>JAKUBL010000010.1:0-369867 GCA_030563225.1 Petasospora hungchunana | reverse complement strand
TATTATTATTATTATTATTATTATTATTATTATTATTATTATTATTATTATTATTATTATTATTATTATTATTATTATTATTTGAGGCATTAACCCTGGATAAAAATCTAAAATGCTTTAAAACATGTTTAACAAACGCTTTTGTGGTTCTTGATAGTCTACAAGATGTAGACTCACTTTGTAGGTTCGAGATCCAGCCCCTCCATAACACCAGGAATGGCAACGATCTGATCGTGCCATTTTTGGACATAAGGGAAATTGGAGAGGTCCATTCCCAAGAAGCCCAGCTTATTGAAGAATGGGAAGGCAGCGATGTCTGCAATATTCAAATGGTCGCCAACCAACCAGCCATTGTTGGCCTCCAATCTCTTGTTGTAGACGCCGAACACTCTCAAACACTCATCAAGGAATCTCTTCTTGGCGTATGGAATGTCCTCTGGAGCCTGCTTCATGAAATGAACAAGCTGCCCGACGTAAGGAGACATACCTGCGACCTGGTAGGTGGTCCATTCTTGCTGCTCCCAATACAACTTACCATCACCAACATGGTAGTAGTATTTGCCTTCCTTGTCAAATTTCTCACCGATGTACTGGAGAATGACTGCGGACTCGACAACAGGGAATACCTCACCACTGGCATCGACATCTGTGATGGTTGGGATCTTACCGTTAGGGTTCAACTTGAGATACCAGTCCTCCTTCTGTTCCAGGGATGCACCGTTAAGCTGACGAAGTTGATAGTCGACGCCGAGCAGCTTCAGGTACAGCGAGATCTTCGATCCATTTGGGGTAGGAAGAGCATAAAGTTTGATATACGAGGCGATTGACATTGATAATGCGTGGACGTGGACCTAATGCGGTACAAAAGTGGAGAAAGTGAAGCGACTTAAGTACACTTTACGGGCTCTGTTGAAGTACTTCATTAGTAATGGCTCTGGATGTTCGGGAACTGGACAAATGCTGTGTGAGAAGGCGGAGATGCTTCCTGTTAACTCCGTAATTTATAAGCAGGACCCTGAAAATCTCAACTCAAACACCGAGTCGTCGATTAACTACGGAAATCTAAATCGGCCTAACTAACATTCATAAGAAGCAGTCGAAGAACCAGTAGAACTATAATAAGCGGCTAAATAGCTTAGAAATGAAGGCGAGTGAAGGCCTGTTCGATAGGATTATTTTTTATCACCAAACTCAAGGCCTTCCTTGACACCAGGGAGAGCTCCAATAGTGGCGATCCACTTCTTCAAAGCTGGCCAGGGGGAAAGATCAATGCCAAAACCACTCATACCAATAAGCCACGGGATAGCAGATATATCAGCAATGTTGAGATGATCTCCAACAAGCCAACCATTGTTTTGCTGAAGTCTCATCTCCATGACACCAAATCCTCTGTAGCATTCATCAAGAAACCTCTTCTTAGCGTATGGAATGTCCTCAGGGGAAAACTTCATGAAATGAGCAGCTTGGCCCAAGTATGGCGATTGAGAAGCAACCTGAAATGTCAACCATTGCTGTTGTTCCCAGTACAACTTTCCGTCTTCGGCGCGGTAATAGTACTTTCCTTCCTTGTCGTACTTGTCACCAATATACTGTAGAATAACAGCACTCTCCATAACAGAGAAAACATCTCCCTTCTCATCAACATCAGTGAGAGTTGGAATCTTACCATTTGGGTTCAGCTTCAAGAACCAATCCTCCTTCTGCTCTCCCTTGACACCGTTGGTGTTGAGCATACGAAGATGGTAATCCTTATTCAGTAGGTGGAGGTACAGTCCTATCTTCTTTCCATTTGGGGTGTTCATAGCGTAGAGCTTGAGGTAGGGAGCCTCGAAAGTGTTACTTCGTGGATCTCCTTCGTCGACGATTGTTGACATGTTGCGATATTGAAGGAAGTTGCTGTTTGTGAAGCAGGCGGCACTGGGTTTAAGTATGCTCGGAAGATGCAGTTGCTGGACAATAGTACGAATGGACATGATCAGTGGCAATTGGTGACAGACTGAAGGAGGGAGCTTCCAGATTTATAAGCGGAATTAATGGAACGGTGGCTTAAGAACTGGAAAAAGCGGTTCCATTTTGGGGACCTTGGAAGCACTATCTCCGGACCGGCTGCGGAGTTCCGAAGACTTCCCCACAAATGTATCGGCGTCTACAGAAGTCTTGAAAGGTGAACTTATATTCTCCTAAACATAACCAAAGCTACAACAGTGGTCAGGCAAGGCTAGTTTGCAACGGGGGACAGACCCTCAGTGACGCCTGGTATGGCCTCAATTGTCTCCATCCACTTCTTCAGGTGCGGCCACTCGACGACGTCAAGCTCAAGGAAGGCAAGGAATTTAAACCAGGTAAAGGCCGAAATATCGGCAATGTTTAATTTATTCCCGACCAACCAGCCATTGTTATCCAAGAGACGCTTTTCGTAGATGTCCAACACCCTCTTGGATTCCTCGATAAACCTCTCCTTGGAGTAAGCTTCACCACGGGACTTGTAGTGGAACAGTTGACCCAAAGCAGGTGAAGCAGTTGTCACTTGAAGTGAGAGCCATTCCTGTTGTTCCCAGTACAATGCACCATCTTGGACTCTGTAGTAGTGCTTCCCCTCTTTGTCGTACTTCTCACCAATGTACTGCAAGATGACACCAGACTCAAACACTGTGAAAACGTGACCATTCTCATCCACATCGGTAAGAGTAGGGATTTTCCCATTTGGGTTGAGTTTCAGGTACCAATCCTCCTTCTGCTCTCCTGACTTGCCGTTAGTGTTGAGTGGGCGGTAGTGATAGTCGACACCCAAAAGTTCAAGGTACACTGAGATCTTGCGACCATTTGGAGATTGCATGGAATAGAGCTTGAGGTAAGGTGCCTCGTACTGCTGAGCTGGATCACCATCGTTAACTTTGATAGACATGTTTCTGAAGTTGAATAATGGCGAAGAGTTCCGACAGAAGCGTGTGGGAAGTTGAGGGTTAAGTACCAAGGGCTTGAACACCTGCTTACAAATTAATGGTAGCATACCCTTGTTTAAGACACTGCAGTTTACATTCGGCTCACGTGAGGTAATCGGTATTTGTATTATATGAGGAAGACTATGGTTTAATGATGTACTAGGGAAGGTCTTGATAGTCGTTGATAGTCGCTGATAGTCGCTGATAGTCGCTGATAGTCTACCCCAGAAAGTGATAGGCTGATAAAACGTAGGGTTCATCAACCAAGTCCTAGAGCAAAACATAAGGATTGTTGTAGGTATTTTCTACGCTGTAGTGAACAGGAAAGTATTGTTTCGTTTACTAGTAATGTCTTCACAGTATATTGATTTGAACACCCAAACCTCATCAATTCCATGTAGTGCCAGCGCTAAGTCGCATCGACTGAAATCTCTGAGATGAAACCAGAGCTTCCTCACCCTATTATACCGACTGCAAACAATGATTATGATTTACAACGGCATTCATTCTATAAGAACTAATTGTGACGTTTGTCACAGGCTTGCCACGTGACTTTCACTGTACTCTGCATTTTCGCTTCAGTGTGGTCTCACATATATATGAAAAGAAGAAAGAATTTTGCAATAGTTAATTAGGTTGTCTAGAGCGTTAATGGCGTGGGAGAAAACATACAATCCGGACACGCTAGACTGGACATATTCACGTCTTAACACAAGGCCTATCAGGGGTGCACTACCGCCTCAGACAGTTCACGAGTTGTGCGCAAAAAGTGAGAAGGGCACGCACGGAGCGTTTCATCCTGGTGATTCTACACTTGATTAGTAAAAAAAAACAGTCAATCAATTGAGCCTCCAGAACACGTGAGTTCAATACAGGATGGTTCAATCGCAGAAGTACACCAAAATCCTCTACTGAGTACCAACGGCCATACCTTCCTCGACACCTGGAATAGCAGAAATGGTGTCGGCCCATTTCTTCAAGATTGGGAACTCCGCCAAGTCAATTCCAACGAATCCGCAGGCCACAACCCAAGGGTATGCACATATATCTGCAATGTTCAGGTGATCACCCACGAGCCAGCCATTGTTCTCCTTCAATCTTCTCTCGTAGACACCAAACACTCTCTTCGTCTCGTCCAAGTATCTCTTCTTAGCATATGGGATGGCCTCCGGTGCAAATTTCACGAAGTGGTTAGCCTGTCCCTGATATGGACTGTGAGAGGCCATCTGGAACATGACCCACTGTTGCTGGTCCCAGAATAATTTCCCGTCTTCCGCAGTGTAGTAGTGCTTGCGCTCCTTATCGTACTTATGGCCAATGTACTCGAGAATAGCGCCGGTTTCCATCACAGAGTAGATTTCACCCTTCTCATTGACGTCCGTTAAGGTTGGAATACGGCCGTTAGGATTGAGCTTGAGGAACCACTCCTCCTTCTGTTCGTTGGTGGCAATCACGACAGGACGGTAGTGGTACTTGATGCCGAGGAGGTGAAGGTAGAGGGTGGCCTTCTTACCGTTAGGGGTTGGCTGTGAGTAGAGCTTGAGGTATGGAGCTTCATACTGCTCGGACTTTGGGTCGCCTTCGTTAACTTTCATTGTTATGTTTTCTGGTTGTCGAGTAAATACTGCGATTGGCCTGTGGGGTTCGCACCCCTTTTATAGAGGGCGGGCGCAACGAGAGTGGGCCGAAACTCTAAAGAGGGGAATTCATACATACTTTATGAACCTTGACATGTGCAGCAATCGAGTTGAACTGAGCTGAAACACCCTCCAATATAGTGATGAGACTAGTGCGATTACAAATCGCTCCCCGCATGTAGTAATCCATCAGCGCGCGGAGAGATATCTTCACACGTGATAGCGAATTAAGGAGCTTCAAGTATCAGAGAACAGTACTCGAGATGCAGCTTCACATTCTCTATCCGCTTGGTTTTTACATGGTCTATGCTTTGATCGGATGAGAAACATAGGGGAGGCTGCATGCTTATTGCTGTTCTGTTGCTAAAAAAGCCCACCCCTGAATTGAGGCTAATTTCAAAGATACATCTCCCGGCAGGGATTATTATGAGATAAGATTGCCCTGTGAGTCTCAGCTACATAGAAATGCAGGCATCTGTTTAGCTAATTTAGCGCATAATGTGCATCTACGTCTAGTTAATCTCAAGTAGACGGTCTTTCCCTTAAGCTTTCTATAGTATTATGTGATTAGGAAGGAGTGACATAAGTGAATCAAACAGAGCAGTAGCCACCATCAACTCTGATGTCCGAGCCAGTGGTGTATGTAGAAGCATCGGATGCCAAGTAGAGGTATGCACCGACGAGTTCCTGTGGAAGACCTTCTCTTCCCATTGGGATCAATGACCACCACTTGGCACGAACCTCAGTTGGGAGGACATCAGAGAGACCAGAGTCAATGTATCCTGGAGAGATGGTGTTGCAGCGAGCGAATCCAGCCCACTCAACGGCCAAGGAACGACCCATGTGGATACATCCAGCCTTTGCAACGTTGTAGGCGGTTTGGTAGTTTGGAACGTTGACAATGTGTCCTGACATGGAAGCGGTGATGATGAAGGAACCGGAACCCTTCTCCTTAAAGATACGACCAACGGACTTTGCACAGTAATAGACAGCGTTGAGATCAACGTCAATGAGACGTCTCCACTTCTCTGGACCATGCTCGTTGGTCTCCTCGTTAAGAATCGCTCCATCAGTCCAGATGATTCCGGCGTTGGCAACAAACACGTCGATAGTACCAAAGTCTGCTTCAATCTGTCTGACAACCTTGTCAACTTCATCGTCCTTGCTGACATCGACAAAGTACGCGCCGGCCTTAACATTGTACTCCTGTGCCAGCTTAAGTGCGCTCTTCTGGGCAAGCTCGATCTGGTAATCGATGATGGCGATGGAGGCACCGGCCTGTGCATAACACTCAGCAACGGCAAAGCCAATACCACGAGCACCACCAGTAACAACGGCGACCTTCCCCTCGAGAGAGAAGTTGTCGAAAATGCTCTTTTTGAGCTTTGGAGCAGGCCATGGGAGAGGCTGCTTGAAGTCGTCAGAGATGTAGGAGGTGAACTCGGAGCCGGTCATTTCTTGGGCAGGCAAGTCTGATGAGAGGGAGCGAGCAAGAGAATCAGATGACTATTTATACCAGTTGACTCGCAATCCAAAAAAGGAAAAACAAGCCATGAATATCGGAGTAACTTCAAAAGCCCCCAAGGTCATCTATGCGTCGGGGTGCAGGCTCGTGTTTTTTTCTTTTTCCGGGGAAGCAGATGGCCGCACAGGAACAAACAGCACAGCCTCCAGAAATACAATCTGGACATTTGTGTTTATTGACGAGATTATTCTACTCGAACTCGAACTAGATTGCTAAGGGCTCCCGTTGATGTGTTCGCCTGCTTGTTGCTCGTTGCTCGTTGCGCTAATTTTATCTCGCCAGCGGGACAAGAACCACCGAGAGGTGCGCGCAAAACTGTTGCCAGCTAAATTTGACAGGCCAAATCCCTTGATGCCGCGTGTTGATTTGTCAGTCTAATTATCTCTACCATACCAAAGCCTTGTAGATGACTATGGCGTGGCTTTTTTCTCTTTCTATCTCCTTCATTTGTCTGAACAGCCAGATCAGACTTGGACCTTTGCGTTGTCACGTGCGCGATCCCGGGGCACCCTACTCGGAGGCATTCCGCTACGGAGATAGGAATACATCTTACATCGCTATAAAATCAGTAGATTCATGCCACAGGGAACACTGCGTTCTTCAAGCTGAGCAATGTCTGCTTGGTCTCCTGCTCCTCCTTTGTGTCTTTGCTTTGTTCCTCTCTCTTCTTGATGGCCAACAACAGCTTGTCGATGCCGCTCTTCAACAGCTCCTTGTTCTCATTACTAAGCACAACATCGTCAAATTCCAACAACTTCACGATTATCAGGGAGCTGATAGACACAATGTCAGCTCTCAATCCGTGCTCAATAACACGACTTAAGATCTCATTGAAGTCAATGCTCTTCAACATGGCGTGGTTTAAGGTCAACTTGTACAACACCTCGAAGGCATTCTTTCTAACCTCCAAAGCCTTGTCGATCTTGTGCTTGAATGGACCAATTTGGATGGTCTCCTCGTAGATCTTTCTTGGAACCAACTCTTCGTACACCTTTGGAAGAATCCGAGATAAGTATGGGGTGAGTAAATTGAACTGATTGTTCAAAGCGGTGATCAATGTAATCATGGAAACCTGCTTTACCTCCAAATCCTCAGCTGCGACATTCTCAAATGCCTGAAGCAACAAATCTTCCATGGGTTCCAGCGAACCAATCTCTTCGGATCCCAGCATGAACTTCACAGCGGCCACCACAGTGTAGGTCATGAATTTGGAGTTGCTCTTTAACAAGTCGGAAGCCTTTGAGTAGAAAAAGTTGGTGTCGTTATTCTTGACCAAGACCAATCCAATATCATGAGAGATAATTCTGGTCAAGTTGTCATCAAGAGACTCCATGCTATCACATATAGCGAGAAGAGTGTTCCAAATCTCATTGTAAACATCGTGAGAAAGAGTCTCATTCTTCAACACCTGCTTTAAGGCAACAAGTAACAAGTAACGGTGTTTGTCCTCCTTGATCTGAATCATCAGAGGCTTCAAGTATTCTGAACTGTCACGAGAAATTACCTTACCAACTGTCTCGGCAGCGTAGAACTTAGCCTCGTCATCCTCAAAGAACTTCATCAACTGTTCAACAGTGATTGACAAATTCGTCTTCTCAGCGACATATCCTAGGAATTTGAGATTGAATGCAACGTTCTGACCAGAGATGAGCCCTTTTTGCTTTTCTTGAATATAATCTGTGAGCCCTTCTTTGACTGCGATATTAGCCAACACCTTAATCTGCTTGTCATTGCTGTTCATCTTCTCCAAGGCTGGAATCAAATCTGAACCGATCTTGGAAGACACAAACAAAAGTGTGGCCTCATCAACCTCAGTGTCATTGGATGACACAACGAAACGCTGAATTAACTGCGCACGATCATAACCAATGTTGGCAAGAATGTTCAAGACTGAAGACTCATACTTTTCCTCCAAGTCGACCAACAACTCACCAATCTTAGTAGGGAGAGGCAAAACATCGGAAATGGCCACCAATGCATCAATGACATACGCACGGTTCTCGGTACGTGTAATTAACATATTGAAGAAGTCCACAATCTCTTCGAGCGCACCACCGTTGATACACGTTCCATACCTTTGCGCAAACTTGGTGATAGCTTCAAGTGTTGTATTGGCAACAGGCTCGTACTTCACAGTTTCAGCGAATAAAGACAAACATTGTGCGATCTTTGGCTCAGGGAGAGTTTTGAGCTCACCCAACGCTTCGATGGCACAGTTTCTAATACCACTGTCATTTTTGAGGGAAGATGCGATTCCGATCACATCATTGGTCAAAGACTCATTATATGCCAAGTTCGAGAGGTCAATAGTTGTGTCAATAGAGTTTGTGATACTGATGTGGTTCATGCTGGTCAAGCCCTTGTGGACAGCCTCAACGATGTAGCCGAACTCATCACCAAAGAGTTCAAGATTGTTATGACGGAGAACAGCGGAGTAAAACTTGAGCAAATCCAGGTTGACGCCAAAGTTGTGCTCTCTCACACAAGTCAACAAGGGCATCAAATCTTCACCGAGATCCGAAAATCTCTGGAAGAAGTTCAAAAATTCATTATATTTACTCAAACCATCATTTTTTACGGTTCTCATCTCCTTTGTGAACTTTCCAACTATGATAGGCTTGTACTTAGTAAGATAAGACGAAACATCCTCGGTATCACCCATCACAACATCAGAACTGTTTCTTCTCTTCCGAGATCTTGCCTCACCAACACTCAAGGATGCCTGGACAATGATATCAGCTGTATCAATATTCTGGAATGAGACAGCGTCAGATGAATCAGAGACACCCTTCAACACAGAATCAAAGAGACCTGAGCTGTAAACTTTAAGCAATGTCCCCGGGAAGAGACTGACAAGCTTAGCAAGCAAGTTGGATGCCTGTCTGCGAATCTTCCATGTGTTGTCATCACTTTCGTCGTCGAAGTCGTCATATTCATCATCAAAGTATCCGTCTTCGTCTTCGTCCTCGTCGTCCTCCTCCTCGCCGTCGTCCATATCATTGGTGTATGGATCATAAGCACGGAATTTCTTTATAATTGCGAATACTTGGTCGGCATAGATGGATGCGTGATCTCCAATAGACAATAGGGAACCAATAAATCTCAATCCCTCATAACGCATATCGTCAATCTTAGTTTGGTCATCGTGCAACTCTTCATCTTCCAAGAGCAAATGTTCCACCGCAAATTGGAACAGGTCATCAAGAAATGGCTCAAATCTCTGAACATCCGACGTGGCAAATGAAATATAGGTCAAAAGCTGCAACGTGACATCCTCAAAACTGGGTGAAGTCTGTTCCTTGATCTTATTGAGCAACCCTTGGAAGTGTTCCGGCGTGAGATTGGATGCTAAGAAACCAACAGCTGTGATGGCCCTAGTACGCATTGACTGCTGACCATGGAAGATCGTGTTGACCAAAGCCGCAGATATCTTGAAAATCTGTTCATCTGTCATGGTAGTTGCCAAATTCTGGATCAAAGAAGTGACGATCTCCATGGAGTCGAGCGTGGGAACTTGAGGTCCAGTAAGATGATCCACAATGATAGATGGAAGTAACTTTTCAGAGATCTGTGAGCCTGTGGATGCGTGTTTGAGATTAATGTTATTCATGACCTCAGACATGGCCATTGTCTGGACAGACGTTGTGATGGAGTTGGTGGCGGACTGTTGGGAGTTTAAAGAGGTGAGCACGCTCAATATTTCATCATCCGACAGGGCGCTAACGAGCGGCTCGAAGCATCTGAGGGCCTGGTTCTGGACATCAGTGTTCGGGTCCTTGAGAGCAAGCAACAAGAGCTTTGTGACAGCATTGGAGTAGGCGTTGACCTTGTTGAACATCAGTGTGTGATCCAGAAGAAGACTGTGAAGGTCGTTGATCGCCATGAAACGCAAGTCCGGGTCCACATCGTGGAACTTCTGCTGGATGTCTCGCAACTTCTTGTCTGCTCCGTTGAAGTCTGTGGACATTTTTTTTTTGGAAGTGGCTCCTGTGAGCTTGCGTGCACACATGTTGTTCTACTTGACACGCTCCCTGGATTTCTGTAGCTCTAGTTTCAGGGCTCGTAACCCAATGGCCGGTAATTACGATTTGGTCTATTAAAGATGATCAAAGAGACTATGTGAACTTTCCAACACGTTTCTGAGCATAGTGGAGTTTGTTTCCAACGCGGTCAACTTCTCCATCAAGCTCATCAAGCAGCTCGTTCTGAAGTTGGAGCTCTTCGTTGATAGCAACAGCCAGGTCTTTTTGTTGACGGATAGCATGTCCGAGCTGCTCCAACTCTTTATCCTGCTGTTCGATGTCTTCTTTTTGCATCTGCAGCAGCAGCTGGTTACTCTGGCCTCTTGTCCTCTCTGTTTCTTCTGGCTCTCCAATGACCCTTCCTTTGAACAGTACATTCTTGCTCTGGGATAATGGGGCTTTATGTAGAGCATTTGCGGCATTTGGGTTTGAGAACACGCTTTCCAGTAATGTTTCCAAGTCCCTGTGCTCCCGTTTCAATGAATTTAGAAGCTCTGTGCGTCTCTTACCCTCTCCTTCCCCAAGAATGCCCTGCTTGAGAACAGCATCAAGTCCCTTTTGCAATCCTTCGAATCGGGATCTTGCAAGAATCAGGCACTTCCTAGCTTCTGGTGGTTCAAGGAATACCTTCGATCTCGCTTCTTGTAGTGTAGCCTTTGCCTCCCTTACAACGTCGATCCACATGGACACATCCATAATTGGATCGTCCTTTTTGGAAGAGCTGAGGGACCATGCCGCGTTCACCCTTTCCAATGTACTTCCACTTGTAGTTGAGAATGCACCTGGTGGAAGGTTCAAAAACTCTCGGAAGGGTAGCGAGCGCTTCCATTTAATATTGACCTTATCGTTGATGATGTCCTGCAACATACGTTCAAGTATTTGGCGTCTCTCCTCTGCAAGCCGCGAGTCACTCACTGTATTCCTTAGAAATGTCTTCTTTGGGAACTCGTACGGTATCTTGTCTGAGTATAGCGACTCGAGTTCGTCCTTTAGAGTAGAGAAGTCCGAGTATCGCTTAGGAAGGGTGAACGAGCTGGCCCCTCCCATTGTCTTCACTAACACGTGATATAACGTGTATGACCCATCATCACTCGTAGAAGTGTGCGTTATCGCTGCCTCAACATTCATTTTCAACGGCAAATCGGCGAATCTTCAACGAAAAGGAACAGAGTTGGCCCTCTATACATTCCAAAAGAAGCGCCTAAGACACATTGGTGTCCGGATGTTAAGCCTTAATTTTCAAAAGCGCGGGAACAGCTAGGCTCTTCTTTGGCGGATCAACTAGAAGAACTGCACGAAGAGGTGAGTTGAGCGAGAAATTAAGATGGCAAGTTGATGATTATGTTTATTTGGGATCACGGTGCTAACCAATAAGCCAGAGTAAACAGTTCATATCTGTCATTAACGCTGGCAGCGCCCATGAGGCAGACATCTACTCAGTCGTGGTTTGCAAGCCCTACACAATCACGGCTTCTGGAGATGGCTATTTGAAGTTCTGGTCCAACCAGGTAACTGAGGTGGACACAGCTAAAGAGCACGTTGAATCAGTGTTCGTTCACAAGTCTGGGCTACACCATGTTGATGTCTTTGAGGACGTCATTGATGGGTTAAGGGTGATCATCGTGGCTACTGTTGCTTTCAGTGGAGATGTCATCTTCTTTTCAATTGACCCTTCAGGTATGGTCTCGCCGGTTGAAAGCGATCTGATTGAAAGTGAGAAGAAGGATGCTTATTGGGCTGTGAAGTGGCTGAAGGACGTTGACGGAAAGCAAAACAGATTAGCACTGACACAAGCAACTGGGTCCACCAAGATCTTCAACTTCACTTATAATACCACAACAAACCAACTTACGTTCACAGCACATGGTGCAATCAAACCAAAATCTCAGTCTTTTGCAACATGTCTTGACTTGTCCTCCACACAAGATCTTCTAGCCACTGGGTTCCAGAACGGTGATGTTGTACTAACTCATATTGAGACTTCAAAACCTGTCTACACATTTCGCAGTTTTGGTTTGAAAGGATCTGCACAGTCGTCATCTGCCGTGAGATCTGTAAAGTTCTCTCCACTCGGTAAGCTCATCGCTGTTGCGTCGGACTCTGGATCTTATGGAACAGTGACGCTCTACGACACCATCTATGGTGAGTGTATCGGATCGCTCACTATTCCTACACACTCAGCCAACGTCTCTGTAGGTGCATATGCCCATGATGGCTGGGTCTTCGAACTTGACTTCAACGGAAGCGGTGAGTCCCTCGTGTCTGCTGGTTATGACGGGAAAGTTCGTGTTTGGAACGTCAAGACTCGAGAAAGGGAAGCTACGCTTTCACTTTCCCCTACAGATGTCAACGACGACGATATTGTTAATGATGAGGATGGGATGTCACCTGCTGTCGGTGTGAAATTCATTCCAAAGGGAACTAGAGGTGGCGCTGGTGGTGATAGAAATGACGGGCTTGTGGTGATTTCGCTAGATAGAGGTGTGCGCTGGTACAGAGAAGCTGGTGGGAGTTAAGTCAGTAAAAAAAAATGTAATTAAATCCATCATATATCTTCATCATCCATATCAGCGTCGTCAGGGTCTTGTCGTTCTCCAAGACTGTTCATTCCTATTTGGGGGTTCCCGTAGTACACTGAAGCTGGTGGTGTGGCGAACCTGGAACCTCTCATGGATTGTTCCTCTTCTTCAGATGATAGAAGTGCTGCTTCGTTTGCTTCATAATCTTCCATATTTTCTGTGTTTTCTTCTTGGCTTCTTCCGCCGGTCCAGTTGTTGTAGTAGTATATGTTGTTGAGGGTGAAACCTTGACCCTCTTGAGCATCTAAGATTTCTTGCACCGATGAACGAGGTGATTGCTTTCTGGAACTAGGAACAATCATACTGTCGTGCTGAACCTCTTGACATAAAGCAAGAAGGTCATCCTTAGAAAGCTCTCTGAAGTGTCTCGTTTTGACAATCTTACCCCAGTGATAGAAACAGAATGTGGCTGCGTTATGAGCTATAACTTGTTCATTGACAAGCTTAGCCCTCGACCATATCCTAATTGCGTTCTGAACCTTGAATCCTTGGGACATCATGGATTGTATAGAGAGGAGCCGAAGTCTTGGTAGGTCATAGATGTTAGACAGGACCAACAGACCAGTGATTGTGTCGATTTTGTTGGATGGGAGTTGATCGGTGTAGAGAAACTCAATGAGTGAGCGAATCCATTCGATGGGCTCAGATATAAATAAGGTGTTTGTTTGCGTTTCAACCATACCGCTTGATAAGATTCGCTGGAAATGTGGCCATCTTGCAAGGAGGATGATGGAGTGGACAGGGATGGGCCTGGACTTCACGAATGTGTCGGATTGTAGTGCAATGAATGGTGATTCAAGAGACGAGTTATCAACGAACGTTGAGTTCATGGAAGGTCGCTGATCGCCTTCAACACCAATAATTTTGAAATCACTGAATTCCTCCTGAAAGAGAAGCTTCGAAAGATCTGACACAATACCACCATCTGGGATTTTCTCGTTGACAGTGTTAGTAATTCCCAAGTCACCCAAGTCAAGACGAATCACGTCAGAGAGCTCGTAGTCATAAGAATTATCATTTGTCTCGTTCGTCATAGGGTAGCCCAATAAGTATAACTGGCCCTCATGAACAGTCGTGTGTCTCCATCGATGTCCAAGCAGTGGTTTAAAAGTCCCCATCAAGACAGCCTGCCATCTCATGTTATCCAGATCATAGAGGCCAATGAATGCGCCAACCTTCTCAAAGTTCCAGAGGGGTACCACAACATCCAATATCAGCGCTTCGTTCATCGTTGGGAGATGTATGTGATCCCCTTCAAACTTTGGTCGATCGTGCATCTTGATAGATCCCCTTGTATTCGTAACGAGATCGAAGTAAGAAATATCAGTCGCGTGGCCCATTTCATTTGTGAGGCCACCGAATGCCCAGATCTTGTCATCATGGAAAGTGATGAAGTGATCGAACCGACTGATGAACTTGCGCGGCCCATCCCAAGTTCCTGTTGAAATGTCATAACAGTAAAGATCATCAACCGGCATCGACTCCTCGTGCTTCTGTCCACCAGATATAAACATCTTGGATCCATCCGAGGACAAACATGCTGCATGTCTCGATCGTTGTGGAGGGATGACTTCACCGGTGACAGGGGCAGGTGACCAGAGATGAGTGGAGACGTTATATATCATCAGCTCGTCGTTCAAATGCTGGGCACTAGGAGTGGTGTAATCTGTTATTCCTCCATAGACGAGGATCTGTTCTCCTCCGATTCCAAGTGAGGAGTGTCCTTCTCTGTAGACGAATTGTTTGTGCGTTTCCCATGTCAATGATGACATATCGAGGATGTAAACGTTTCCATCTACTATATTGGGATGTTAATATAGTCGACCAATATACGACAAGATCAAAAATAAAAACACATACGCATATCATCTTCATCGAAACCACCAAACAAAAAGAGTTTCCCACTCTCAGTGACGGCTGATGACGACTTGATTCTGGAGAAGGGTTGAGTCCCCTTGGTGTGAGACACCATCACCTTCGAGAGATTCCTTTTCCGCGTCATAGGCGAGCTAGCGCTTCGCATGGCCGCCATAGTACCCCAGTAACAAGGACCTTAGTAAGAAAAGAGAAAAAATTCGGCTACTGATATTTCATCATGCTACACAAAGGATTGGTATCAATGGTCTGAAGAAGGGCAATCGGGTGTTCGGGTGTTTGGTATGAGGCGCATTTTCGCGGAATTTCTTTTTCTATCAAACTCAAGCGCGAATAGGGGGGCTGATAATTGCGCAAAAAAAGACGAAAATGGAGCACAGCCACACGCCATTTTCGGTTCGGTTAGCACCACATGCCTTTTTTTTCTTTTCTGGCCAGCACTTCCTCCAACAACGCGAAAAAAAACATGCCAACGGGGAGGGAAGAAAAAAAATTTGGTGCGGCCCTTCCTTCTCGAAACCCTCACAACCAACCCACCAACCCCCCCTTCTGTATTTAAAACTCTTGTGTTTCCTTGCTGAAAGGTCAAATATTACTCACCCGTGTATTTGCCTGAGGAAACCAGATTTTAAATCAGTAACCACAAGTTCTCGCCCTTGTTTCCTTCAGAGCAACGAGCAACGAACCCACCACGTCAGTGCCCCTCAAGACACGCCTTCCGACGTTCAACACAAAACTTCCTGGAGAACCAGCAGTCGCTACGAGCTTTTGGCTAAGTTATCGTTCGACCCGCACTCTCCTCAGCCTTCGACACGAAGTATCCTGAACTTCCGCTCCCTGGTTGCCGCCCCCCCCCCTCTCCCTCAACTCCGTGTCCGCACCTCTTGTCCATTCTGGCCGAGACACCTGCTTCCACGTTTGTAACAGGCACACACCACCGGTTGTTTCATTTCTTTCTTCCGTCTCCTTTTGGCTCTCCCACCCTATCAGATTCACGTTCAGTCATGACTTCTGTCTACGGGTACAACTACATGGGTGACAACATTCATCGTCACCACCACTCCGCCAGCTACTACGCTCCTCTGCCGGCTGGTCAATACGCCATGCCTCCACAGTTCGCATACCACCCTGGCTACCAGGCTCCACCGCAGGCCTATTACGCTCCTCCAGCCCAGCACATGATTCCGCAACCACAGCAGGAGGCACAGGTCAGCGGTGGTGTGTCATCAATCTTGGACTACGACCTCAACATCATGTCCAAGTTTTTGACATACCTGGCCTTCAGACTCTTTGGCAGAGGCGATACAGACAACTCCAGATTCAACTCGAGTTTGCAAGGTGTCCTCAGTGCTGTCAGATTGCCACTTTCCTCTCTCATCCTCGCAAGCTACTACTTGCTACAGAGATACGAGAAGGACTCAGAGCTCTTCACTAACAGATCTGATGACTTTATCTTCCAGACCGTTGTTTTGTCTTTGGTTCTTGCTAACAAGGCCAACGATGACAACACGTTCACCAATAAGTCATGGTCAGAGGCTACAAGTCTCTCCATCCGCATCATCAACGGTATGGAGGCCCGCTGGCTGGCTATGCTGTCTTGGAGATTGCATAATGTTGACATGGCCCGCTACAACGAGTTGCACAACCAATTCACAAAGTACACTCAGAGTGTTGAGGAGCACCAGCAAAAGATTCATGACCAACAGCAGAAGCAACAAGCTGCTGCCGCTATGGCTGCTGCTCAGCAGCAGTACGCCAAAGAACCAATCTCTCCTATTCTTTCGGACAGATCTGAGTTTTCTCCAAGATACGAGCGTGGCATTGGTCATTTCCAGCAGCCATCATGGGCCTACGAGTTTCAGTCGGCTGGTTTTGATCAACATGCTCACCACCAGTCCAGATTCGCCCACCACAAGACTTACTCTTTGCAATTGGAGCCAGAGTATTGCGCCAGAACCGGTTCTTACCAAAGAAACACATATTGTTCCTGCAAGTTCTGCTCCAGTCCAAGCAGAGTTGACTGGTCTTACAGCACTGCTGTTTGCTAAATTTCTTTCCCGCCCTGTTCTTCTGCTATATTGATTGAATCGCTGGACTTTAATAAGTCTAGAAGGCAATCGTGGAAAAGTGCCACTTTCTTTCATTTTTGTTTGCTTCCAAGAGCATAATATTTCACAAAAATCCCACAAACCACAAAAAAAATCCACTAAAAGTTTTTTGATTTTTTATCTCCTCATTTTTGTTCCTGTTTTTTTTTCTTTTTTTTGAGACATTGAAACCGATTAATTTGATTGCTTCACAATCGTTGAGATTACTTGTTCAGTACACGCCATTTGGTGATCTACTACTATATACTGTTGAGATTGACTCATAATAATATGCTTGTTTCAAGGCTGATCATGGATGTTGTCTTCATGAGTCTGCCATGAATTTTTCTTTTGGATCTGGGTAGCCATTCTACAGTGTCGATTGCGATGAAATGCTCGTGAATAGAACTAACAGCTATTATCGTTCTCCCCTAAGCGTATAGGAGCACCAAGGCCAGCTGGTACATCTGAATGAGAGGAGTTGAGATCCAGAGTTGTCAATGACCTTCTTGAGCTTGTAGGATTCAATGACTTCGAAGTCAAAGACATCCTCTTTTTCGAGAACAATGCATGTTCCAACTCCGAGAAGCTCTGATTGATGGATTCATCCTGTATCGTGTCTTTGGTCGTCATGTCAAGATCATCTGTTTGATTGGCTAAATCATCCATACACACGTCCCCCTCGTCCTCAGAGTTCAGCACGTCAGACATATCTGGAACGTCCCATCTCACCTTCTTCGTGTGCTTTTTGGTCTTCGGAAGTGGGGCGCTTGCCTTCATCACTTTGGGATAGTGATTGAGCATGCGTGCGTGAGATAGGCGTGGTGACATCTTGAAGGGTGATGTTGGGCGTGGTCTAGCAACCCGGCGAATAGGTGATGTTGGGATTCGGATCTCCGAGGTCACTTCATTTTGGCAGACAGAGGCAAATGTATCGAATGCATGGTCGATATTGAGCAGCTTCTCGATGCATTTGTCAAACCCTGCGTAGAACTCCTGAAGAACCAAGTTCAATTCGCCTTTAAGCACGTCAAGGTCCATAGCGCGAGACAGGACATTGTTAATATCTGTGATTATCGTGAAGAGACGGGATGATAAAAATTGCAAGTTGAAGTTGAATTCCTCTGACTGGACAAGTCTGTTATGAAGCAGGGAGGAGTTGAACAAGATGGTCTTCTCCAGTGAGTCTTTGATGAGAGAAACCATAGAGTCAAGAGTAAGCTTATCATAGTCGGACCAGCCTTCAAGCTCTGTGAGTTTTCTTATGGCAGCATTGGTCGAACTGGTCATGATGTGGTCGATTTCAGACTCTTCTTCGTAAAGACTTTCGAGCTCAAGCACTTTGGAGGAGAGCTTCTCAACTAGCTCCAAGAGGACACTCTCAGCACTCTCGAACTCAGGACTCTTGTTGGTCAAAGCATGGAAGGATTTCACGAAACAAGCAAGATCGACCTTTTGCTGTATTAGAAGTTGTCTCTTACAAAGGATCAAGGACTTCTTTAGTTTCAGCGCCTCCGATTTCTTTGTGTTGAGGTTCTGTTTGAGACTGTCCACAAACTCCAGCATTCCAATAGCCACACGTTCTCTCTTCAGCTTATACTTCGTGATAGCTTCTGCCACCTTTGTGCTCTCTCGTGTGCGCAACTCCTCGATCTCCTGTTTCTGTTCAGTGATCATCTTCAAGTAAGATCCAACATGACGGTTCAAGCTGTGTTGGTTTCGGATGACCTTTGTTTTAATCTCTTTAGCCCTATCCGCGTATTTCAATGTGTTTAATGTCTCATCGTAGTGATAACTGGAGGGACTGATACAGACAATCATGACAGTTTTGCAATTTCCACCAAGAGAAAACTTCAACAAACGAGTCAACTTCGAATCCCTATATGGGACATGGTTTCTTCTTCTCACATCACACAATGCATTGATACAATTACCCAAGGCAAGAAGAGATTTGTTGATATTCGCACCTTCCTGGAGACGGTCACCCCTGTTCTTCGTAGCAGCGGCTCTTTCACTTCCAGCTAAATCGATGATAGAAAGCGTTCCAAAAGTGAGACTCTCCTTAATATCAGCTGTTCTCTTTTTCTGTGTGACGTTGATCTGAAGCACAGCATGTGATCTGGATGAGGTTGCATTTGCTTCTGTAGGAGAACTTGTTCGGTTACTATTTCCAATGATGATCATATCCATGACATCTTCAACCGACTTTGGTTTATGTGTCGATAAGTTCGATACAGTAATCCTCTTGTTGGCATCCTCTCTCAATGTCAGTAGCTTACCAGCATTTGGCTCCATCAAATCACGGATAGTCTCGTTGTAGATCTCCAAGTATGAGAGAGACACATCGATGTATTTGGTGTCTTTCAGCTCTTCTATTCTCTCAAAGAGCTCCTTCATAGTCAAAAAAATAATACCTGGTTGGTTCAATGTTCCACTGATAGTATGTGTCTTACCACAGCCCGTGGCCCCATAGGCAAATACCGTAGAGTTGAAGCCATCGAGGACACTTTCCAAAAGTGGTCTTGTTGTGCTGTGGTAAACTTCCTCCTGTGATGCTTGCTCATCAAAGAGACGATCAAAAACAAATCTGTGCTCTTTAAATCTTGTTGTGTGTTTGCCATGTGCGAATACATTTTTGGAAAGGTTGGCCAACGGGTTACTCTGAGGCGGATCAAAGATCAACATGCGGTTATCCACAACATCCACAATTTTCCGCAACCCTTTTGGAGCATATCTCTTTGGAATATTCAAGTTTTCTTTGTTGGATTCTCTAGAGTCGTAACTTAATGCACCATCTCCAAGGAAAATACTGTCCTCTTGCTTCTTGACAAGATGGGCGGACTCGGTGGACGTGAACGGCCGTACACGGACTGCAACTGTGATGGAAGACTCTCTTTGCATTTGCATGTCTTTGTTGTGATTGAACAAAGTGCCCTGTAGATAGCGATCCAAGAGTATGTAGCTTCTGTGGTTCGTTCTGTGATCCTGTTTGGACTTGGAAAGCGCAGGACGTTTAGGGTCTTGGCTTAATGCACTATGTAGTCAAACTGGACGGAGACGAAAACACTAAAAGCGAGGGCCGTGTAGTGACAGACCTTGGCAGTCTCCGAGATGAGCGCGCTGTTGGACTTTGTGGGTTTGTGTTTACTGTTCGTAAGGTCATCGCGTTTTCACAGGCACACCTCCGCGAAATCAAAACAAATAACACGCTGATCTTCTTAACACTGTTTAGTTCAGCTGACTCAGGGACGGCAGGTAGGGCTGGATAATTGCTTCGACTTATCGGCAATGAATAAACTTCGGGATTGGGATTGCAGCTACCTCTGCGCCCCTCCCCCCGCGTCTTACTCCGCCCACGAAAGAACACGTAAAGAAAGTCCTGCTCGGCTCTTTGCAACCGCGGCAACCTGTCACATAGCAGGCTGTGCCAGGAACGGAAAACTCTCTGATCCAAATTTTGCTTTCCGCGTAGCATTAGAGCTTCAACTAATTGACAGCTCGGAACGTAATGTATCAAGCATCTTCAATATTTGGAGGCATCATCATCCGTTGGTTATGTTCTTGTTCTGCGTTTAGTTACACACACAGTTTATGTTGATGCGTCTAGAAGCTTGAGTGCTCCTAACAACTAGGGCACTACATATTCTACGACTGGTGAAAAAGGGATGAAGGTTCGAAATCAAGTTTAGACCCTTTATATCCTTAATTCAAGCTTTGTAGCACTAAATGACTGAGCACGTAAAATTTTCACAGAAGATTGCCACCACGTCCCACTATAACACTAGCGATGATCTGAATTAGAATACCAAAATGAAATCTGCAGTACTTGTGGATTGGATCTAGCTCGGATCGGTATGAATTTGATATTCCGGCTGCGCTCATGGAGCTTGCACGAAGATTGCGATTGATCCTAATTACTCAGGATACTACGGTACGATCCATTGATCCGCCTTCTTCAGCGTCAGCCTTGGGATCAGCATAACAGCCTTCTTAAGCCTCTAAACTTCGCCCATATTCCATGGCTTAGAGGCATTTCCCTGGTTGATACGCGTGTAATTTCTAATTTCAACCCACTTCCCCCTGCTTCCATTCCGTTCCGCTGGATCAGATTTTTTGACACAAAGCCTCATCTGAGCCGCGATGGCTGGCTCCAAGATCCGTTAGGCGCCACATATTTGTGAGCTTTTTGTTTACTTTTGGATCAATACGGTAATTATCGATTGAGTTATTTTTAGAATGTGTCAAAATGAACAAATAATTTCCGGGGACCTCTGTGGCGAGATGCGTCAAGTGCTCATCGGCGCAGTTCAGGACTCACCAAATGGCTCACCGACAGGAGATATAGATAATGACCCAGGTATAAAGACAGGCGTATCCCCCCACTCCTGCTATTTTGCCAAGTCTTTCTTCTTCATTACATCAAACCTCAAACCCTATACAATGCTTTTCAAGAATATAGCCACTGCCTCTACCATCATTCCCTTCCTTGTTGCCGCACAGGACGCTGGAGGATTTGACGAGGGTGTTACAACTGCCACGACCACAGGCGCTGCCATCACAACTAAGGAGGACTCCGAGACTGCCACTAAAGAAACGGCTACCCAAGCCACAGTCGTTACAGTGAACTCTGTTGATGCCGGAAAGAGCGCCACAACACAGGCAGGTAAAGTCAGTTCTACAAATTTGGCTACGACTGCTCAGTCTACAACTGTGTGGTGGACTCCGGAGTCTGCTCAAACATCTACTGCTGTTGCTTCGACTGCCCAGGTTTCACAGACTGTAAACACTGGTACGACTACATTGGCTGCTGCTTCAACACAGGAAACAGGAACCGCTTCAACAACTGTTTGGTGGACCCCGGAGACGACTACTTGGTGGACCCCATCCACCACTGTCTGGTGGACTCCCAGTACAGAATTGAGCGCTCAGGTCACTACAACAACCGACTCTGCTGGCTCTACAACTGTTTCCACTCTCGGTACTACCATCTCTACTGATGAGAAGGTTGTCACATCTGTGATCTCTTACACAAGTGGGTCTTCTACTGGGAAGTACACTACGGTCTACACCACCGATGCTGTCTACACACTCACTAACTACACCAACTCCTCCAATGGAGCTTCTGCATTGAAGGGTGCATCTGGCTACTCTAACCTCATCGCTCCAGTTGCTGCATTTGCTGGTGCTGCTATTTTGCTTCTCTGATTGGCAATTATAGCAAACCATATCATTTTATGACCTTTCATGACCACGAATATTTTCTTGCTCGCTTGTTGTCACCAATATTTGCATCGCATCTACTTGTTTCTCGTTAGTTTAGACATAAAAAGGACTTTCTTAGATTTCATTGGAGTAGAATAATTATATATATATATATACTAGCTGACCAGCTGATATAGCTATTTTCCCCACATCCAGCGGGTTCGCGGACTTGAAAAAAAGGGCCAGCTTATCTGGGGGGAAAGAAAAACATCAGAACTTGAAACTCGAAATCTGTCGAAACAAACGTTCTAAGGGTGACAGAATTCAGCTGGCAGGCATTTTGTTGAGAATTTTTGAAGTTTGTGATTCCATTCTCCTCTGTATGCTATGAGTTCTCCTTCTGAAGGTGTCACTGCACCAAGCTCCAGTAGTATCCACAAGGGTAACCAGCCATTCTCACAACCAGAAGAACCCGTTCAACTACGCCAACCATCGTCAGAAGCTGTTGTTTCTCAAGAACCCTCATACCTCGTTGAGTCTGTTAGGGCCGTATTTGGCTTCAGAAAAACTTCACTAACGCTGTTCGTCGCGCTTACTTACCTCATTGTGTTCATATTGGTTCCGCTGTCAAAGATAAACAGCCTCCAACTCCCAGACGACGAGCCACCATTCCTCACTTCATCATGGCTGGACCTCCAGGTCATATCCCAGAACCCGCATCCATATGTGTCTCGTGCTAATGATGAAGTCCATGATTATATCCTTCAACGTGCTCGCAGCCTTGCAAAGCTGAGCAAGACAAAGATTACCATCGATGACGACATGGCTACCGGATTGAACATGTTCGATATTAGTCAAAGTTGGAAGAACACATCCCATGACTTCTATCCATTACATTACTTTGAGAGTTCCAATATTCTTGTCAAAATTGAAGGTCGTGATAACTCTCTCGATGGCGTATTGCTCAGCGCTCATTATGATTCTGTTCCTACTGCCTATGGAACCACTGATGACGGGACTGGTATTGCATCCCTCCTTGGTGTTTTAGAGTACTATGCTACCACTGGGAAGAAGCCATTGCGTACGCTAATCTTCAACTTCAATAACAATGAAGAGTTTGGTTTATTCGGTGCAGAGGTGTTCTTCAACCACCCATGGTCTAAGGAAGTGAAGTTCTTTGTCAACCTCGAAGGTACAGGAACAGGTGAACGTGCTGTTCTTTTCAGGACTACTGATTATGCGATTGGTAAGTTTTATTCGAGTGTGACGGCTCCATTTGCTACATCCATCTTCCAACAAGCATTCGCAAGTGGATTGATCCGCAGTGAGACAGACTACAGAATTTACTCACAGCATGGTATGAGAGGTTTTGATATTGCGTTCTTCAAGCCAAGATCATTGTACCATACAGCTGAAGATAGCATCAGACATACCTCGAAGAATGCTCTTTGGCACATGCTGGGTAACACCCTTGACTTAACGAAGACTCTTGTCGAAGAACAAGATATTGATGAGGTAACCGATTCTGCTGTTTACTTTGACTTGTTAGGCATCTTCTTCGTGATCCTACCGATGACTTTGGTCAACTCTATCAACATCGGTTTGCTTGTCATTGTCCCTGTTGTTCTGCTATTTTTTGGATTGATCATCAGCAAGAGAAAGATTTGGAATGTTGGCCTTTCCTTCTTCAGACTTCCAGTCTCTGCTGCTCTTGGGATTGCTGCGGCCAAAGTTGTTGCGCACTCCATCTTCGGCCTTAATCCATTCATTGTTTCCAGTGACTTCATGACACCCTTGATGACCATTGGCGCTTCCTTTTTGTTTGTGAACTACGCAATCTTGACCACAATGCAATCGATCTGGCCTGTCCATGACTTCAAACTCATCATGACATTGGAGATATTTATGGCACTTTGGGTAGCGTTGGTCTATGTCACTGTACAAGGAACACAGTCTGGTATTGCATATGGCTACTATCTTGTCACTATCATCTACGTACTCTTTGGTGTTGCATCTATTCTGGGTCTTTTCGGAATTGCGGTTGCATCTCCAAGAAAGCACCAGGCTCTCCTTTCTACCAATTATGGGAGCATTGAATCTCTGTCTACAACTCCTGTAGTGCAGGAGGCTGATGAATCGGCACCATTGCTTGCCAACACCATTCCTCAATTTGATTCAGACTCGGATCATCCAGATGGCTCGGCTGCTGTGGGAAATCATCCAGAACACCGCTCATTCACTTATGACTGGAGTCTACAGTATTTGATACTTGTTCCTATCCCCACCTTGCTGATTTATATGTCAGGTGAGCTCTGTCTTGAGGCTCTTAACCAGACTGTCCAGGAGAGCTTGCAGTCTAATATGTTTGTTTTCCAATTCATCATGCTTTTCTCCATGGCTATGTCGGTTCCGCTTTTGAGTTTCTCATACAAGTTGAATTTCCTCTTTGCTATTGCCCTCGTCGTCACAGTTGTTGGTGGTGGTTTCATCTCAAGCTTGGCTGAACCATTCTCTGCTGATTCACCGATCAAGTTTAGAGTTTCCCAAATTATTAATCTCGATAACGGATCAATTCCATACTTTCAAGCATATGGAAGAGAAGGCTTCCTCATGAATATCCTCTCTGACATCCCCTCCGTGAAGCAAACTAGTGCTGATGTTTCTTGTGTTCCACAAGGTGATGGTAATGAAATTTGTCAGTTTGTCGGGCAGAGGCCATACTTGTTGAACGGTACCGCTTCCGAAAATGCCTTTAACTCATACCTCAATGTCGAAGTTGTCAAGAAGAAGGACATCATATCCTCTCCATATGCGCCAATGAAGGCGGAGCTCAATATCACCGCTGTTGACAACCGTTTTTGCTATGTGACATTTAATTCATCTTCCTATAAATCGAGAGATGATAAGTCACCAGTGCGTATGGTGACGTACTACCAGTCAGAATCCTCGAACCAGAGCGTTACTGATAAAGTGGCTGCGATTCCTATCGGGAGAAGTAAGGATACCGAGGGGAACGAGTTGTTCAAGTGGTTACAGGGAATTGACGAGGTTCATTTACATAAATTGGACTGGACCAAGCAATCGTACCACTTGGGATTACAATGGGTTCCTAAATGGCTCGAGGATGGAGAGGAACAACAACCTATCGATTCTCCACAGAATGCATTGGGCGTTAAAGTTTCTTGTTATTGGGGTGAGTATGATGATGTTGTCTCGGTTGATGGTGTTACGCATCGTAAGATCCCAGCGTTGGACGAATTACTCCAGTACTCCCCAGAGACGACATCTTGGAGTAATATGTTTGAAGGTTTGGTGAGGATTGATAAGTATGTTGAGCTGTGATACACGTATAATTTATGTTATGTGATTACACATAGGCCAAGAGCTCAGCCCAGGACTCTATGTACTTGATTTTGTTATTTCCATCAATCCCGATGTCGTGAGGGATCTTTAAGTTTTGCACCGTTCTTAGTGCAGAACCACCGGAGAGGATAACGCCAGTATGAGCTTGCAACATCGCAAGAAGATCAGTTGAGCTGTCACCAATGTACCAGATACCATCCTGTAGTTTCAGCTCCTTCAGAATAGCCTTCATGATCTCTTCTTTATCATAACCAGTCCTGATATCGGCACTGGCATCAACATCACCGGTCAAAACACCATTCTCCTCCACAAACTCATTTGTTTGAAAGACCACCTTCTCTGTGTCAATCCCGTTCATTCTTAAAACTTCCTTCATAATAATAGATGTCCAATTGACACTCAATATTCTCACTGGAACACCTTTGTCAACAAGTGCCCTAATCACATCCATGGCATATGGCTTGACCAACACCCTCTGAGCAAGTAACTTCAAACTGTCCACCTTCACGTCTTTAAACGTGCCCAGTCTGATGTATTCATTGACCGATGATAACTCAACACTTTTCAAGCCCCGCTGGAAGGTTCTCTCTTCTTCTATTGTATTTCTCTTGTGTTGTTGTTGCAAGTACGCCTCATACTGAGTATTATAGACGTTTGTGAAATGGTTCCATGGTGGTTTGAAGTCAGGTTTAGATTCATAGGCAGCTGATGCCAAGAGATGGATAGTGTCTGCTGTTATTGTCTCGTCCCAATCCGCAATGAGTGCTCTAATCATTCTTTCAGGTGTTGATCGTAGCATTGTCGAGGTGTGTGAGGGTGAAGATGAGATTCGGGTGAGTGAATAACTAATTTACGGAAGGGCTTTAAAAACATATGCATTTTGATGGAACTATATACAATTCAAAGGATAGATGATCCAGATGTCTACGAACTTCTATATCAAACACCCACCGAGCTAAAGCCCAAAATGCGTCTGACTCAAACCGTGTAGAATTCTCTCTTGCAGCGGGAAGAGCCAACGCAGACTGTCCAGTGAAACAAATAGACAACCTAACAGGCTCATAAAGAGCCGGCTCTTCTCATCAAAATCTGCTGAATTTTGAATGTGAAGAACCAGCTCTGGTTGAGGTTTGGGAAGAATTTGGATTTTTTTTTTCGGATGCCCTGGTGGGAGACAGGAAAATTTTAGGCTCATCTCATCGGTCAGGGTTTGGTTATACACAGACTTTAGCGACAATGACAGAACACGTTCCAGCCTGGAAGAGAATCGGCTTGAAAGTCAAGGCTGAACTTGCCTCTGACCCACTTGCGGTGACAGCGCACTTGGACACTGCTACTGTTGGTGGAAAGCAGAAGAATCAAAAGAATCAGAAGAAGAGACCTAATACAGACTCTAAAGACAAGCCACCAAAGAAACAAAAACTGCCCAAAGCAGAGAGGGCACCACCGCCAGAGAAGGACCAATTGGTTTATTTGAAGAATTACTCGGACGATAAGGAGAATTGGAAGTTTTCCAAACAGAAACAGAACTGGATCATCAAACACGTCAAAGTTATTGAGGCGAAGTATGAGGAATATTTGGTGAGTTATTTCCAAGGGCTCCAAGGTGGAAGTAAGGACAGAATGGTGGAGACTCTGCAAGGCGTTGTTGACACATGGAATAAAATGCAGGAGACACCACAGATACAGGCGAATCAGGAGGAGAATTCAAAGGAAAAGAAAGAGAAGCCAAAGAAAAAGGATGAACATGACGAGCTCACGATGGTTGATGCCGACTACGCTATCCGTGCTAAAAAGATTCTGGTAGGCATGACAGACGCCGATGTTGTACTGAAGGGAATTGATGATGTTGTTGAGGAAGAAGCTGACAAGGGGGAGAGCGATTCTACAAGTTCAAGCTCAAACTCAGATTCTAGTGATTCTGAATCCGAGGAATCTGAGCCCGAGAAAAATATCCCAGAGAAAGAGCCTAAGAACAGCAAGAAGGCAAAGAAGTCTTACAAGAACCTCTCTGTGGAACAAGTAGAGGCCACTGAGTGGATTTCCGCTGAGGACTATGTTGATCAGGCAACCGGTGCTGCATCAGATACCAACGAAAGTACGGAGGCTACAAGCAATAGTGACGAGAAGGAGAAGGAGAAGGAGAAGAAGACCAAGAAGGAAAAGAAGGAAAAGAAATCTAAAAAGCAAAAGAAATGAATGAATATCAGTTATGTAAAAGAGTTCTAGGGCCCTGTTTTTTTCTTAGTCTTAGGAGTATGAAGAGTCCCGCACACGAGTGCGGAGACTAGTCCCGACGCGAAAGGAAAAAGCATCGCCTCCCAACAAAAATACCAAATTGTCGTCAACTTACACCCCATTCAGCACACCAACTCGCCCGAATGACGACCTCCAAGGCAGCTCCGGGACACTTTGCCACGTTGACGAAGGATGAGGAAACCAAACTGAAGGAAGTCTGGGCTCATATGCTGCGATTCTGGGGCACTCCAGTGAACATGGGCTCCGTTCCGCATCGTTCAAATACCGTTTCCTCGGTAAACACTAACAACAGTGACAAGGGCAAGAAGAAGCTTTTTGGAAAGTTCCGTAAGGGCCACTCCAAGCAGAAGAGCGCTGATAAACAAGATCTCACGTTGACTACTACAAGATCAAGGGAGTCTATTGAGGAGGGGTATTCGCACAAGATGATCCACGACTCCCTTAAGGACCTCAAGCCGGAAGAAATCTACGCAAACTTCTGGAATATGCTGAGAACCGACACTCCGGACAACCTGGTACTGAGATTCCTAAGAGCTAGAAAGTGGGATACCGACAAGACACTAGCCATGTTTGCCGCTACGCTTCACTGGCGTCTTAAAGAACGCAATGTCGATGAGCTGTTGTTCCAAGGTGACAGAAAGGCATTTGATGACAAGCAAGATGGATTCATCCTTCAGCTCGAGCTTAGTAAGGCATACTTCCGTGGTAATGACAAGGAGGGCAGACCAATCGTTCACATTAGACCAAGATTGCACCACTCGGACAAGCAGTCATTGGAGGATATCGAGAACTACACTCTGCTGGTGATTGAAATTTGTCGTTTGGTGCTGCAGGAGCCAACCGACTCCGCCTCGATCTTGTTTGACTTGTCAGGATTCACGATGGCCAACATGGACTATGCCCCTGTCAAGTTCATGATTGGAGTATTTGAGGCCCACTATCCAGAATCTCTTGGTAAGCTCTTCATCCACAAGGCACCATGGATCTTCCCTCCAATTTGGAACATTGTCAAGAACTGGCTTGACCCGGTCGTCGCCTCCAAGATTACGTTTACGAAGAACATCAAGGATCTTGAGAAGCATATTGAGCCACATTTCATTCCTAAGGAGCTTGACGGAGGTGATGAGTTTGAGCCTAAGTGGATCGAGCCACGCGCAGAAGACGACAAGCTCATGGAGGACGCCGAGACGCGCGAGAAAATCAGAGAAGAGCGTGAAGAGCTCGTGAAGGAGTTCATTACTGCAACCGTCAAGTGGATCGAGTCTACTAGCACGGATGACAGCAAAAAATGGAAGGCCGAGAAGGAGAGATTGGCCAAACTTCTCGCGCAGAACTACATCAAACTCGACCCTTACGTCAGATCCAAGAACAACTTTGACAGAATGGGCTGTATCGAACTGAAGGCTCCTCTCTGATTTTAATAGCATAAAACACTTCCTAATGCACTGAAATGACATGGTTTTTCTAGCTTCTGATTAGCCTCAATGAATAGTGATGTGCGGCGCGTACCGTTTTAGTTGCCCCGGCGAAGGATTTGTTTACTGTTCAAGTTGTCCTTTATTTCAATCACACAATAAGAAGAAATGTCTGAGGTTTCGCAGCTCATAAGTTCACTTCGGACGTGTGAGTTATATTCCATTGTATCATGTGATACAAACCACTAACTATAAACAGCTGCGCAGCCCAAACTTGTCGTTGAAGCACTCGCATCGCACAACCTATCCAAAACTGGCATAACACTAGAAGACCTAGTGACCCTGATAGAATCGGCATGCGATCCATATTCAAAGCTTCCGGCAACTGAGAGACTCCGAATCCTCCGCGACTTTTGCTTTTTCACGTGTCGTGTTCCTTCATCTCTTATCATCGCCATATGCGGCTCTCTTGGAACCTCCACCAAGACGAACCCTGACAAACGTCTCACCCCACCTGTTCAGGCAGCGCTGGTCGATTGGATCACGACAGTGTATCCGTATCTAGAAGACGGAAGCATCATTGAAAAACTTTACGGTCTACTCTTCAACTTCCTGGAATTCAACACACTTCGCCAACCAATCTTCCGACTCCTCTTTATTGCAACGAAAGCCAAACACGTTACCGAATCCCGTGTCAACCGTCTGGTGAATCTCTACTCCAAAGATCCCCAATCAGAACCAATTATCGCCCTCGGTTTGCTATTCCAGTCGTACAAACCACACCTCATGCTCAATGTCTTCCCGCATGTTGTTGACAAAGTGTTCCGACATCCTAATGCCAAGTATGCATACGAACTCGCAGAGCTGCGTGACTCAGCAATTCAGGTGACACAGTTGGATCAGTTTGGAAAGATGGTAAAGCTGCGAAAGACAGGTGGAAAGATGGCAGTGTTGGATTATACCACCTCAGTTGACGTGACTCACTCACAGGGTATACACAATGCCTTGGAGCTGGGTGATAAGATTGAGAAGTTGGAAATTCCTAGAGATTGGGACTCAATTTTTCTGGACACAACGGGGCTCTCACTCATAGGGTTTGCTGTGAAGAGTACTGATCGTGAAATGGTGCGGTTTGACAACTGGTTGATGGTATCATTCGAAGGGTTCAAGAACATGCGATTGTCCTTACAAAGGCGGTTCTTGGATATGTTGGCCCAGTACATAGATCTCACTGGAGACGTTCGTCCTCCGATCATTGAAGAGTTCCTCACCAGTGAAGCTGTCTTGAGCCAACTGCCGGAGTTGTCTCGTTACGTCTGGTTATTTCTTTCCAAGCTGGGGCTTCGAAACCTCGAAGAGTTGGCTATCATTACTTCCTTGTACAATGGTTTGACTCCTTCGATGTCTAATTCATGGGTGTCCTCGTATCTCGAGAGTCTGTCTTCTGCCATTAAGCTTTGTTACCATTCTTCTCCGAACGAACAACAGGCAATGAACCTCAGAAAGATCTTTGATAATGCACTCAGCGCTGTCTTCTCTAAACTCAAAGAGACCAGGTACAGTCGAAAAATCGGTGTTTCTATCATAAACTTCATCTCTGTTCTTCAATCTGTCCCAAAAGCACTACTCACGGTCGACGCTGTTGTCCTCTCACCACCACTGGTATATACACTTCTTTTCCTTGACGACCCGATTATCTTCTCAGGAATCTGTGGCCATCTCAATTTCTCCAAGGCCATCCTCAAAGACACCGACGATTCTGACCAAAATGTCAGATTCATCGCCTTGCACAATCGATACGTGGTTGACATCTGTAACTCCATCTGGAGAAACAAAGCCTTTGACATTCCGAAGAACGCCAACTCGGCTTTTGGGCTCACGCAAGAATTCACCTTATCTCTGGCTTCCGACCTCCCCATCTTTGACAGAAACTCCAATTTCAGAGCACTGTTCAACATTCATCACACACTCGCTTTCGCAGGTTATAGTGCTAACACTATCCACAAACTCGAGGATCAGGACTCCGAGTGCGTGGCAAGACACGAAGGTCCATTAACGCAAAGTTCTGTAATGGAGGTCTTGGAGAACACGAATGGAAAGTGGCTTGATATGGGATATGAGCAAGTAAGAGTTGAGGTGCTAAAAGATCTGGAAAAGATGGGATATGTGGGGCTTCCGGACTTGTTGTTCACACATTTGAAAAGTTTATTGGATAAGAGATGACCTCTAACTAATCTTTGCTTAAATGCTAAGGTATATGCTAATTCTTGAAAATATGTACATGTTAGACAACAACAAGACTGATAGTCCTGTTTTTGCAAATTACCTTTTTGATCTTTTTCCCGGTGATATATGTTGTAGCTTCATTATGATCAAGAAGGGTAGATCTGACCAGTTCCTCGTTCTCGTAGAAATCCTTGGATGCCTCAAAAGTGAACCTCATTTTACCGTTGATAAAGATGTTATACTTAGTTAAGTTGGATTCTCTGACGGGTTCCAGTTCAGGCCATGGTTGAGAAAAGATGGTCGTCCATGGTTCTTCCATCTCCCTCTGAAGTGATTCCCATGCCTCTTCGGCTGATGCCGGTGTAACTGGGGAGACAGCAACAAGAAGCTTCTTATAATTCTTCAGAATTAGATCAACATTGATGTTGTTATTCTCGAGCGCCGTCTGGATTGCTCTGGTGAGTTTCATGTAATCTGAGATCACGGTGTTCATGGATAGCGTCACATCAAACGAATCCGTAATAGACTTCAAGAGTGTCTCAGTTTCATTGTGGAACTTGATATCATCTTCAGTAAGCTCATCAGTGATCACATCATCCTTGACTTCTATCTTCTGCGTGATCTGTTTGGACAGATCAATCATACGACGCAACCATCTCTCAATGCCAACAATTTTGGATTCATCCCAGTCTAAGATATCAGTCACCGGAGCCTGGAACAAAATATGGGCTCTAGTGGCATCGGCACCATGGGTGGTGATGCATTCAGCAGGATCAGCGCCATTATACTTGGACTTGGACATTTTTTCGGAAGATATCTTGGGAGTCTCACCTGTGTCGATGATCTTTGGATTCTGTGGGTCAGACTTGTCAACCTCTTCCGGCTTCAAGAAACGTCCGTTGCGTGGGTTAATGAAGGTTTTACCGTGGACCATGCCTTGAGTGACAAGCTTCTTGAATGGTTCACCCTTGGATTCAGTGCCATCCCAGAGGCCCTTCTGATGAAGGAACTTTGCAATGAATCTCGAGTAGAGTAAGTGAAGAATAGCGTGCTCAACACCACCAATGTAAATGTCCACTGGTAGAGAATTCGTGGCTTTGTTGAAATCAAATGGTTCGGTGGTGTTCTGTGGGTCGGTGTATCTGAAGAAGTACCATGAGCTATCCATAAAAGTGTCCATTGTATCAGTCTCACGCTTGGCAGGAGATCCACAACTTGGACAAGAAGTATTCACGAATGAATCGAGATTTTCCAATGGGTTCCCCTTACCCACAATCTTTGCATCATCTGGAAGAAGAACAGGAAGATCCTTGTCCGGAACAGCAACAGGACCACACGAATCACAGTGGATGATTGGAATTGGGGCGCCCCAGTACCTCTGTCTGCTAATCAACCAGTCTCTGATACGGTACTGCACCTTTGATTCACCGAGTTGTCTCTCCTTCAAGGCTTCAACGATAGCCCTCTTCGCTTGTTTGCTTGTGAGTCCTGCGAAGTTTCCGGCCTTAGAGTTCAGAACACCCTCCAAAGTGAAAGGAGCATCCACTAGATCAGTCTGAGTGGCTGATGCTGGGGAAACAGTCTTGATTACCGGAGCACCGGGTTTATTTTCGGCCCAAAATGAGTGGTCTCTCTCATCGTGTCCGGGACATCCCATGACTGCTCCCGAGCCATATGAACCTAGGACGTATGGTGCAACAAAAACAGGAATATCGTAGTTGAGCAGAAGTGGGTTGCGTACTTTGAACGATTTGAGTTCGTATCCAACCTTTGAATCTTCTGGGAGGTCCTTCGCTTCTGTAATGAACTGCTTTAACTCGGGATCGGACTCTGCAAGTTCCCTGACAATATCGTTATCAATGGCAAGAGCAAGATACTGGACACTTAGAAGGGTATCTGGTCGTGTTGTGAATACACTGACTCGCTTGCCGTCAACGTTTGATGGGAATACTATGTCTGCACCGTGCGACTCTCCAATCCAGTGTTTCTGCATCAGCTTGACCTTGTTTGGCCACTGATCAAGTGTCCTGAGGTCTTTGTTTAGATCTTTTGCAAACTCTGTGATACCGAGGAACCACTGCTTCAGTAATCTCTTTTCGACTATGGCACCCGATCTCCATGAACGTCCTTCGCTATCCACCTGCTCATTTGCCAACACAGTCTGATCTACTGGATCCCAGTTGATTTCCGCCTCCTTTCGGTACGCGAGACCCTCCTCATGCAAGAGAAGAAATATCTTCTGTGTCCACTTGTAGTAATCTGGGCTACAGGTCGTCACCTCTCTATCCCAGTCAAAGTCCGCCAACATCATGTGCATCTGTTCCTTCATTTTTGCAATATTCTGCCGTGTCCAGACACCAGGATTGACATTTCTCTCTACAGCAGCATTCTCAGCTGGTAGTCCAAATGCATCCCAGCCCATAGGGTGGATGACACTGGTTCCCCTCGCCCTGTGGAATCTCGAGATAGCATCGCTGATGGTGTACACTCTTAGATGGCCCATGTGAAGGATACCAGAAGGGTAAGGGAACATTGACAGGATGTATTTCTTGCCAGCAGAGGAAGATTTGCTTTTAGGTAGTGGATACAGTCCTCCATCTGGTGAGAGTTGTCTCCATTTCTTTGTCCACTTTGAGTCGAGCTCTGTCAAATTGAGGGGTCCTTGGGTCAGGTTTGATCTTGAAAGGGATAATGAACGAGCCGAAAGGACTGTATGGCTTCCTTGTAGTTTAAATGGCCTCCGAATAGGCGATTTTACACAAGGAAGCATTATTAATATCCTTCAAGAGACTTTTCTGGAAGACTTGAAGGATCACTCGATCTATGTCGGCCGTTAAAGGGATAAGTGCTCATAACACACTGGAATAATTTTTGTTGGCGCGCGCGCAAGAGCGACACACAACTCACCTTTAAACCAGGAACCAAACAGAAAACACTCTCTGATTTGAGCACAATTTCTTCATATTGAGCACCATTGTATGGCTTTGAAGACTTAAAGGCTTTGAGAATCGTCTGTTCTTCCGAATTTCAGTTTTTTACCTTTGACAAGTACTTGTCGCCCGCTCTTGAGATATCAACACGCCAACCCACCTCTTTGCCACTAGAACAATTACATTTCCACCAGGCAAGCGTCTATTCCATCTGACTATATCAAAATGAACGGCCTTCCACGCTCCAACGACCTGAATGACACCTGGAAGTTTGTCGAGCCCGGTTTGAAAAGAATCATCGGTGGCACCGACGACTCCACTGGCGTCACCCCAGACATGTACATGAACGTTTACTCCGCCGTCTACAACTACTGTGTAAACAAGTCAAGATCTCCGCAAAACTTTGGCACTAGTCAGAGCTCTCAGTCTTCTTTGTTGGTGGGTGCTGAAATTTACATGAAGCTCAAGGATTATCTTGCGGAATACGTGAAGTCTTTGCAGAAGAAACCAAACCAGTCATTCATGGACTTCTACGTGAAACGCTGGACAAGATATACCCTTGGTGCAGGATACCTTAACCACGTCTTCGACTACATGAACAGATATTGGGTACAGAAGGAGCGCAGCGATGGAAGAAGAGACATCTACGACGTGAACACACTGGCCCTCTTGACGTGGAGAGAAAACATGTTCTATCCTAACAGCGAACTGTTGGTTCATGAAATTTTGGAGCAGATTAGACTGCAAAGAGAGAACCAAGTCATTGACACCAGTACCCTTTCCATTGCCATCAAATCCATGGTGACTTTAGGAATTGACATCCAGGATCTGAAGAAGCCAAATCTCACTATCTACAAAGACCACTTTGAAGCACCATTCCTTGTTGCCACAAGGGCTTACTACGAAGCTGAATCCAGGGCATTCGTCAGCACTCACAACGTTGTTGACTACATGAGAAAAGCAGAACAAAGATTAAACGAAGAGGAGAGTAGGGAAACGCTGTTCTTGGACGAGCACAGTAAGAAACCATTAACCGAAGCTTTGAACGCTAAGTTGATCATTGATCACTCCCAAGCCATGTTGAATGTGTTTGACTCTCTGATGGATGCTGATCAAGTTGAGCACGTTGCGAAGATGTATGGTTTGTTCAGCAGAGCCCCTGCCACTTTGACAGACATGGCCAACAAGTTTGGTAGGTACGTTCAAGCGCAGGGTATGACTGCTGTTGAAAACATGATTAATGATCTTGAGAATGAAAAGAGAGATGCTGATGCCAACGGTAAGAAGAATAAAGGTATCCAGGTTGATCCAAAGCAATACGTCAAGGTGTTGATTCAGGTCTACAAGACTTACGATGCCATTGTCAGAACTGCTTTCCAGAACAATGCCACTTTCGGAAAGGCCTTGGATACAGCTTGTCAGGAATACATCAATGGTAACTGTATTGCCAAACCACCTGGCACCAAGATCACATCCAAGACCCCAGATCTTTTGGCCAAGTACAGTGACAACCTTCTAAAGAAAAGTAAGGATGCTGATGCTACCAGTGACATGAGTGCAGAAGATATGATGGTTGTATTCAAGTACTTGACAGACAAAGATGCCTTTGAGGTGCATTTCAGACGTTTGTTGTCCAAGAGATTGATCCATGGAACCTCTGCATCCAAGGAAGCGGAGGAGGCTGTCATCCAGCGCTTGCAACAGGAAAACAACACAGAGTATACTAGCAAAGTGACAAAGATGTTCCAGGACGTTAATTCTTCCGCTGAGCTCAAGAAGGCCTTTTCTGATGAGGTTTCTTCTACATATCCTGGCATGGACTTTGACCCATACATCTTGACGCAAACCACATGGCCTTTCACACACCAGAAGAATAGTACATTTCAGTTGCCAGCAGAGTTGTTTTCTACTTACTCGAAGTTCGAACAGATGTACGCTGCCAAGCACACTAACCGTGTCTTGAAGTGGCTGTGGCACTTGTGTCGTGGAGAGTTGAAGTTAAACCTTCAGAAACCCGGTAAGCCACCTTACATCATCGGCTGTAGCATGGAGCAGATGGCTATTATGTTACCGTTCAACAACCAGAACACCTATAGCATGAAGCAGTTGTGTGAGATCACTGGCCTCGAGCCTTCCTATATTGCTTCGCGTGTCATACCAATGCTCAAATCGAAATTGTTGGAGGCATCACCATCTGATGAAGCTTCGCTAGAGAATCTGGATACCACTTTGACACTATGCAAGGAGTTCAAGTCGAAAAAGGTCAAGGTTAACTTCGCTCAGGGGTTCAAGGCTGCTGAGGCTAAAATGGAGGCTGAGGAAGCCGAGGAGGAGATCTCTGAAGAGCGTAAGAACTTTTTGAGAGCATGTATTGTGAGAATCATGAAGGCAAGAAAGGAGTTGTCGCATCAGGCATTGGTAACTGAGGCAATTGAGCAGTCTCATATCAGATTCAGCGCCAAGGTTGTTGACATCAAGAGAATTATTGATGAATTGGTTGACAAAGAGTATCTAGAGAGAAATGAAGACCAGACGTACTCCTACCTGGCCTGATTTGCTTGTTATTCTGCAAATTCAGTTAATACTATTTTTATTCCTTCAAGTTGGTGTAGTTGGTTCGTGTAGTTTATTTAGGTGTGCGGCAACCCTCCCTTGAGCGCCCAAATGGTGGAGTTACGCGCGGTAATCGCAAGGGGTAGTTGGCACCGACATCTCGACCACAAGAGGCAAGCGATGGAGATGGGTGGGCAGCCAAAGTTTGTGAGGCTGGGCCAATGTTTTTTAGGGCAACCACGTGAACGGGCTCTCTACCTGTAGTTTTCCCTTGTATTTATCTCTCTGGGAAGTCAGCGTTTCGCTCCATGAGAAACCTTGTGTAGAGAAGTCCACCCAAAATTTCTACAGGCCAGGCAGAGCCTACAGAGGCTCAACAGGAAACGCGAGCCTAGAGGAGGGCCTTATCTCCCCCATTCGCGGAGATAAACCGCCGACACGATAATTTAAAGCCCGCGACTCCCACGGGAGGGCTGACCTGGGGGGTGGCAGACCCAGAAACCGCACAACCGGAACTTTCGACGAAATGCTTTCTCTTCGTTATTCCTCTCGCAGACTGACCATGCCAGCGATTCACAGCTCCTACGCCCACAAACGCAGGTACAACGGTACTGTTGCCCACCCTCCTCCGCGTATCTCCCTCTCCGATGCCAACCAGGCCGTTCACAGGGCCGAGTATGCTGTGAGAGGACTGATCCCCATGAAGGCCGAGGAGCTCAAAACAAAGCTCCAGACACAGCCTGAGTCCTGCCCATTCTCGCACATCATTAACGCCAACATCGGCAACCCTCAACAGCTTAAGCAGCAGCCGCTCACGTTCTACCGCCGAGTTCTTGCTGCCATGCAAGACCCACAACTCCTTGAAGCCGGCGTCTACCCAGAGGATGTCTGTTCCAGAGCTCAGCATCTCCTCAAGAGCGTTGGATCAGTGGGTGCCTACTCCCATTCCCAGGGTTCTCTTGCTGTGCGCCAGTCTGTCGCCAAGTTTATCTCGGAGCGTGACGGTGGTGTCTTCTCTGACCCTCAGAAGATCTTCCTCACAACAGGTGCCTCCGATGCTGTCAAGACTATCTTCGAGGTTCTTCTCAGAGGCCGCCAGGATGGTGTCTTGATCCCAATTCCACAGTATCCTCTCTATACTGCCACCATTGCCCTTAAGCAGGCTACCCCTGTGCCTTACTACTTGAACGAGGAGAATAACTGGTCCACGGACACAGAAAGCATTGAAGAGCTGGTACTCCAATCGCGTAACTTTGGTGTCACCCCAAAGATCCTCGTCGTTATCAACCCAGGAAACCCAACTGGCTCCATCCTTACTCGTGACGCTATCAAAGGTATCCTCACTACTGCCGCCAGAGAAGGTCTCGTTGTTATCGCTGATGAAGTCTACCAGGAAAATATCTTTGAAGGTGAATTCCACTCTTTCAAATCCGTCCTTGCTGAGCTTCAGCATGAGCACGGTGTATTCTACGACAATGTCCAGTTGGCCTCCCTCCATTCTACATCCAAGGGCGTTTCTGGTGAGTGTGGTCAGAGAGGTGGTTACATGGAACTTGTCGGCTTCTCCGATGATGTTATGGCTTTATTCTTGAAGCTGTCCTCCATCTCCCTCTGTCCTGTCGTCACCGGTCAGGCTCTTATCGAGTTGATGGTCAACCCACCAAAAGCTGGTGATGCTTCCTATGAGGTTGACCAGTTAGAGAGAGCTGCTATTCACGACTCCTACAAGACCAAGGCTGAAGCTCTTTTCAACGCCTTCTCACAACTCTCTAACATCTCGGTTCAGAAGCCACAGGGTGCTATGTACCTGTTCCCACAGATCATCTTTACCGAGTCCGCTATAGAGGCTGCCCACGATGCCAACTTGAAGCCAGATGAATTCTACTGCTTGAGACTCTTGGAGAACACAGGTATTTGCGTTGTTCCAGGCTCAGGTTTCGGTCAAAAGGAAGGTACTTACCACGTCAGAACCACATTCTTGCCACCTGGTGAGGAGTGGATCCAGGAGTGGGCCAAGTTCCACAAGGAATTCTTCACCAAGTATGCCTGAGACCACAGAGAAAAGTATTATGTGTTCATATTCATCATGTGTTACGAATGAATGGCTCGTAGTCATTAAATATTCTTATTTGTAAAATCGTGTAAGGTCATCAGTATATCAGTTCATAAACAAGAACTGCAGGTCATCCGGTGTCAATCTGTTAATGGCAGCGTCGTCATGGTTGATTGTAGCATGAATCATGTTCGCCTTCTTGTCCTGCAATTCAATGATTCTGGATTCGATACTGTCCTCGATACAGAATCTTGTGATCTTCACAGGTCTGTACTGGCCGATTCTGTGAACTCTGTCGCCGGATTGCCATTCAACAGATGGGTTCCACCATGGATCCATTAAAAACACTTGTGACGCTTCACATAAGTTCAACGCAACACCACCTGCCTTCAGAGAGACTAGGAACACCTCGACATTTGTGTTTTCCATGAAATGACGAATCGTGTTGTCTCTCTGGATAGGCGACATAGAACCTTGGAGTTTGACGGTTTGGAAACCAGCCCTCTTTAAACGCCATTCAACAAGGTCCAGCATTGATGTAAACTGAGAAAAGACAATAGACTTGATGGTCTGCCTGTCACTTCTGAGTTTGTACAGCTCTTCCACTAATGCCTCGATTTTAGTAGAGGATCTCCACTCTCCGCCCATTTTGATTCTGTTCACAATTGATCCCTTCTTGAAATCATCTTGGTTAACTTCGATGGCGGGAGCACTGAGGTCAATACTCAGTGCAATGTGACACACCGGACATTCCAATTTGTCCTCTACTCCTCCGAAGCTCTCAACGTACTCCTTGATGCACATACGGCAGAACTTGTGATGACACTTGGACTCGATCGCCTCCTCCGCTTCGTCATCACAGAGCTGACAAACAATCACACCAGTTAGACCTTCAGTCCCGAGATCACTGTTGTTGTGAACACGTCTCAGCACCAGATCTGGATGATCTGCCAACTGTCTCATTCGTGTGATGAGCGTGAAGATGTTGGCGTAGTTGTTCAACACAACACCTTCTGCGACGTATTCGTTGAATTTTCTCTTCGAGTCTGTGTACAAACTCTGATAGAGATCCTTCTCCTCCTCATTGAAGAAATCCCTTCGGATCTCTTCAACTCGTGGTGGTAGTCCAAGATCATCAGCACGTTCGACTTTGGTTCTTCTGAGCATGATGTTCTTCAAAAGGGATTGGATGTTACCGAAAGACGCTAGACCATCTCCCTCAATACCAAACTTCTGGATATTCTTGAGCATAAAGTGATTGAAGAAATTTGTATGTTGCATAGGAACATGGCCACAGTGATCACAGTGTCGCCAATCACTGAAAGACCATTCTTTTGAACGGCAAGGACATTTGGTGCAAAAGTAATTTCCGAAAGGTTCAACATCTAGGAATTTGATCAGAGAATACATCTCACCAATTCGGTTCTGAAGAGGGGTACCAGACAAACACCATCTCTTTTTGGTCTTCAACAAATTGGCAGCCTTGGCAGTATTACTCTGACGATCTTTGATGTTGTGGGCTTCATCCAAAATCACTCTGTAAAATTCAAGGTTATGAAGTGCAGATTTTTCCTTCACAAGGCCAGCCTTCCTCTTGAACCCGTACTGCTGCTTTCTAAAGACACTTTCCAAGACCGCATAGGTTGTCAAAATAACGTCGAACTGTGCAAGTTCTTCTGCATCAGCAGTCCTATTTGCGCCGTGGAAAACACCCACCCTAAGCGTACCACCAGCATGTTGAGCGATCTCGTTCTTCCACTGCATCAATGCAACTGTGGGGGCGACAACAAGATTTGGTCTCTTTGAGCGATCACTGAGAAACAATGCAATAGTTTGAATAGTCTTACCCATACCCATCTCATCTGCGAGAATACCACCATTGTATATGCTAGATTCTTGTTTGATCAGCCAATTCAATCCTTCTCTCTGGAAGGGAAGAAGATCAATCTTCATACCAGCAGGTTGAGCAGCTTTCTCGACCTTGATCTTTTCAGCAGAATCCAAATTGGGGAACACGTCCTTTAGATCAGGATGCATTTCATACAGCTTTTCAGTCATACGAGTATGGTAAGGAACTTTTGGTTTCTTTGGCTTCGCTGCTCTTTTTGCACGCGGCTTCGATGCCCTTCTTCTCTTAGATTGTCCGAGAGGAATATCAGAATCCTCATCTTTCACTTCCTCGGCTTCAAGTTCTTCTTGAAGTTCCTCGGCTTCCATCTCGAGGTCAGAAAGCTCGATGGGATTGGCTGAAGTTCCTCTTTTATGCCTGGATGAAGAAATTATGACGACCTCATCGCTGTCAGACTCCAACTCGCCACCATTATAATCAGCATCATCTTCTCGGTTGTACTCATCGTAATCGTCATCCAGCATCTTGATTTTGGCCTTTGTGCTCGAGGCTGCGGTCCTAGTCGACCTTCTCGGTGTACTTGCCTCGCTAGGCGGTGTGATAGTGGTGCCATCAGCTTGCTCATCGTCTGATTCTGACTCTGCATAGCTTACATCCTTCTTTGCACGAGTGCGGCGAGTCGGCTTCTTAGCGGGACGCTTTCGGCGCTTAAGATCAGGGTCATCTCTAATAAAACCCCCTGTCAAGGCAACTTCACTATCGGTCTCGGTCTCGGACATACTGGTGATAGCGCTTGCCTTTTGGCGTCACTCTGTAGTGGCAAAGTGGCGAATTAGAGATGCTTCCCCCCGATCTGGCGCGACACATCTCCGAAATGCTATACCCGATATTTAAGCGCACTCCTTCCTAATACAGAAGTCAGTTATCGCAGAAGTCTTGGCAGCGCCAAATACGTCACAAATGCCGGCGAGTCGCGGACATGACTAAGCTCGCCGGTTTCGCTGGGGGAGTTGCCCGGACCGGTGCGAGTGACTGACATAGAAAAAATTTCACCTCTCCCCGATTACTCACCAAGCAAGAACTGCATAAAAGGTTATTCCTTTCTCTACAGGTCCATCTTAACCCTCTCAGAAGGAACGATTAGAACAACATGTGCGGAACTTGTGAAGAAGCCAAAGCCAACGCCGGCGTCACCAAAGGTAAGTTTTGTTGAGATGTCCGGCTTTCGTGTGGAGGTCCCTTGCACTACAACAGCTCCTGGCAGAGTCTCATCACCGATAACGCTTTTGATGCCGCCGATGTCCACTGATGCGATCAGAATTCGTCCATACCACCTCCTTTGTTGAATGCTCTATAGGGGACGTCTTTTTGCGACCGCTTTTTCATTCTGGTGTGGTGGTCACTTGGACGTGTCTGCTGCCCTTTATCGGAAGCTGTGCCCATCATACCCGGCCGGACCAAACAGCAGTAAAAGCTCAGAATACTAACACAATTGACCCAGATGACGTTTTCCAGAAAATCAGTGAAGAGAAGAGAGCACCAACACAGCTGAATCCATACGGTCCAAATCCAGCTGACTACTTGTCAAATGTCTCCAACTTTCAGCTCATCGAGTCCACATTGAGAGAAGGTGAGCAGTTTGCCAATGCTTTCTTCACCACCGAGAAGAAGATTGAGATTGCCAAGGCACTAGATGACTTTGGTGTTGACTACATTGAGTTGACCTCCCCTGTCGCTTCTGAGCAGTCCAGAGCTGACTGTGAGGCTATCTGCAAATTGGGCTTGAAGGCCAAGATTCTTACACATATCAGATGTCACATGGACGATGCTAGAGTTGCTGTTGAGACTGGTGTTGACGGTGTCGATGTCGTCATTGGTACTTCTCAGTTTTTGAGACAGTACTCCCACGGTAAGGACATGAACTACATCGCCAAGTCCGCCATTGAGGTTATCGAGTTCGTCAAGTCTAAGGGTATTGAGATCAGATTCTCGTCTGAGGATTCTTTCAGATCCGATATTGTTGACTTGCTCAACATTTACAGAACCGTCGACAAGATTGGTGTGAACAGAGTTGGTATTGCCGATACCGTTGGTTGTGCTAACCCAAGACAGGTGTATGACTTGGTGCGTACCTTGAGATCTGTTGTCCACTGTGACATTGAGACACACTTCCACAACGATACTGGTTGTGCCATTGCTAACGCCTACACTGCTTTGGAGGCCGGTGCCAGATTGATCGATGTGTCGGTGTTGGGTATCGGTGAGAGAAACGGTATCACACCTCTTGGTGGTTTGATGGCTAGAATGATTGCTGCTGACCGCGACTATGTCTTGTCCAAGTACAAACTCCACAAGCTCCGTGACTTGGAGAACTTGGTTGCTGATGCTGTACAGGTTAACATTCCATTCAACAACCCTATCACCGGTTTCTGTGCCTTCACCCACAAGGCTGGTATCCACGCTAAGGCTATCTTGGCTAACCCATCAACTTACGAGATTTTGAACCCATCTGACTTCGGTCTCTCGAGATACATCCATTTCGCCAACAGACTTACTGGTTGGAATGCCATCAAGTCGAGAGTGGATCAGTTGAACTTGAACTTGACCGACGACCAGGTCAAGGATGTCACTGCTAAGATTAAGAAGCTTGGTGATGTCCGTCAGTTGTCCATCGATGATGTCGACTCCATCATCAGAGACTTCCACGCCGAGGTTGCCACTCCATTGATCAAGGCCGACGAGGGTGCGCCAGTCGAGGAGGATGCTAACATCTCTGAGGGTCCAGAGACCAAGAAGCAGAAGATTGAGAACTAGATGTTACCTTTTCTTCCGGATACTTTTCACAACTGAATGGGTCAGTACAAGTGACTAAGCTCTGATTTTTTATTTTGATTCTGGGGACAAAGGCATCATCTTGCATCGACTACACCGGTAGAATATTACCGTTGCAAAACTATATAAACAGTATTTACATCTGGCTTTATGAAATAATTGTTGACTTAACTTAACATGAGTAAATCTAGAAAAGAGCTTATACCATTTTTTTCGGCTCATTTCTTTTTGATCGGTTCTCTTAAAGACCTATTAACATTTAAAACAAGTTACAGTACATCAAATCAAAATCAGGCGTTCATCAGTAGGCGATGAAGTAAAGGAGGTTTTATGGACTGGGTAGCATACACATGGCGATGTATGTTAGCTTTCTCGCAAACACCCGCATGGTCTCAAGCCAAAGCGAGTGTTCTTCAGACTGTCTGAAAACACCCGAACACCATAGATGAGATTCATGAGCAATAAAAAGAAAGCGAAGTGCCCCACGTGGGGCTCGAACCCACAACCGTACGATTAAGAGTCGTAAGCGCTACCGATTGCGCCAGCGAGGCAATTGCTTATTCTCTTAAATTTCACTGTTTTTGTGACCGTGTAAATAATAAGAAACTATTGTTTTTTGACTTATTTAGTACAAGATTCTCTTAATTTGAAATCGTGTGACTCTGGAACTGTAAAAATAACAGTATCATTCAATACGCTTGTTCCAGTAATTGAGTGCCTTGTTAGCGTGTCACACCGAGCATGATATCTGCACGCGTTTTGCCACTGTTTACTTTTCGCTCCAGAAGAGAGAAAAACTACCAGTGGGCCTAACAACTTGCCATCCTGGCAGTAATGAGAGGGTATCACTGATGATGATGACTGAGAACAAGGTGAAGAAGTTGAAGGAGAAGTTTCCAGCCGCTGATGAGTCCGTATTGTTCGAAGTCCTCTTGTCTTGCCAAGGCTCTCTTAAAGCTGCGGAGTCTGTGCTAATAGAGTCGTTCCCTGAAGGTCCACAGCGCAAACGGAACAAACTTAGTGAGAGACAGGGTAATGTGAAAGCTCTACTGGGATTCACTGATACAGGCGTCTTTCTGTCGAGAAATACCACGGGGGCAAACAAACCAGTCTATCTCTACTCGAAAGAGGATCTCGAGAGAACTGTCCCTTATGCAACCATTCACCACAACTTTTTACCGTCCGATCTTGCTGACTCCATTCTCTCACACATAATGAATGACAAGGCGAGGTTTTCACAACAAGAGTTCTATCTCTTTGGTAATAAGTGTACATCCAATCATGAAACGAAGCTCTACTCGTCCAAGCCGGTTGAAGGTTACTACTATAATGCGGCTAAAAGCGATTACACTACCACAGATTCACTTTACAACCATGAAATGAGGGAAGCACAGAGCTTAATTGAGGACAAAGTGAACGGCATGATCTCAGAACGTGAAGTTTTGCCCTTCCAACATGACGGCCCATGGAAGGGAGATGTTGCAATTTGTAACAAATTTCACTCCAAGACTAATAATCTGGACTGGCATTCCGATCGATTGACATATATCGGTCCTCATTGTGTGATTGCATCCTTGACATTGGGTTCATCAAGAGAATTTAGAATACGAAAGACGTACCATTGTCCCTCTGAAGGAAAATTCAACACGATCTATTCTATCCCGCTCCCCCATAACACATTGTTCGTCATGTATGGTGGTTTTCAAGAAGAGTATAAACACTGTGTTTCATCCACTACAGAGATGGTTTCGCATCCCATCTCGGGCTCTCTGAGAGTGAACTTAACTTATCGTCATTATCTGGAGCGGTACATCAAGAACCTTCCCATGTGTGACAAATGTGGCAATCAGATGGATCTACGGCGTAGCTTCAAGAACCCAGAAACCAGAGGAAGGTACATCTGGCAATGCGCTGGAGGCTATGTCAACAAAGAATGCCAAAGAACTTACTACGCTGACTTCAAAAGTGATAAGCTCTACACTAACGACGCCAATAATTGCGCTGTTTGGATTGCCCGTGATGATAAGGAAGCACTGAAATGCTTCCGTGAAGACATTGACCTGAAGCTTTCAGAGAGAGATCAAAAAGAAATATAACAATTTATGACCGATCTGATGACATTTCTCACCACCAACTAGTAGTAGCTGGCCATCTGATCTCATCGCGGTTCTAAAATTCGATCCCCCCAGATTCCAGGCAGAGGCTGAACAATAAAAGAAAGAGCTGATCGCAAATACCTGCACCTTTAATGGAGTCTGTAAGTTCGAGGTCACCCCTTCTTTTGGATACCAACTTCAGTATTAACCGCTTTGCATACAGATACAACGTCTTGTCGAGATTACCAATGCCCTCAACAAGCTGGTTCCCTTGGGAACTCTCTTCTTTGTGAACCCACCTCGGCTCCCAATGGCTGGCATAGAAGCTTCAGATAGGTGGATGTGGTTCTATCCACCATCCTCCGGATCGTCAATGCCTCTACAATCGACGCTCATGAAGAATGAATCGGGCTTCTCACTGTGTCGTCTCCTTACAGATGTCACATACCTCTTTGAAAGGCAATACGTGCGTGCTACGTACAAGGAAGTACGATCCAGTGGACTCCGAGTCTTTGTTATGCGAGTCTACTTTGTGCCCAGTGACATTGAAGGGAGCAGATTTGTTAATGAGTACAGGGAAAGAGTGAGGCGAGGCAAGTCTTCCAGTTGGCATGATGGCAAGTACCGAGCCTGTATGAGAAATCTTATAAGTGTCCTGGACTTCTCACTTTCATCTTGGAATATCAACGATGGAGATGAATTTCCTCCTGTGGCTCTCGTTTTCTCCGCAGTTCAGCCATTTACTCCCTTTCATGCTAAGGACATTGGGACCACAGAGTACATCGACTCTTCAGACGTCGACTACCACATCACACGGCTGTTGAAATCAAGGAACTATTTATACTCACCTAATGATGCTTCTTCTTCCCTTGAGTCCAGATTGACTGATGTCTACAACAATGTATCTTTCTCTATCGACAAGTCCAGTGAGTTCTTGAGAGAAGCACAGCAAATCACCGGTCTCAAAAGCACTCTTCATAACTACCAAGTGGAGTCTGTTGCTAAAATGTTGACCAAAGAAAGTATCGAAAAACACAATATCATGCCACACCTCCTGAGATTCAGCAGAGGTGAGAGAACCTTTTATCTTGATATCATCTCATTCACGATTCTTGAAGGTCCACAGCTCTATACTTCACCAAGAGGGGGTATTTTGGCGGAGAATATGGGTCTTGGAAAGACCCTCATTTGTCTTTCACTGATATGTTTGACAAAGTATGAGAGCTCATCTCCTCCTGAAGAGGTTACCCTGGGAGATTTCCGAGACCACAAAGTCGTTTCCCTAATGGATCAGTGTGTGAGATTCATTAGCAGGAAGTCTATTCAGTGGAGAGACAATGTGGACTCCCTTCCTTTCTCTTGTATTAACAAACTTAAAGCTTCCCCTGGTTATTTCTATCTCAAACAAGAGAAAAGTGCTGGCAGGCGCTTCCTTTCGAGAGCACGTCCAATTGTTCAAGAACAGAAGCTGCTATTAACCACTGCAACACTCATTGTTTGTCCTGATAACCTCTTTCATCAGTGGGATGCAGAGATTGAAAAACACGTTGAGAGGGGTTCACTGGATGTTCTTTTTCTTCCCTCTTCGACTCTGGAACTCCCACCCGCAATGAAATTGATCCAGTATGATGTCGTGCTCATGTCAGTATCTGCCTTTGTAAATCAGGATCCGTCAACTTCGGTTCTGACGAAGATATATTGGAAAAGATTTATTATTGATGAAGGGCACAGTATGAACCAGAGATCGACCAGGTCTGTTGAATTGTCCAAGGAGATCAAAGTTGAGAGACGCTGGGCAGTAACCGGTACTCCAACAGCTGGTATGACCAAGCTTCATATGAATGAAGCTGATGGCGAAAGTCACGATGATGCATATACTGTAAAGAGAACCTTTTCACCTCGTGATGACCTCACCCGCCTGGGTGCACTTGTGTCCAACTTCTTTCAAATTGAGCCTTGGAAGACCAATCACGACTTGTGGACAAAGAGTATTGTGAAGCCGTTTGTGGATAATCGCGTCGGCTCTGCTTTGGCTCTTTTGAGCTTGATTGATGACGTGATTGTCCGTCACTCTGTTGAACAGATCGAGAAAGACGTCACTCTTCCTCCTCTCATCCACAAACCTGTTTTCCTTTCCCCGTCATTCCACAACAAGCTCTCTATCAATATATTTGTTTCGGTGCTTGCAATCAATGCTGTCAGTTCTGAGCGTGAAGACAAGGATTACATGTTTCATCCAGCTAGCAAAGCTGATTTGAAAAGACTTGTTACAAATTTACAGAGGGCGACATTCTACTGGACAGGATTCTCTATTGAGGATCTGGAAAATATGATTTACATTTCCAAGATCTGCCTTGACAAGAGGAGAGAAAATGGTGCCTATTACTACTCTCCAGAAGATTGTCTACTGCTTGAGCGTTGCGTTCGAACCTGTAAGCTAGCCCTGGCGGATCAACTATGGCGTACAGTCTCCACAATTCATGAGATGGCATACTACATCAAGGATCTTCCAGAGATCTACATAAAGAACTTCAGCATCGGTAAGAGTTACTCAGCTTTTTCTGTTCTTGGTGCCCCTCAGATATACTCGCTGCAGAAGTTCTACTACAAAAACAGGTTTACGGATTTTACCGCTGAAGATGAGAAGCTTACTCAATACTCTGATCAGTTCTGGAATGACTATTGGACAGAGGCCGCAAAGAAGAATGCGGAACGAGTCAAGAAAAACGATGGCCAGACCATCGATATACACAAGGTGAATCAGGAGCTTGTTCATCAGGAGAAGGTTTCCCTCAAGTCTTCGCCAAAATCGAAAAGACCTTTCGATGATCCTAGACTCATCAGATCCAAAGGTGGGCGTATTCGGTTGATCAGTGCTTCTTCTACACCAGAGCCTGTAACCTCTTCTGATCCAAGACTCTCGAAGATTTTGGGTACTTCATCGGCAAAGCTGTCCTATATGATTGCCAAGCTTCTTGAAAATCAATTCAATGGTTTGAAAAGCATAGTTTTCTTCGAGTTTGAAGATTCTGCATATTACCTATCTGAAGCTCTCGATCTCCTTGGATTGGATTATACGCTATATGCTACATCTGTTCCAAAGCATCAGAGGGCTTCAGGTATCAGCGATTTCAGCCGCAAGAAGGGAGGGCATGCTTTGATTATGGATTTGAAATTGGCATCCCATGGTCTCACTATCACTTCCGCTACACGAGTTTACTTCTTGAACCCGGTCTGGAAGAGATCAGTGGAGGCACAAGCTATCAAAAGAGCCCACAGAATCGGTCAAAGGAATGCTGTCCATGTTGAAACTTTGATCCTGAGGGGAACTCTCGAGGAAGAGATGTTTAAAAGAAGATCAAAAGTCCAAGATGACTCTCAGGTGTCGGTTTCTGATGACAACCATATTCAAGATTACATTTCCAAGTTCGAATTCATTCATATGGCTGACAAAGCTCATTACTGTGAGATCAGAACCCGAAAGGACAGAACTATTACACATTCTACAATCAATCAAAGATCCTATGAGTCGAGCGAGCTCCTTGAGCCATCTGCATACCCTCTTGATGGAAGGTTATGTTGGTCTGTACCTGTTTTTTCCAGGCAATCACATTCAAAAGTTGCAGAAGCAGCTTCCAAAGCTGTCAACCCTGTCCGTACTATCTCCAAAATCATAGATATTGACGAACTCGATGGTACTGAGAAGCTCAAGGGAAGGAAGAGCATTGTTGCTACACCTGTGGCTGTAGATATGAACAGAACACTGTCTACATCCAGGAAGACTTTGAGATTCATCGATAATGATATCGAACAGGCTCCTTTATCAAAGCGAGTTAGGTTTACATAATGATTGAAGACGCTTCGTTTATGCATTTGTGTATCGGAGGATAACAGATCCATCGACAGAAGTGGAAATAAGTTTCCCCTCGTGTTCATCAACATCAATGACAGTTCCTGAATGTCCTGTCAGCTTTCTCAAGAGCTTTCTTGAAGTTACATCCCAAGATGTGAGAGTATTGTCAGACGAGCCCGAGTATATCATATTCTGCCTGATAACTGCTCTAATTGTAAAGTTCTCGTTGCCGGATGAGGCACCATCATATACGGCAGGTTTTATGTGGTCACCAGGGACAACTTTTGGTTCGTAAATGCGCACAGTATCGTCGTTTGATCTGGATATGAGATTGGCATCATCGACTGAGAGGGAAGTTATGGTGTCTGCGTGTTGTGTTTCAATTTCAAACACTGGTGTGGAGGGTGATCTGATGTCCCAAGCACGTATGACAGGTTCGACACCAGCAGCATAGATGAGGTTCTTGTGAAATGCAACTGTAAGAAGTGGATACTCTGTGTGGAAGCTGTTGATGAATCCTTTTGATTTCCCATCCCAGACGAAGACATTTCCGTCATCACCAGCTGATGCAATGTAGTTCTGGTCCTGATCGACCTCGTTAACAACAAGTGAATGAGCTGCGAGCTTCCTTAGTCTTGTGCCTCGCTGTGTGTCCCAGATACCGACAGTTGTGTCTGCTGAAGATGTGACTAGGTAGCCATTATTCATCCACCTGAGGGAAGTTATGGCTCCCTTTTGGCCTGTGATTTCTCCAAAGTTGGGCGAGAGTCCCTCATCCGATATATGAGGGAGGCTCCAAAGTACTGTGATTAAATGTCAATATGGAGCCTTTGGAGACAAACTTCTAATGTGAATACATACGGATCTTCTTGTCCATTCCACCAGAAGCAACAACATCTCCCTCTTTGTTAAATTTGGCGGCAAGAACTGCTCCTTCATGACCCTGTAGACTGAAGCTGTGAGACTCAAACTATATAAAAGTGTTAGCAGTTCGGTCACACCAGAGCAAAAGAAAGAGGAAAAAGCGTTCATATACTCACAGCCTTGTGTCCACCATTTTCCTGTCTCTGTCTCTTAACTAGAGACATATTTCCCCTCTTCTAAACGTTGTCACAATCAATTAAGTTAAACAACTCTCTTGCCGTGCCATTATGAAATAATTACCGTGGTGTCCGGGTGTCTGGGGCCAATCAGCGCGCCAATTCGCGAAACGACCCACTCCCCAAATTTCGTCAAATCGGCCAGCAACTAACCGCTTACACCTCCCTTCCCCACCAAATAAAACAAATCAACAATGTCTGCCTTTGCCTTGCGTCGTGTCGTCGTCTCCTCCCGTGCCATGAGAGCCAGTGTCAGAGCTTACTCCGAGGGTGCCACCGGCTCCACTCGCCCAGAGGCCAGCTCCGACGCCTTCACCAAGCGTGAGAAGGCTCAGGAGGATCTCTTCATTAAGCAGCACGAAAAGGAGCAGTTGGCTGCCTTGAGAGAGTCCCTGAAGAAGAACAAGGAGCACTTGAGCGAGTTGGAGCAGAAGATGTATGTCTCCAATAATTCCAAGTGATGGTGTGGTCCTGTGGTCCCCGATCCTTGATGTGTTCAATTCCCCCCCCTTTCCCCCATTTGAGATTACTAACAACAATATGCAGCAACGACTTGTCCAAGTAAATGCTGCATCCTCACTCTCTGTGACCACTCTACGAATTCCCACCTGACACATATTGTATTTCGCTGATGAGAACGTGTCTTACGAGGCGCGTTGAAAGGTTTTCACCCTTTTTTGGCCAACAGCCTTTTGAGATGTTTTGAATATCTCGATTGAATATTCCAATACACACGGCTCTTTTATTCATCACTCACATCAATTGAGTATCTCAAAGGACTTGTAGTATAATCAGAGTCTCGAATGCGTAAGAATAATAGCATTGTGAATTGATGCATAAACGTGGAGAAGGAACAATGCTGGTCGAGAAAAAAGTGAGAATTTGATACCAATGGGGTGTGATAATCACAGAGACCGGGAAATCGCGGTTTACTATGGGGGGGCCACGACGCCACAAACTGGCCTCTCAAAATAGGCCTTCAAGTTTAATCAACCATACTGAGCAGCCAATTACTGAGTATGATAGCTTTTCCGGTTACACCCCAGCATATAGGTGGAGTTTGAAGTCGATTCTCGGAAGTGGTCTATGGTTGAACCCTCGAAATTTTGGCTCGCCCTTGGGGTTTTTGGTTCTGAGCCCTGGTGGTTTTGCAAGATTTGCTTCATGATTCGTCAAACACCCAGACACCAAATGCACACCACTGCAAGAAGAAATACTATTTACGAGCTCAACAAAGTAGCTATAGACCATTTGGCACTCTTCTCCGATGTTTTGGAACCTAAGTTGATTTTTAAAGTCACTCAGAGGGCTTTAAACTGAAGTTTTTGAATTCGAGATTTTACTTTTTGGGATTTCTGGAAAATATAGTAGTTCTAGTGAATTTATTATGTTGTCAACAAAGAACGTATCAGCTAAACTATCATAAATTTTTTTTAAAAGCATTTAATTTAAATATTTTAAGTTACTAGACCCATAAAAAGACAAGATAGATACGGCTTAAACCTTTAAATCACAAATATATGACTAGAAAATCAAGTTATTATCTCTTTATACAGCTCATAGGCGCGAATCAAGATCCGAGGGATGGAACCCGAGGGTATAACAATAAGCGAGCGAGGGGCGTTAAGCTGCGTTGAACCTTTACATTCTTTGTTTCCCATGCTAAAAGTAGAAACCGGCGTTTCTTAAGGGGAAATCTACCATTAGAGTGAGTTCAAGATCAATAATATTATCGCTAGATTTAGTGTTTATTACGCACGGTGTATGATGCGTCTAGAAGTCAGCTTGAATGTTAGGGGACAACATATTGGACATTCTACGACTGGTATGAAGGATCCGACTCAAATTTAGACAAGCTTATATGATTAATTCAAGTTTTGCTGCACGAGTCACTTGCTGCTACGATTAAAGATCTATGTAATATTCTCCGGTGTTTCATGAGTTGATGTCTGACACGAGCATGAAGGGTAGTACACTTAGCTGCTACTAACACTAGATACAGGGGACAGTGATCAGACTAGCCATAGAAAGTAACTGCTGCTGTTCACATCGGATCACTACATACTATTTATAATCAAAAAATATTAGAATCTTATGCAAAGCTTTATATTATGCTCAAGTGTAATCGGGATGGGTATCCAGATTACTCAGTAGAAGGTGTGGTCAAACCGCTGTGCTCAACAATCTCATCGGTGGCCTTGCCCATGTCCTCAACATCCAAAACTCTCTTTCTCTTCTGAGCCAAGATCTTAGAAGCCTTAATATTGAAGCCACCAGTCAAGATCTGCTGAGTTTCCTCAAGTTCCAAGTTCGAAAGCTCTGGGTAGCAGAAGTACACAAAGATCCAAGAGACAAGACAGAGAGCAGCGAATAGAGCGAATGTGCCTGGTGGAGTGATGTTCTCCAACATGGTTAAGAAAGTAGAAGAAATCACAAGGGAACCGGACCAGTTGGTAGCGGTGGCAAAAGAAGTACCGAAACCTCTGACATCCTGTGGGAACAATTCAGACTGCTGCCATGGAACGTTACCAATACCAATGGCATAAGTAGCAACGTAACAGATCATACCAACAATGATGACAATACCCCAGCCTGAAATTGAACCATCACCTGGGATATCAGCGTCAGAACCGTTGAAGGTAATACCCATGAAGTGGAAGGCAATGGCACAGACAACAAGGGACACAATCATACCCGGAATAGCAACAAGCAGCATAAGACGTCTACCGACTCTGTCAATTATGAAGAATGCAAAGATAGTAAAGAGGAAGTTAGTGGCAGCAATGATGATGGAGACAGCAGTGGAGTCGTTGAAGCCAATAGACTCAAAGACAGTACTCGAGAAGTACATCAGAGAGTTGAAACCAGTGAATTGCTGAATACCCTGCAAACCACAAGCAATGATCAAGGCTCTCAGGTTGGATGGCACAGTGTGGAGCAACTTGATACCGTTCCATGTACGCTGGAAGGCGTTGTCACCTGGGATAGCGTTGTTGAGTCTGGACAACTCATCAACCTTGTCGTGAATGAGGTCCTCAGTGGCACCCAAGTGGGTCTTTGCGAGGACTTCGCAGGCTCTGTCCAACTTTCCTTTCATGATATAGAATCTAGGGGTATCTGGGAGGAAGAAGAACACAGTGAACTGAGTGACAGCTGGGATGAGAGAAAGGCCGACAAGGATTCTCCAACCTTGATTGACGTGGACAAGACCAGCACCACAGCCATAGGCTATCAACTGACCTGCAGTAATACAGAGCACGTTGATAACAGTAAGACGACCTCTGAATCTAGATGGAGCAATTTCACCAATAAAGAGAGGAGCGGTGACGGAACCAATACCGATACCCCAGCCCATGACGAATCTGCCAACAGTCATAACCCAGAAGGATTTGGCAGCGCACTGAAGTGCGGCACCAACAACAAACATGATGTTGGAGAACATGATAACAGGTTTTCTACCAAAAATGTCGGCCATAGTACCGGCCATGATAGCAAAAATAAGAGCACCCAGTGAGGTGGCAGCAGTAATCATCTCCTTATCACCGCTGGTAAGTACCTTCCCGTCAAGGTCCGTACCGATGGCAACGAGTGCAGAGGAAATGTAACCAGTGTCATAACCGAACATGAAGCCAGAAATAGAGGTTACAATAGTAAGCACGATAATCAGCGGTGAAGGCTTTTGGTTATGGAATGTCATGAGCACGGACGTGTCATCCTCATCATTGAGAGGTCTAATGGCAATGTCTCTCTCAGTCTGCTTGGCTTCTTCCTCAACTTGGAAGCCACCTCTCAGGGTCTTGAAATCTTCTATGCTCTCGGAAGACATTTTAAACGAATGTAAGGTCCGGAAAAACTTTGCAGGACTCAATACGTGAACGGGAGGGGAAGGACTTGTTCTAGTTTTGGGTTACACCACCTCCAATTGCTGTACGCGTCAAGATTCTCCGTGACCGTTTGCGCAAAATGGCGGAAAACAACCCTAAAACGCGATTTTTGGCGAAAACTAAAGAGCTCTGTTTTGCGAAATCTTATTAAAAGCGGTAAGTTTTAACATGTGATGACATGAAAATTTCCTAATTTGGACAGCTGTAAATAATGATCTACAACCAAACTGAAGAAATTTCAAGTTTAACGAAATCCGGTATAGTGTAGTGGCTATCACAGTTCGCTCTCACCGAGCAGACCGGGGTTCGATTCCCCGTTCCGGAATTTTTTATTGAAGCGAACTATAAAGGCCGGGTAACTCTAAATTTCCCCCTATGATACATGATGTGCTACCCAGTCCATGAGAACATCCTTTTCTTCACCCCCTACCGACGAAGGCCTGATTTTCATTTGATGTAATTTGTATCTAGATCCTGAAATAAAACAAAAAAAAACTATATACACGCTAGTGCCATTAATCCATATCATACACATTAGGACATTAATTCAGATCCGTCCACGTAATCCCATTTCCTTTTTTTTCTTTATCAAGAACGCCTTTGCGTCCTTTCTGGACAATTTCTTCCCTGATTTCTCTTCTTCGTCTTTCTTCATATCCATCAATATCGACATATTCTTCTCCTTTTTCAACGACTTTCTGTAATCGTGCTTCAATCTAATGATTCTCTCAGCCTTTAATACCTGCTGAACCATATGTTTGAACCCGGGTTCAGCGAGGTACATCTTCTTTTCGTTTGGGAACTTGTGCTTGGCCTTATTGAGTTTCAATAGAACAGAGGAGCGTTGTTCAGGGGTAAGGCCTAGTCGTCTGATAGATTTCGTATATCCGTAAACTTCGTATGCTGTCAACTTGTCTCCGATGTAGTCATAGAACGAGTCTGCCATTGCAAAGAGGAGCTTGCTTTTGTCACCAACAGCCAATCTTCCCTCATGATTCAAATTCTTGATAGATTGAGAATATATGCAAGTAAACACACGAAGTCTGGTGAGGTGGTTTGGTTTGACGTTCTTGTATAGGGGATCTGTAGTCACCTTCTTGTAGATTTCAATCGCTTGTTCACCCATATTGTTTTCCTTGCACCCAGAGAGGGTTTGGAGGTATCTATGGAGGAACAGAGTATCAATAGACTTTGGGTATTCTTCCATGTACTCACGTGAAATCTTCAGAGAAGTAGTTTGATCGTCCAGTAGATTGCACTTGTTTACGAAAGAATCAGCAATGGAAACAGATGGGTAGAACTTCTCAGCCAGTTCTTTGAGACCTGGAATTGGTTGATAATCCCTCACAAAACCCTTGAAAGTAGGCACTGGGAGCTCAATATGGAAAAGCTTTGGCGCCAAATGGAATGCCCTGGAAATATACTTTGGGTCGTTACTCTTCAAGTAGCACAAAATCATAGACTCATACAACTCACTGTCCTTCTGCTTCTCGGGAAGCTTTGCTGCAAGTTCCATTAGCTTCTCTCCAACCCCGACAGAATAGTCCTGATTCTTAGACAAGTACAAGCTCTTCAACAAGATCGTGAATGTTTGTGCAGAAGGCTTAAATTTTTTGAGTGTGGGAATCTCACCATTGAGCCAATTTTCAAATAGTTTCATAGCTGTGGTTTGATCAGGACAGTTCATCATAGCAGAGAAGGAACTGTTGATATGAATCATGTTCAGTTTAAATTCATCCGTTTCTTTCAAAGACAGTAGAATTCCTTCCAATTTGAGCACTTGCTTGGGAGACAGCCCGGCAGTCTTTGCATTTCTCTGGTTTGCGCATCCATCAAAAAGCAAAGTTATTGTTTGGTCATTAATGGGGACACCCCACTTCTTTCTCCAAGATAGCAAATCGATGGCATCGTTGACTTTCCCCTGCTTTAGGGCCTCACGCATGATTCCGTTCATAGCGATCACACCATTCTCCTTTGCTAGTCTCGCTGTCATTAGCGCTTTTTCCATCTGATTTCTCCTTAGGAAATGCTTAACAGTTCGATCAACAATCACAGAATCCTTCAGCTGATTCTCTGTGATACCCAAAAGCGTGTACATGACTCTCTTTGGTGCGATTGGGAAGTATTTAACGTCTTCATCTGTGAGAGGACCCAGCGAGTTCATATGGATTTCCTCACCGGTAAGCTTTGAAAGAACAGCAGCAGCATGTTGCTTTGTGAGAGCTGTATCAGAAGTTCGTTTCGTCTTCTGGAAAGTCTTCTGTCGCTTGGTATTCCTTTGAGATTGTTTGGCTAGTAGTCTGATGTCGGATGGATCTTTAAACTGTGAAGCCTTCGAGATGAGCTTTTTGAGCTCATATGCAGGGGAGACCTGTGAGAATGAACGCAAAGGAGCACTTCGCACCACCAGAAACCTCAACATCGGCAAAGAGGAAAACTCAGGATAAAAAAAAACACAAGTGCATGTGTATGAAGAGATGAGGCTAAGGGAAAAAATTAGGACAGCTCACAGTGCTCGTAACCCATCGAGGTCGCGAACTTGGTGATGATGAGCCTCCCCGCTAAACAAAGCTGGTATATTCACACAGGGAAGTAACTATACCAGCCTCCAATGGAGAAAATTAGGATTACGCTGGAACGCTATGACGGACCAGTTCTCATTGAGCGCCTCAACCATCTTTCTACACTTTCGGAGGATGACACTGCCTTCACTGCTGCCGTCGAGGCGCTAAAGCATCTTGAGAGCGTCACACAGTTCTCCCCTTATATTCAATCACTGGTAGCCAAGGCGGGAAGAATGCCCAATCCACACCATGATGTTGTTGCCCTTTTGACAAGATGCCGTGATCCGGGCTGGATCACACATCTCCAGGAGTGTAGAACAGAGAAGCTGAAGTCACTCAACTCTGAGAATTTGTATCATGAGAGAGACGAATGGAAGCACATCAGAGTGGCAACGATATACATGTACAACAAAACTTACACAGAGGCCAACAATGCACTGTCATCCGCTGTTGGATCAAATCATGTTTGCATGCTGGCGGAATACTCTGTTCAGTCCGGGATCTTACAAGGAAACTACGTTCATGCCACTTCCCAAGAGAAGCGTATTGAAACGTTCATTTCAAATGCGCAAACCAATGAAATGTACCACAAGAGATTAACAAATGAAGAAGTAAAGGCATTCTGGAGAACGCAGTTGCTCATTGTGTTTTCGTATTTCCTCAAAATGAACTTTGAGACTGCTGTTACTGAGGCGTTCGAGCTTATGGACAAGGAGGCAGTCACAACAGCTGAAGGTCAAGAAATCAAGGCCATTGATGTCCTCAAGGCATCTGATTTTAATGGCTTCATTCACAGAGATGAGTTTGTGCTAGCTATTGTATTATCGGTGCTGTTATCGACTCCCCCAAATCGACTTCTAGAGGTGTTTGCAAAGCCAGTGTTTGTCAGGTTGTTGGGTCCTTCAATTACGGATGTACAACCATTCTTCAACACTTTGAGTAAGGCCAACTTCAAATCTCTGTTTGCTTTACTCGATGAAATCAGCCCTTCGATAGAAGCAAATGTCCTACTGGCGAAGATTTGGCCAACGATTCGCCTCAAGTTCAGAAAAATGGGATATAGACTTTACTTGTCATTGGTGAAGAGATCTACGATTGAACACCTCTCCAGGAAGCTTAATATCGACCAGAGACGGCTTGTGGAGGAGCTGAAAGAATTTATTGAGCTTGAGAAGCTGAACTTTGAGTTCAACGAGGATTGTTCCATCATTGAAGCAGTCAAGGTGGAAAAGAAGAGCCTATACACCGAGAGACTTGAGAAGCTTGCTGGATTGGCCGACAATATGGTGGTGGAGTTTTCCAACAAGATCGAAGCTCAATCTTCTACAGTTAATTAATGAATGTGATATGTACAAATGAATTCTAAAACACCTCTAAGACCTCGTCTTCCAATGGAGTCGTAACACCGTACTCTGCAATATGTTCAATATCAACAATCTCTTTGCAAGCTTCGACAGTGAGATTAGTGAATGTGTCAATCCCAACTGCAATGTCGTCTTCCACACGGATTCCAATGTTGCGGAAGTGCTTTGGATATTTGAGGTCATCTGGGATGTAAATTCCTGGCTCAACGGTAACAACCTGGCCTTCTTTCAATTTTGCGCATCTGGAGTAACAGGGCGTGTCATGCACATCGAGACCCAGATTATGACCGATATAGTGAGGGTATATGCGTGCCACTTCTAGCGATGTCAAGTCTCCCAGTCCGCAGTTTTTCAGTTCTCGTTTGAGGAAGCTGACGCTGAGGTCGTGGAGATCTTGCAGCGACACGCCATGGGAAACAGTGCAATGTTCAATCACCGACCGTTCAACATTCAGCACTGCTTGGTAGAGATCAGCCTGGGCTGGTGAGAACTTCCCCGATGCTGGCCATGTTCTGGAGATATCAGCACAGTATCCGCCCAGGGATCCAGCAGCGTCCACAAGCACCATCTCGTCCTGGTAGATGACATCGTCGTTACGTGTATAGTGAATGCACAGTGCGTTCGTTCCAGCACCAACAACGGGTACATAAGCGCTCTTGTCACACCCTCCACTGATGAAGCGGTATTCCAAGAAGGCTTTAAGCGTCCGCTCTGTTTTGAACCGGCGGGCATAAGCCTGGTTATATGCTCTTCCTGAGATTTGCCCTGCCCTTCTCATCACTTTTAGCTCAGCGGGTGACTTTACCGCCCTCATTTCTGCAATGAGGGGCGCCAGTGGCTTGACAGTCTTGTTCTGGGAACTGATGACACCTTCCACCGTGGAATACTTAGAGTTCCCACCAATGCTGAAAAAGATTGCAAATGAGGAGGCTACACTCCGTTTCTGTGTCTTGGGAAGGTCTATAAAGACGTTCTTGTTGCGCTTCATCAACTTCTCCAGATAGACACCCACACGGTAGGTATCCTCACTCTCGTCTGCGTTAAAGATTTCACGTGCTCCCTCCACACCTGTCTTTGGACCTTCCCACAATTCAACGTGCTTCTCTTTTGGCGGAACAATCATATGGAACACCACGTTGTCCAAATCACTGTCAGGCTTCTCAATGACGATGACAGAGTCTGGCTCGTTCCAACCACTGAGATAGAAAAGATCATTATTTTGCTGGAATGGGTGAAAGACACTACCACTGGCATACTGGACAGTGGATCCCACCACCACTGCAATGGATGAGTCTGGTAGTTTCTGTGCAAGTCTTATACGACGTTCAAAGTACTCGAGGGCTGTGATCCCTGGGGTGAGCTCACCGGGCTTAAGCATGAACGGTCTCGTCTCGAAGAGTGGCTGGCCCGCAGTGAGCGGAGGCTCGGGCCGTGTACTCATTGTACGGATTGAGCTTCGTAGTGCTCGTAGTGAGGGCCCGAGCATTTGTGCTTTGTCCTTCGTGAAGCTTGTTCTGTTATCCTTGGTAGTGGAGTGGAGTCGAAAAATTACATGCGAGCCGCGAGAGTTCGGACTCCACCAAAATCTGGGATTGTAAGAAGTTGAAATAGCTAAACACTCCTAAGTCTAGATACCTGCAGTTGAGGGGAGAACAGCAGCATTGGTCTTACGCAGCTTGCGTCTTGGAGCATTGAGCACGGGGTTGCTAGTGTAGAGCGTGTTTGGTGCTGTGTTCTCGATCGACTCCTGGGTCCCAGATCTGTCTCTCTTGGGTGGAAATTTGAACCCAGATGATGAAAAGACCTCACTCTCTCCCTCGATAGAAAGTTTATCCAGATCCATAGGGATGTTTTCACATTGCTCGATCTCCATTTCAGAATCTTCCAAGGTCTCTTCTGACGTGGGATCAAACAGATCCAGCTCATTATCAATGCTCAAGCATTTCCCCTTTGTCATCCTGAAAAGGATATTATTGACTTTGGACCCAAGAAGAGGTGATATCCTATAAAGCCCTTCCCAGAGCTCACCATTGCCAGTATCCACACCGGGGATGTCAACTCCAAAATCAGCGCTTTTGTGACCACCCACAGAGCTCTCACTAATGTTGAGCACACCTAAGCGACAAGCCAAAGAAAGGACATCACAGGTAATATTCTGGTCAGTGCCATGTTTGAAACCAAGTGCTTCGTGTAGGTTAGAGACAGAGATAGGAATGGTCTTCTTATCCAACATGATATACAACTTTCTCAAGTTCATCAGCATGTTCAATTGTTCATGCAAAGGTATGCTACCAAGAGTCTTTGCACGGCATGTGTAACATGCTGGGAGAATCTTTGTACCCTGTATCCCATAACACACAGCATGGACTTGCCCTTGACAAGTGGAGCATTGAACTAGCTTGGACATTCTGATCTCACAATCGGAACCGCACTCGCAAGAAATAGGCTTGATTACCTGCGTAGCAGCCGAAGTAGCATGTGCTTTCTTGAGGAAAGTTCTGAGGATTTTAGTAGTTTGGGAGGCATCTTGAGTAGGGATGTTGTTGAATGATGGAGTTGGCGTCCTCTTGAGGGGCTTGTGCGGAATAGCAAACGGATCAACTTCGACGTCATCCTCGTCATTCACGTCATCTTCTTCAAAAATAGCGCTGGAAATGACTTTCAAGTGAATACTGCACACGGCGTTAGTATATCAGGTTTTGTTTTATCTTCCAGATATTCACGGTGCATTGCGCACTCATGACGACCTGTGCCCACAGTACCGGCAGTGAAACGCTCAAGTCTTGATCTCTTCGTCTTGATCACAGCAGCTGGCGCATTCGAGGCGTCTTTGAAACCAGGTGGCTGGTAATCTTTCGGGCATGAGTCATTAAAGAGCATTCTCATGGTAACGAACTTCTTGTCTGGGAGTGGACTAAGACCTTGGGTGACGAGGATGAGCCTTCTCATGACGTGTTGAAGTGTCTGTCTGGCGCTAAGCAGAGTAACTGCTTCATCTTGTCCTTGACTCATCTCCACTTTGATCTGATTGTCTTGATAGTCAAAGGAGAATTTATATACCTCATGGAGATCTTCGGGATTGTTCTCATCCAGAAAGATCCCTAAGATCAATGACAAGAGAAAGCCTCTGCGAAGAGCATCCACGACACCGTTGTCGAGCCAGTTGAGGAATGTGTCAACCTGCACAGAGATCCCTCTTTTCAAAGTCTTAATCTTAAGAGAGTCAAACTTCATATTTGGGTCATTTGGATTGTAGTCAGTTTCGAATTTGCGTGGGATGAAGCATTGGTCCACGAAGCTCTCATCTGGGAAGAGTCCACGAAGAAAGGCAACACAGCCGAAGGACATACCCAGCATAGTGTGGATCAACTTCTGGCTCTGGCCCTGGTCAACAGTGGTCTTTGTCTTCTGTGCAACGGATAACATCGACACTGTGGCTATTGTTTGTTCGTTGAGGATAGAGAAGGACGCGTCAAGCGTACGCGTTTTTCTTTTACAGGGTGGATGAGGGGCAGGGGGGTAAGAGAGGTTTGTCCATAATTATATTTCCACTTGCCTACAGAAGTTGAGCTTAACTGGAGTATAATTTACTTCTCGGACAAGATATCGTGAATCATGACCTTATTTTGCCAAGAGTACGAACAATTCACCTCCTAACGGGATGTCCCCCCTTGGTGTCTACTTAGTCTTGTTTTTGCGCCAAACCCCACATGGAGTGGCCTTACCGCATGAACGTGCGCTTAGCTTGACACGTTTCTCTGTCCACATGGGCTTCTTGATTGAGGCAGCTTACCTCGACAAACCCATGAGAGTTGAGTTAACCCACTACAATTGATACATTTATGATATGGCTACATTCACTCACAGTGTTATATCCGCAGTAATACTTGGATTTACATTTGTGAAGTTTACAGGCTTCTAGTATAAGTAACTAATCTTGACAATAAATTCTGATAGCGAGTGAAACGGGTTCACAAATGGCAGCACGAAGATCCAATCACAAGTGTCCACTGACAGAACGCTGCAGCCCTTCAAGTGGCAGTCACATGCTGATTTGTACGCGTTTGATCTTCTCCACGTGGAGTGTTCCAGTTTCTTAGGCAGAGTTACCCTTCTTAATACTGCATGCACATGTGTCACACGAACCTTACAGAGAGAACGAGCATGTGCCATTTTAAGGCCTTCATATAAAGTCTATTTCGCATTACTCCAACGATCTTCGCAAGAAGCCCTGACGCCTCCTCTCAGTTTCAACAACTGCCATGTCGCTGCAAATTCAAGTTCTGGACTTCCTCTCTGGCCTTGCCGGCTCTGTCGACAAGACCAGCTTGATCAAGGCTGGTGCTACATCTTTCACCGTTTTGGCTGCCTTCTTGACCCTCTACACCAACCACAAAACCAGATCTTTCATGGTGTTCATCTGGGCATGCTTTGTCAAGCCATTCACTCCTTCATCTAGAAAAGTGCACAACGACCACCAGAACAACCTAGAGGGTTTCTACAAGACACAGGCAAATGTCTATGACACTACCAGGGAGATCTTGCTCCAAGGGAGAGACGACGCTCTTAAACTGGCCTACTCACACGCCCTCGAAAACAAGCTTGAGAACATACACAAGAAGCTCGTATGGGTTGACATTGGTGGAGGTACAGGTTTGAACATTGAGAAGATGGACAAGAACGTTGCTAAGCTTTCAGAGAACTTTGAAGCAGTCTATTTGGTCGATTTGTCCACTTCTCTATGCGAGGTCGCCAGGGAAAGAGTTGCAAACAATGAATGGAAGAACGTTCATGTTATCTGTGGCGATGCTTGCGACTTTGAGCTTCCACATAAGGAAGTCGATCTGATCACTTTCTCTTACTCCTTGTCAATGATTCCTTTGTACCACTCTGCTATTGATCACGCTGAGAAGCTCTTGAACCCCGACACTGGTGTGATCTGTGCTGTCGACTTTGGCGTTCAGACCGAGTCCAACTCCATTGGAAGAACAAACACCGTTGGTGGAATGGTCAACCGTCATGTTCCATGGATGCTGAGAACCTTCTGGAGACTCTGGTTTGAGATGGACAAGGTCTTCCTGGATCCATCTAGAAGAGAATACTTGGAGTACAAGTTCGGTACTGTCAAGTCTGTCAACTGTTACAACGTCACTCTTGGTAAAATCCCATACTACATCTGGCTTGGTGTCAACAAACAGGATGATGCTCAACTCATGTACAGATTCAACTCATTGGCTACTGAGTCCCCATACTTGGCACCAATTGACCCAAGAAAAACTCAACCAGCTTCTATTGAGGATACTCCTGTTTCGAAGGCTCTGGAGGCTGCTGTTGATAACGCCAAGAAAGGGTTGCCATATCCATCACTTTTCTACCAGAGACAGACATGGAGGGTTTACTACGATGAGCTGAGTGATGATTACGAATGTTTCAAAAACCAATATATCTACGCTTTCACCTGGGAAGATCCAAGAGAGGATGCCAGTATTTTGAAGTTGACATCAAAAGATACCGTCTTGGCCATCACTTCCGCTGGTGACAACATCTTGTCTTATGCCACCTTACCAAACGCACCAAGAAGAATACACGGCGTTGATCTCAATCCATGTCAGGGACACTTAGTGGAGCTGAAGCTTGCGTGCTTCACCGCATTGTCTCATGAGTTGACTTGGAAGATATTTGGTGAGGGTAAGGTTGAGGGCTTCAGAGAAATCTTGATCAACAAGTTATCTCCACACATGTCATCCAATGCCTTCCAGTACTGGATGGAAAAGGGAGAGAAGGCCTTCAGTACAGATGGAAAGGGATTGTACGACACTGGATCTACCAGATGGGCATTGAGATTGGCCAGATATGTCTTTGCTGTTACTGGCTTGTCCTCTAAAGTTCAAAAGCTATGTGGTGCTAAGACATTGAACGAACAGAAGGAAATTTGGGACACTCATATTCGCCCAGTGCTGTACTCTGCTATTGTTGGAAGATTATTCGTGGGTAATCAGGTGTTCTTGTGGAAGGCCCTCGGTGTTCCCGCCAACCAGGCTGCCATGATGGACACTTCAATTTTGCAGTACATCATTGACACACTGGATCCAGTCATTGGCAGCTCTCTCCTTTCTACTGACAACTACTTCTATTTCTTGTGTTTGAAGGGCCAGTACTCCCCATCTAACTGCCCAGACTACTTGACCAAGCAGGGTTTCAAAGCTCTCTCCAGAAAGCAGAACTCTCCATTGGAGGGCATCAGATTGCACACAGACTACTTGAACAACGTCCTGCGCAGACTTTCCAAGAAAACCATCTCTGTCGCAGTGATTATGGATCATATGGATTGGTTTGATCCAAAGGGTGATGACGTCAATGACGAGATCGATGCTCTCCACGGTGCTTTGTGCGAAGGGGGCCGTGTCATGCTCAGATCTGCTGCTCAGGTCCCTTGGTATATTAAGAACTTCGAAGACAGAGGCTTTGAGTGTAAACCAGCTGCTACAAGATACTCGGGTAAGATGATTGACAGAGTAAACATGTATGCCTCTACTTGGATCTGCAAGAAGACTGGTGATGCTTCGATCAAGGGCTCTCGCAAGATGAGCACCATTGCTCTGGACAAGATCTGAACAAAATCGAACAACGAGGGCTGGACCCCCGTCTTAATCGAGACCCCCAAAGTCTAGCAGCTATGCTTTGGTATATTTATCCCACACTAGAGAAATTTAAAGAACAGCTGGAAGTTGCTAAACACTGGTAGATTAGAGCTTAGACGAGTGGTGTCCGGGTTGGCAGCAATTCTCGCGAACCGCTCCAGGGACGCTTCCCACAATCGCAGGATCTATCGTCCAGCATTTCACTTGACCAAACGGACGCTTTCTGAAATTCCCACTCCACGCGCTGATTCTCCACAGCATTTCAACACACGAAGAAAACTAAAAGAAAGAGCCCATCACTGAGCTGCCATTGGTGAATTATCTTCCTGCTATGACTGAAGTTGTGAACTCACCTGCTCGTAGGGACGACGTCTCCAGTACACACACCAAGCAGAGCGAGAACGACACAGAGAGCCTCATGAGGTCGCCGGCTCTCTCGATTGTTTCAGATGAGCAGGAAGCTCCATCCAACGCACAGCAGTACCTCTCAATCTCACGTCCCTTGTCCCGTGCGAGTGTCACATCCGGCTTGTCCGTGACCGCCACGAAGGACGGAGTGGAGGGGAAGACCGTAAAGAGAAAGGGTATCCCGGGATACCCTCTGAACATGATCAATAAGATGTACTCCAACTACGTTACGAGATCCACCCTGCCACTGGACTCGGATAACGACGAAGAGGAAAATGTCCCAGTGGACCGTGTCTCTGTTGAGAGCTTGAAGAGTGTCAGCATGTCCAGTATGATACCACACTACAGCTTGCCTGAGACACCAAGAGAGATGAGCGACACCGACGTGTACGGAGAAGACACTGTTGAGTTTGACAGGGATTCTAAAACGGACTACGAGAAGTTTTTGATGCAGAGAAGTGACACGAGCTGATGTCTCCTCATTAACGGTTTGCGGGTGTGGGTTCTGATTGGATTGAATATGGTTTGGTATGGGTTTGATTGATTTTTTCTATGTTTTTACGAATTGGCTGAAGCGCAGCTACTGACTGCTGCGAAACAGCGCATCTAATGTACGTGTATCTGTTTGATGATGTGTAGAGGGGGGGGGCATACCGAACGAGAGAGCGGCCAGGCTCATCGCGCGGTTGGGGTTGGGGTTGGGAAAAATTGTGAAAAGAGTCTGCGCCAAACCAGGCAAAAAGCCAGTAGCTCCAAGAAATGTTCTCACTACGCAGAGTGGTTGCCCCTCAGCTTCTTAGAGCCACATACTCTGTCCGTACTGCCAACCGGACAGCTGTTCGCTGGATTTCCAGCGAGCAGAAAGAGGTGTTCACCAACCTCAGCGATGAGAACGACGAGAAGAGAGACGTCATTTTCAAGTACACCTGGGGTACCTGGCTCAAGAATGATGCTGCTGAGAAGCGCAAAAGGTACACCAAGTTCTCACTGACAGGTCTCCAGTCTGTGCTGAAGGACCTCTACGAACAGGGTAGAGCCAACGCCGATGGTAAGGGCCCTATTGTTCCACCAAAAGTCAGCGACAAGAACTACACGTCCCTCCCTCACAATCTTTCTGTGTCCTCCACAGGATCACTTAGCCCGGGGGAGGAGATGCACATCAAGCAGCTCGTGTCGATCCACGAAGGTAAACACAACAGGGTCTACAAGGTGGAGACTAACTCCGGTAAGAATTTCATCCTCAGAATCCCATACCCACTGGACACTGAGTATGCCATCGCCAAGCGCATACAGAGTGAAGTCGCCACGATGGACTTTGTTGACCTGAAGCTCAGTGTTAATGTCCCAAAGGTCTATGCGTACGCTTCTGACAAGTCCAACCCTGTTGACTCTCCCTTCATCTTGATGGAGCTCATCGAGGGTGACACATTGATGAGACAATGGGCTCCAATGACCCCACGTACTGACCCAAAACACAAGGAAATACTCGGGCTTGTTATTGATCCAATGACCGAGTTCCAGGGAAAGCTTGCCGAGATTGAGTTCAACGAGTTTGGTTCTTTGTACTTTACTGCTGATGCTAGAGACAAAACTGGCATGAAGGAGCCATATGCCGACGAGACTGACGAGAATTTGAAGGGCCGTTGGTTCATTGGTCCTTCTACTGAGAGAGTCTTCTGGAGAAACAAGCCATTGTTGAGAAAGTCCCAGTTTGAGTCATATATCGGCCCATGGGACGCTGAGAAGCCACTGGACATTGTTAGCTCTGTTGCCGAGATTGAATTGGAAAACGCCAGAACTAAGCTCTCCCTCGTTGAAGCAGATGCCACTGGTGTCCGCGAGTCCAAGGAGGAGTTGAAGCAGCAGATTGAGACTTTTACCCACTTGCAGAAGCTCGCTCCTGTTATGATGGATACTAAGACTCCAAATGTCAAGAACGTCGATGCTTTGTTTGCCCCACGCTTGGCCCACACAGATTTGGATCCACTGAATATTATTATCTGTAAAAAGACCAGCAACCATGTCTTCCTTGATTTCGAAGGTGCTACTATCAAGCCATTGATGTTCCAGAGTACTCCAAGATTCGTTGCATACGAAGACGGTCCAAAGGTTTACGAATTTGAGATCGATGAGGCCAAATACAAGGAGATGGAGGAGGCTGACAAGTACTACTACGACTTTGCCGCTGCTCGTACCAGAAACGAGGTTCTTTGGGACTTGGGTCTGGGTAAGACTTTCACCAATATTGGCTCAGAAGGCTCTCCAGTTCTCAAGAGACTCAGAGGTCCATACCTTGCCGCTATCGAGCGCAGAAACGCCAACGAGATCCCTCTCGTTGACAGAAGAATATACGAATTGATGCTCCAGTGGCCACAGTTTGCCGAGCACAAGTTCGTCACTGTGTCTGAATTCCCAATTCCTTTGGAGCAGGACAAGTTCGAGAGACACACCAAGGAGTTGGAGAAGTACTACGAGGTCCTCTCTACTGTTCCATTCGCTGTCACTGGTGGCTGGGTTCCGCAGGATCTCTTCGACTCTCTAACATCCCAGGGTGTAATCAAAAAGCTCGATAATGGTGACTATGAGGTTTTACAGGATGAAGCAACAGCCGCTTCTGCTTGATTTATTACCAAAAAAAAACCTGTAAATAAGTATCAAGGAGGACTTTGTAGCGTACGTGCGAGTAACACATTTGTTTACTTTTCGCTCTCCCAAGTGTTGTTCTTTCCCCCCTAGAGCTCAAGAATCACGGCGGCTAATTAACAAAAACTCCTTCGAGATGTCGAATATGAAGCAACAGCTTAACCACTTGATTGGTAAATGATACTGTGCATCCGACACAGTCTTACCCTGCTTCGCTAACCTGTTTTAGACTCCGCCATCGCGGTTACTGAGCGATTGCAGCACAACGCACTTGGACCGAACGACTTGGCTGCTCTCAAGAGCTCTATGAGCTCAATTTTGCCTATGGCAGAGAGACAGGAGAGACTCTTGAGGACAGTCGACGTTGTGGGGCTCGATCCCCTTTCGATGGAACTCGAGGGAAGTACTGTAAACTTATGGAACAGTGTCTCAATGGCAATCAAATCTGAGGCACAAGAGGTTAGGAAAGTATTATGCTCGGTCAAGTTCTACGCATGTTTACTCTGTTCCATTCATGAGTCTGTGTCTCCATCATTGAGAGAAAAGTTTAGAACGCTGAACTGCTTGTGCAGAGCGTTAAGGACAGCTATTGATGAGGATGAGATCCCTACCGCGTTGAAAATCCAGGAGCACGCCGACCGTGCGTTCAAGTCATTGGAAATCCTCTCTACAGGATTTGATGAGGATGTTTTCAAAGAGTTTCAGAAAGTGAAGACAGAGTTGTTTATTACCAAAATGCAGTTGTCCGTTGTGGAAGGAGATGTCCAGATGGCCAAGTTTTACGAGGAAAGGGCAGAAATCCTTGGTGTTGTCCCAGACGACGAAGATCAAATTGGGCCTTTGGAAACGGCCAGAGTATTGTACAACTGTGGCTTACTTTTGTTCCAGAAGCCGCAGTACGAAGATGCTGTCCACTTTTTGACGAAGTCACTAGAGATGGCCTCACACATCATGGATTCATCCGAGGTCCTTTCGGTCAAGAGATCGGTGTGCTCCCTTCTCACCCGCTCATGCCTTAAATGGAATACCTCCGATGCATTCAAGATTGCAACGGAAACGATTCAGCTCATGGAAACACTTCCAACCCAACAGACCGTGGAGCCATTCAAGTTGGCCATTGAATTAGCAAGGGCCAAGGAGACTCCAAGTGAGATCGAAGGTGTCATTATGAGAATGCTCATGGCCATCCCGATCACAGAAAATTTCAAGGGGGTGTTGGGTGTGATTAACGACTACGCTTCTACAGATCCGTCAAGCGCATTGAAATGTTATGAGTACGCGTTCACCAATAAGCTCAACCCAGAGACTGATCATGAAGCACTAGAGATATTATTTGTGGCGATGATAAGTGCATATATTAAGGATAAAAGCTCTCCTGTTGATATCAGACAGAGAGACTTGGGTTTGTTTCTTGACAACGCAGAAAGACTCTTCATCAAGGCACTCTCGAAGAAGTGTTCATCTTCTGCAGTGACTTTGCTCTGGACCGCTGGAAAAGCATCAGCAAAGAGCAATGAGTACCAAGAAGCAATCGGTTGGTTTGAAGTTGGTCTTCATCGTGTTCTCCATGTCAACGATACAGACCTAGCCAAGTTCCAGAGAGCCTTACAAAACTGCTATTTGAACACCAACAACACTGACCAGGTTATGGCAGTTTACAAACAAATGACTGATGAAGCAAGGGATTGCTTGATTACACAATACAACATGTTCAAAGTCTTTTCATCCTTGGGAGACGAGGAAAAGTCACTTGCTTGTTTGAAAAAGATTGCAAGCTATGACGAGAAGAACGTCATCCCTTTGATATCTTTGTGTGCAATTAAATGCGAGTCGAGCACAAGAGTCGCCCTTGAGTGTATGCTAAAACTCTTTGATAGGATCAACCAAGGATTCCAGTCGGAAATCTCTGTTGCCAGTACACTCAAGTGTGTCATTGAGCTTGTGATGAAGGAATCAGAGTGTCAGCTGAAGGAGAAATATCAGGAAACTTTGCTGACCATGTTCCAAAAGGCAGTTGAATTTTCCGAAGCTCACCCGAAGGAGTTCTCATCTGAAGAGTTGAGATGGTTTGCTTCACATTGCTTCAACATTGCAAGGGATTGTCTTGAGGAGAAGAGGTTTTTCTATGGTGACTTGTTCGTTGATTGTGTAGTGAAATTGATCGACATGATTGACGATGATGTGAGTTTGACGGATTCTATGAACTTGAAGCTCTGGAGATTCAGAGCTGGATTGATCTCACTCATGTGTCAGAGTCAGATACCCAATGTTGACCCTATTGTTCTTTGGGGAAACGTTCGGACCAAATCTTTGGATTTAAGGATCATGATTGAAGAGGTGCTGTTAGTGTCACACCAGAATCCAGACCTTTCGAGCTTGAGGCCAGAATGGGAGAGGTGCCTTCTTGATTCGATATTGTTCCAGTTCCAAGCCGAGATAGAATTGGGGAACAATTCATCTGTTGAGTCAATCATCCGTGAATCCCAACGGTACAAAAATGTTGAGTTCGATTCGACGATGGTCAACATGGTATTCCATGAGAGGTTTTCAGGCAAGATGAAGTCGATGGTTTTATCTCATGTGATAGAGCGGCATATCTCAGATTCTCAAGTGCCAGCTCCGACGATATCAAGATGGGTCCGGCTTTTACTTAAACAGGGTGATATCGATGCAGCTACACAAAGGGTTCTTACACAAATTACATTACGTCTTGGATCTCAACCGGAAGATAATAAGTTTCCCGCACATGAAGTCGAATGGATGACCACGGAGTGCTGGAATCGTGGTGTTGAGTTATTCTTCAATGGGGATAGAAATCAGGGAACGGTGTGGTGTACTTATGCCATCCGATTATCTCAGTTTGTGAACGAACGACTCGAGACTTCGTTACAGAAGATGTGGGAGGAGATTTCCGTTCCTCCGACATAATAGCAAACTGTTCCCACCTACAGGGAGATAACGGTGTAATGAATTGAATATTGAACTAAACATCACCTCTTCCCTCCCAGTAATCCATCAAACTTTTCTTTAGGCCGATTCCAGTCCCCACCATCGCCATCAACTCCAGTATCTTTGCATGTTCACTCTCGTGAGTCAGCACGCTCCCGACTTTATACAGACACCACTCCGCATACCATGGACACTTTGCGGTGTTTGTCATGACGAGCCCACAGACACGTTTAGCATACCGTGCCACTGGATGCGAACGGACTTTGACGTCCATTGGCTTGTGGAGCAGGAGGAGTACCATCGCGGTGTCTAAGAGCAGATGGGTGTGTAGTGTGCGTGGTGAGGAGGCAAGGATGCCTGGAAAGGGAGAAGAGTCCTGGCTGAGGATGGGGGTGAGTGTACCGGAGAGTGTGGACGCCGTCTCAAAGGACGAAAGGAAGTCTTGTTGGTGCGTGGAGAGAAGCGGAAGGATGTTATGTGGAAGTGTAGCTGCTGGTTCTTCTGAGATATAGAGCTGCGTCACAGTGAGCTGAAGCAACTTGACGTGGAAGGATATTGTGGGTGTGATTGGTGTCCTGATATGCTGGACGAGTGTATGGTGGAGTGAGTTGTGGTAGAGAAAAAGAGTGAGAAGCAGGACAGTGGCTTCGTGTGACAAGGTAGCTTCACTCTTTGACGTGAACAGGTAATAGAGTGCATGCTTGAAGAAGGCAACTGAGGGAACACAGGTATTTGTTTTCAGCGACGAGATGGTGTAGATGGTGTATAACAGTGCTGGATTTGAACTCGCCAAAAGAGGAATCTCATCCACGAAGATTGAACTCCGGTCCACGTCCAGCATGGGGGCAATATGGGTCAGGTAAGCACTCATCAGTCTGAGCTGTTCATCCTCTCCCACCTGCACAGGGCTCAGTGCAGGCAGTTGAGGTGATGCTCCTTCAGAAAGATATCTCTGTAGTAGTTGCGTAAGATCTCCGAGCTGTGCCAGATCATCAACACCGAGTGATCTGGATTCAACACTCTCAGATCGTGTGACAGCGTTTGTAATCTTATAGTAACGGTGTGGCTCTTGGCTGCTTGAGCTATACATGGAGTACGAATCCGATCCAGAACTCTGCCCTAGCGAGTAGGAGAAAAGATCCGAAGACGTCTTGCTGTGGTGTGGGCTTGGAAGTGTGGTTGCCAACACAGGGGGAGGAATCGGGTGAGGGAAAGGTTGGGGAAGGATGTTGATCTGAGGCAGAGGATGAACTGGTGGGGGATTTGGAACCAATGTGGCATACTGTGGGCTACTTCTGCGAGCCTTGAGCCTAGGGACGGGCCACTCACAGACCTCGTTCTTTTGAATACAAGTGTGGCATACGGGCTTGTGCTCGTCGCATTTCTTGTGCTTTCGACGGCAGTTTAGACAGCCTGTGCGAACTCGCTTCTTGACTGGCTCAGGCATAAAGGGTAAGAAAGAGAGCCGGAAGACCCCACACAAAGAGCGGAGGACAGGGGGGAGTCTTTATAAGATCAGCCCGGCAGCGCCCGGGTTCGTCTATGCACCCCGGACTGGACAAAAGCTGGGGGTGGGGACACACGGGACAGCGGCTATTCGATTTCTCGTTTGGCGGCTGGCGGAGACGGTGAGACAAGTGGACAAACCGTCTGAGATGGAAACAGCTGGTTGCTACCTTTCAGTGGATATTATTTCGGATCCTTTCTCTTCCTTTATATAGCCACACTCTATTGTAGCGATAATCGGAGCCGCGGGGGCGCTTGGTGGATACGCGCCCAATTTTTCCGGTGCCGATAGTTTCCCCGAGCAATGCTGCCACAAGATCGGCTCTTTGGGCAGCTGAGAACCAATATTTATATGTGTTGTTTGTGTCTGTACTGGGGAGCAAGGAGTCACCGGAGCGAAAATGACAATTGGGTAGGCTAGGGCGACTCACGCACGCGTGTGTGGACAAATGCGGGATTCAGAGCGGAGCAGCTCCGACATCGCGGTGGAGTTAAGGCAAGGGCCCCCACTGGGCCGACTTTCGCTGGGTGACGTCTATGCGTTCTTTGTCTCTGAAAGTGGATGAGCGGACGGACAGTGGCGGGGGTATATTTTTTGTAGCATGCGTCTTCTGTGTACCGGACAGGACACGGCCAAAAGGCTATAGGAAGCGCCCTTCAACGGCTTTTGGGCCTACGCGAGACGGCTATCACCTCCACTTTTCAACATCACCCCCGCTTGCCATACACGGACAGCCGTCTTCTTTTTAAAGCTCTGCACTACATTTAGAACATGATAATACCAATACCTCTCTAACCTCTTGCTTATTAGCTTCGTATAATCTCACTCGCACCCCGCAAAATAGCGAGGCCATCAATAAAGATCGCTAAAATCTGGATATGCCACATATGGCAATGTCCGGCGGCCCTCCCCCACATTTAAGTAATTTCCTACGAGTTTAGAAAACTTGACAGATTTTCCCACTGTACGAGAATACCGACCAACTCCGAAGATCATCTCAAAATCGGGCGTAGATGCCCAATTCAGCGCGTCCTTGGCTTCTTGGGTTGATGGTCCCGCATCCCGCCATGGTCCAGTAACCACAAACACCAGGCTCCTTGCTCCAACGTAGTCATTTCCTCCTTGAATTCAGGACTGCACAGATCAAACCACCATCCGAGATATTGCAAATACTCTGTGACGTTATATTTGAGTTTGTGCGAGTCTCCCAGTTTGTCAAATACAAATCCTGCACCCTCATCACTGAAGAACGGAGGCGCGAGATGCGTTACTTTGCACAACAAAGAGAGGATCAAAGACCCTGTAGCTGGCCCGACTCCACGTAGAACACACACATATGCCAATGCTTCCTTCACCGTTTTCATATACGCGTCCCTCTTGGGCTTAGTGTTCTTCAATTCTAACATCCGTGCAAATCCTTTTGACGTCGCATCCACCACTGTGTCCTCATCATTCTGTGCGATCAGTTTCGGCAAAGTGGGCCTGAACTTCCCTTTTTGCAACTTCCAGTCCATCAATTTCGTCAATTCAGCTTTTGTGAGGTGTATCTGTCCTGTGTTGTCGTATCGTGTTTTGAGTTCACCAGAGAGAGACACGCGCCACGCGTCAAGAGACTCGAGCTTGTCACTACGTGCGATCTGTGCAGTGAGCGAGGTGTAGTTCTCTGCTCGGGTTTTAAGGAGCTCAGTGATTAAAGAACGATCTGGACTGTTGGATATCTCGTGACTGCGTTTTGGTGGCATTTTTGTCGTGGATAGGAGTGTGGGTCAATATTCTGTGGTGATTTTGTATTTTTCGGCACTACACTATTCTTGAATCCAACCAAAACACATCTATAAAACACATCTACTTCTGCTGCTGACCGCCGTACTTGGCTCTAAGCTCAGCAACCTCCTTATCCTCGATTCTTCTGAACAAGTACTTGGCCTTGCCGATGCAGTGACCGCCCTGGAGCACGATCTCGAAGCTGTCTCTGATGCTCAACTGAGGAGCTCTGAGCATCTCAAAGATGTCATGCGAGGTCTCTGGCATGTATGGGTAGATCAGCGCTGCAACGTAGTACACAATGTTCAAGCCAACACCGATAACGGCATCTGCAAGGTCTGGAGTGTTGAGAAGGGAGTTATCGAGCTTGTTCTCCTGCAGGAATTGGTTACCACGAGCAGACAAGTTCATAGCCACTTCGAGACCACGACGCTCGTGTACAGATTCCATCTCGCTGACGTACTGTGACAAGAGACCGTTGAGGTCCTCGAGGAGACCAGCGTGGTTGTGCACCAAAGTTGCGTCAAACTCTGGAATCACACCGTTGTACTTTGCGTTAACAAACTTGACGATTCTGTTCACAAAGTTACCCAAGTTGGCCAACAGTTCATTGTTGTTTCTAGACTGGAAGTCATCCCACGAGAACTGAGAATCAGAAGTCTCTGGACGAACAGAAGCCAAGTAATATCTCCACACGGATGGGGTTATACCAGAGTCCTGGGCATTGTTACCGAAGACACCAACACCACGGGACTTGGAGAACTTACCACCCTCATACTGCAGATACTCGGTAGTGTTCAAGTGGTACAACTGCGTCCATGGATCTCTGGTACCGATCTGAGAGGATGGGAAGATGACGGTGTGGAATGGAACGTTGTCCTTACCCATAAACTGGTAGAGCTTAATATTCTCCGGATCCTTCCACCATTTTTCCCAGTTCTTGGTGTAGTTCGCCGTGATCGAGACGTAACCGATACAAGCATCGAACCAGACGTACAACACCTTGTCTTTGAACTTCTCGCTTGGAACAGGCGTACCCCACTTCAAGTCTCTTGTGATACATCTTGGACGCAAACCCTCCTTCAACCACGAGTTGGTGATGTTCTTGGAGTTCTTGGACCAGTCCCCCTTCTCAGCAGCAGCCTGGTACCATTGTACCAACTCTGGTTCGAGTTTGTCCAAAGACAAAAAGACGTGTTCAGAGGTGGTTTGCACTGGGGTGGCGTCGTCAATCTTACATCTTGGGTTGATCAGCTCCAATGGGTTGAGAAGAGAACCACACTTGTCACACTGGTCACCTCTGGCATCCTCATACTGACACTTTGGGCAAGTACCCTCGACGAATCTATCAGCGAGGAAACCCTTGTGCTCTGGACAGAACAATTGGTCCATAGACTGTTCTTCGAGGAATCCGTGTTTCTCCAACTTGAGGAAGATATCCTGTGCAATCTCTGTCTGCTGCTCGGTGGTGGTTCTACCGAAATAGTCAAACCCAATCTGGAACCACTTGTAAACCTCAGCGTGGATCTTGTTGTACTTGTCACACAACTCTCTTGGGGAAACACCCTCCTCGAGAGCCTTGGTCTCTGTGGCAGTACCGTACTCATCGGTACCACACACAAACAGAACATTGTAGTTTCTGGACTTGGCGTAACGGGAGAAGATGTCAGCAGAGAGAACAGAACCAACAATGTTACCCAGGTGTGGCACGTTGTTCACATATGGCAAGGCAGATGTGATGAGTATGTTGCGCTTGGATGGGTCCGGAAGAATCTCATCAGACTGTTTCTCAACAACGAAACCGTCCTTGACGTTGGTGGCACCGGTGTTTACAGGCTTTGGACGCTCAAGCGAGGTGATCTTGGTGGCCAGAGCGATGGCTGTCTTCACTGCATCGAGCTCAGCGAATTCTGGGAAGACACTTTTGGAAATAGCATAGGCAGAAGAGAAGAGAATGATGGAGCTGGAAGAAATGTCTGTGAGTTTCGTGGTTGAGAGCGCCTCCAAGACAGATGCATCGGAGGTGTTGGACTTGAGGACAGGGTAGAGAACGTCTTCCTCAAAGTCAACATCCTTAGAAGAGGCGAAGTCAGCAGCCAAGTACTTTACAATGGCGTTAGACTCGGTTATATCAACACCGTTAGCCTTCAAGAGAAGAGATGGTTTGTCTTTGTTGAGAGTTAGTACGCGATGAGATGGATGCGGCATCAAATAGCACTCACCAGCATCAGTGTCGAGTTTATGCTTAAAAGCCTCAGCGGCGATAGCCAGCTTCAAGTTGTTGGAAAAAGCAACGAGACCCTTTGACTTGTCGGTGTAAAGCTCGAGTGGCATGTTGTGGCGGGCTCTGTAGGGGGTGCAATTAGAAGGGCGGGTTTGCAATGATTCATCGAAGTTGGCAGGTTTTCCAGAATTCAGCGGAGATCTCGAGTGCTCAAAACCATCGGAATCTACTCCGCCGGCTTTGGCGGCAGAGCCGACGGAACTGAGAAGGAAAGAGCCATTTCGAAGAAAGCAATGGTGGTCTGTTTATTAATCATCACCAAGGTCATTTAAATGACTTATACCAGTCTAAATAAACCTGTTGCCCTTTTGTTGACATCTCCGGTGCCAGCTAGTAGCATTGAGATAACAAGGTGGTGTGCGGGTTTTGTAATATGGTCTTACAACTTCGACAGCTTTCATTACAGAGCATACCTCTAAAAAGTCAAGTTCTCCCACAATGCTTCCACAGCCAATCAACATTCCCAAGTGGCTTGCGGAGAACAGTAAGCTGCTTCAACCACCGGTCAACAACTACTGTCTCCACCGTGGTGGATTCACAGTCATGATTGTAGGTGGACCAAACGAGCGTACAGATTACCATGTGAACCAGACGCCCGAGTACTTCTACCAGTACAAGGGCTTCATGACGCTGAAGGTCGTTGACAACGGAGAGTTCCGTGATATCAGAATTGGGGAGGGTGAGAGCTTCTTGCTACCGGGAAACACACCCCACAACCCAGTGAGATACGCAAACACTGTTGGTATTGTTGTGGAGCAGGACAGACCAGAGGGCACCAATGATCAGATACGCTGGTACTGCTCAAACTGCAAGGAAATTGTTCACAAAATCGATTTCTATTGTTCGGATTTGGGCACACAGGTTAAGGATGCCATCCTCAGCTTCGACGCCGACTTGAAAGCAAGAACATGTGACAAGTGCGGTACATTAAACTACTCCAAGCCACAATAACTAACATCAAATACCATTCTATTTATTTATCGTTCAATATCATGATTTCTTTTTTTGCAGAACATGATCCTTCATCCATCCTCTCAGTCTCTTCTGCAGCACGTCATATGCGTTGTGGTATCTGATGTTGTGATCAGAGTCGGGATACACCATCAAATCAAAGTTCGTCACATCGTGTAAGTTGAACTCATCCAGTAGTTTGTAAGTGTTTTGAATATGTACGTTATCGTCTCCTGTCCCGTGCATAATAACAAATCTTTTGACATTGGTCATTCCACGAACATTGTTAATGCGTGACTCAGCGTATCCGTCTTCGTTATCGATCGGCTTGTCCATGTATCTCTCAGTGTAAATGGAATCATACATTCTCCAATCAGTCACAGGAGCAACGGCCATGCCGTACTTAAAGACATTCCCCTGATCATATTCAAGCGTCTTCAAAGTGGTGAACCCACCATAACTCCATCCCCAAATCGTAACCTTATCCTCATCAATGTATGCCCTCGAGTCTATCCACAACTTTGTGATTTCAGTGATATCACGAGGTTCCCAATGACCAATGTGTCTCTTGGCATAAGAGCGGTACTTCCAACCCTGTTGGCCTGTTCCTCTTGGATCAACGTACAGTATCACAGCGTCCAAGTCGTCCGAGAGATCATCCTCGAGTCCTGCATGGAGCTCAACGTTCACTTTTCTGTAGCCAGGCCCACCATATACTGACACAAGTAATGGATGTTTCTTGGTTGCATCGAAATGATCTGGAACCATTTCAACCAAATCCACAGTCTCACCATCCGCAAGAGTGACAGTGTGGTATGAACGACGTACACCGGTGAAGTCAACAGATCTTTTCTTTTCCTCTTTCTTGGCGGATTCAAAAATGGTGGTATCAGTGATTTTTAGCATTGGGAAAGTGGGACCTTGGTTGTAATCACAGAAAAAGCGACCACCCGGAGAGAACACAGCAGCGTGCAGAGCTGGGAGAGAGACATTAGAAACGGCATATAGCTGCTTTGTTTGGATATCGACAGCAAATATGTGTTTCTCGAAGTGTGATTGACGGTTTGCAATAAAGTACAATAGATTTGAGTCTGGGTTGAATGAGTAGATTTCAATTGCCTCCCAATCACCAGATGTGAGAATGGTTGGTGCGCTGGAGTCAAGAGATTCGAAATGTGCGATGTGGTTGTATCCTTCCGACTCAACAATGTCAACAAATCCATCGGTGGTTCTCCCAATGGATTCATTACGAGGAATTGCAACCATTCCAGTGAAGTTTTCAATCCAGCCATCATATCTGCCTGAATCAATTGAGTAAATAACACGGGAAACACCGTCCTTTATAAGCCTGTAGTCCAAGAGGCTAGATTCTCTGTCGGTTTCTCGCACAATGAGGCTTCCACCAACCCACTTGACACCGTAACAAACCCATTCCTCACCCAATCTGGAGTCTTCTCTATCCACATTTTTCAATTGTTTCCCTTTCACATCGTAAGTCAAAAGTGTCAGCTTCGGGTTTGTCATGCCTGGTTTTGGGTACCTTATTGTTTCAGTCTCTGGGTAGACGCCATTGTCAAACTTTTCTAAGATAAGTTCTTCCACGCCAGTCTCGTTAAATTTCAAGAATGCCAACTGAGAGTCATCCTCGCTCCACCAGAGACCGGCATCAGAAAACAGAACCTCTTCCTCATAGACCCAGTCCGTTCTGGCGTTGAGAATGTCCCGTGAACCATCATCAGTCACACGATCGATAGAATTAGTGGCCACATTGAACACAAACAAGTCATTATTTTGAACAAACGCAATGTATTTGAATTGGGTGGACCAAACACACATCTGCAACTTGGAGTCAGAACCATTCGTGACACCAGTTATGTCTCCTGTAGCGACATCCAAGAGGTAATAGTGTGCCAACGCAGAATGCCTCCATTGCGATACGTAGTCCGACATGAGGAGAACCTTGGTCCCATCAGCGTTTGGAACGAGTGCAGATATCACAATCTCGTTACCCTTATAGCTGAAAGAGTTACCCTTGTACACCACCTGCTCAAACACTTCATCAGAGAGTTTCTTGAGGATGTAACGCTCTCCTTGCTGCACCAAGTACGTTCCTTCATCCACATCCCTTGAAGTAGCTGAAGATCCAACGAACATGACGGTTTCTCGGGAAACCTTCTCATGGTAGTTGAGCTGCGGAATAGCATCTCTCTGTTGTCTGGAAGGTTTCTCTGTTAGTGTGACGAGTTCCTTTGCAGGCGTTGGTGTAGGTTGAGCGACTTCACTAGCCAGAGAGCTGAGTAGGCTTCGGACCGGGTCTTGTGACGAGGTATATGGGACTTTTTCTGGTGTTGGTGTTGTGGTTTCCTGTACACTGGAGGAAGACAGAGCCGCTGACTTGTCAGTTGATGTCCTCTGAGCGGTATTGAGTCCTCTGTAACTCAGCAGCCAGGCGGTATATAGAACAAACAGCAGAACTCCTCCAACCACAAAGACGATGTTTTTCAGCTTCTTCGATGGTCGCAGGCCCATGAAGCTGGGCTCCATGGTGAAGTCGTGATAGCTAGGTGAGCCTTGGCCGATGACGTTCACCTCTTCCAGGAGCCGCGAGGCTTCAGAGTCCGACGACGAGCGCTGGGAGTTATCATTCGAGTCAACTGGAGTTTCAGCGAGTGGCTGGAGCTCGATGTCCGCCATTTCCTCGTCTCGTGCCATTTACACGCGTTGGAGATGTGGGCTCGCAGTTATCGCGCTGTACCTTTTTTCGTACACCCGCTCTCAGGGGTACAGAGCTCTCTACAAGTCTGAAATCGAACATGCGTTCATTTATGGCCGATAGTGTCCAAGTCGCCTTCGAAAGCGTCTTTCAGCCACGTGAACAGACGATCGTATACCACTGGATTGGCCCCATGGTACAAAATTGAGTGCTCAGAGTCAGGGAAGACCTGCATGTCGAAGTTTTCCACATGCTTCAGCGTCAGCATGTCCAGCAGCGAGTAGGTGTTTTGTATGTGGACGTTGTCGTCTGCTGTTCCGTGCATTACCAGGAAGCGTGTTACCTTGCTGAGGGCATCAATGTCGCTGATTTGCGAAATAGCGTACCCCTCCTCGTTGTCTTGTGGAAGGTCCATATAACGCTCAGTGTAGATGGAGTCATATAACAACCAGTTTGTCACTGGCGCAACTGCCATACCGTACTTGAACGTTTCACCGTGGTCGTACTCCAATGTTTTGAGTGTGGTGAACCCACCGTAACTCCACCCCCAACAAGCAGTGCGTTGAGTGTCAATGAAGCCTTTGTCAATCCACTGCTTCGTCACACTGACAATGTCACGAGGCTCCCAGTATCCAATCTTCTTGTTGGCCCATGCTCTGTGTTTCCAGCCCGCACCACCAGTACCACGAGGCTCAATATACAGCACGACTGCTTCCAACGACGAACTGACTGCATCCTTAAAATCGAAGGACATGTCAGCCTTGGCAGTGTGAGAACCAGGACCACCGTAGTAGTGCACAAGTAATGGATACTTCTTCTTCTTGTCAAAGTTTGGTGGAAGGTATTCCAAGACGTCCAGAGTCACAGGTGTGCCATCTTCGTACTTGTCAACATCAACTCTGTGGAACTTGCGCGTAGGGAAGGCATACTTGTTCTTGGACACCAGCCACAAAGTCTGCGAAATCATTGGAACCTTTGGCTTCATATCAGAGACCTGCACAAGAGCTGAGTACGGCATCTCCAATGCTGATTGAGTGGTGAGGTAAGCATACTTGCAGCCAGGGGAGAAGGTTATGGAGTCGAAGGACGTTTCGGAGTCCTCAAGAAGAGGCTCCATCGTGCCTGAATTGAGAGAAACACTGTACAACTGCTGAGAAATTGGCTCCATAGCAGCATGGAAGTAAACCACCTTCTCATCAGTATCATAGGCCAAGCCTGCACCAGTAACTTCCCACTTTCCTGAAGTCAGGGGCCTTGGCTTAGCATCAGCAGTCTCAAAGTAGACCAAGTGATTGTATCCATCCACCACATATGTGTCAACGTAACCAGAAGCAGTACCTTCAGTGCCAGGGATGACAACAGGAGAGTTGAACTTCTCGATCCAGCCATTATACTCCTTTACTGCGTTGACTTCATGAACAACCTTGGATTCTTTTGTCTTGGTGTCATATTTTCTCACGTTCAAGACGTTTGAAGCTCTGTCGGTTTCCTTGATCATCAAGTTCTCATCGACCCAGAATGCCTCATAGATGACATGCTCATCACCAAGCTTAGAGTCCTCTCTTTCAACAATGACAGAAATCTTCTCCTCCATGTCATACACATACATGGCGACTTCTGGGTTCTTGAAGCCAGGCTTTGGATAGATTACCTTCTTCGACTCAGGATACAATGTGGCGCCACCTTGACTCTGAACGTAGTAGTCAATGTTGTACTCTGGAACACCATCCTCACTGGTCTTCATATATGCCACCTTTGTCTCATCAGGAGACCACCAAAGGGCATCGGGAGTGGCAAGGACTTCTTCCTCATATACCCAATCAGGTCTTGCATTCAAAAGCATCTCATCACCATCTGAAGTCACACGGTCAAGATGAGCATCAAGGGACTTGATATAAAGATCGTTGTCCTTGACGAAGGAAATGTAGTTGTACTTTGGAGACCACTTGGCGTAGTAGATCTTTATGAGACTTTCACCTTCGCCATAGGTCAACGGGGAAATGGTGCCCTCCTTAATGTTAAACAACCAATAGTAAGAGAGCGAAGAGTGTCTGTAGATAGATTCTCTGTCGGTGGACACGATAGCCCACGTCATATCATAGTTTGGAGTGAATGTTGCAACCCTGTATTCAGTATCGTCGTAGACAAAGGAGAATTTGTCAACCAAAGTCTGCTCAAAGGACGAATCACCAAGTTTCTTGGCCACAAAACTGCTACGCTCAGCATAGTAGTAAAGACCCTCGTCCTTTTCATCGGAATTCGTGGGTGGATCGAGGAAATAGGCAGGGAATGAGTAGACTCGGAGGTTGCCTAATGCTTCCATGGTGATTGGAGCTTTCGTTTGGGGTGTTGTTGGGAGATCTGGCTCCACAGAAGCTGGATTATCTGGCTTGTCTTCAACCGGCTCATTCTCAGCTGGCTTCTCATCTGCAGCCTTCTCAGGTTCATCCGTTTCTGGGTCAACCATTGGCACATCGTTGTCCTCATAGACTTCTTCTTCCTTTGGCGGCTCTTCAACTGTTGGGACCGTGTTTTCCTCACCAGCCGACTCAGCAGCACCTGAGCCCGTCATACCAACCCTACTCTTGTAGTAATCAATGACACCATCGGCCCCACCGCTTATGAACACCATTGTGCCCACCAACCACAGAGCCACCATCACGCCGAGGAAGATGGCGATTTTCTTCTTTCGCCCACCAAGTGAGAAGCGGGATCGCGTGCCAGAGATCTCATCGAACTTCGATCTCAGTAAATTGGCCTCTGGGGAGTCCGATGGTCCTTGTTCGATGTCAAATTCGGATGTGTCCATCATTTCGATGGCTTCTTCAGGGTCTTTCGGCATTTCTCAAATTCGACTGAAAAAAACCCGGGAAAAATAGGGATTCTGAGAGAGCAGATTCGAATACTCACAGAGGAAGCGTTCTAGTCTCTGTGGATAATGAGGCTCTCTGCTCTGCTTTTTCAGGTTTCAAAGGACACCGTTTGATGAACGAAAGCGGTAACTCCAGTTTCTCAAATCGGTAAGAGCACGCCTGACACCTTTTCTGGGTAGTTGGAGTCAATTATTTCCTGATTGGGAGGATAATACAGTTTTTATTCTTGGTGGTGGCCAGGCTATTAAATGGAGAGCGGGAATGACTGAATCTGCACTTTCTTTGAATCAGAGCGAACATTTTAGTGGCTTCCTCCTATTAGAAGAGAACCATCTTCTCTTAGCCTCGGAATTAACCTAGTTCCGGTTCACCATCAAAAATTTTGGCGTACACCACAACGAAGGCATCGGGATCAACCAAACAGACTCATCAGTCAATGTCTGCCACACTCTTCGACGACATCTTCAACGTATCAGAGGTCGACACGGCCCGTTACAACAAGGTTGCACGTATTGTTGCATCCTCCACAACATCCGCAGACATCAAGATTACACTTGACATAAACTCAGATCTCTTCCCAGTCAAGACAAACGACTCCGTCACAATCACACTCGCTTCCTCGTTGTCACTCGACGGTCAAGACGAGAGCTCTAATGGTTCATGGAGACCGCCAAAGGCTGGCGAAAAGAGCCTTGCGGACGACTATGACTACGTGATGTATGGTACTGTTTACAAGTTTGAAGAGGGTAAGGATGACAAGATTGCAGTATACGTTTCCTTTGGTGGTCTTCTACTCTGTTTGGAAGGTGGATACAGAAATCTCAGCAGTTTGAAACAGGAGAACGTCTACCTTTTGATGCGTCGCTGATGCACAATCATAGAGAGAAGTGTGTGCTATAGAGAGTGAACCCTCATAAAGTGGGCGAGGTTTAAAAGGTGAAAAAAGAAATGTAAATGTTAATGTTATGTGTGGTGCATGTAGCTATCCCCTGGCTGATTTGATGGAGCCTAATATTATCTAGTTGGAAACCAAGGATCGGGGAGTGTCCTTGAATTGCCCGAAGCTCAGGTGTAGAGTGTTATAGAGAAAATAGAGGGCATGATGGTTAGAAGAGGAGAATAGAGGTTTACTGTCTTCGTTGTGCTACCGGCAAAGCCATAATTATTATGTAATGGGGTCTTGTTGAGTGTCGTTTGATGCACCAAGGGAGGGGCTATTTGAGTTAGAGAAGGAGCCCCGTCCATCGGAAATTACACAAAAGAGACACGAACCGCCATTCAAACTCAAAATACTATCAAAACTAAGTAGATCTCTCTGGATATAAAAGACATTCAATTTCGAGCTTGAATTGGCAGACAAAAAGTATCGGTGTTCCCGGACTTTGTGCCTTACGGCCGAGGAGGGCCGAGCGGCTAGCGAAATTGGGACCTCCAACGCCACAGCAACTGCGATTGAACCCTTCAAGACCGCTGCCCCGCACTTCTCCTTCCTCAAGACCTCACGCACTACCTAGAAATGTCTGAAATCGACAAGATCCAGGAGTCCCAGCATCCAAACTCCCTCGACGGCGACTCCACAGAGTCCAACGTGCGTTACGCAGCCTACGCCAACCGTTTGAGAACGATCCTTCTCGCCTCCCATCGTTATGTGGCGTACACGTCTGATATTGGCGAGTCTTTTCGTCCGGCAGTCAACCCTGCACTTGTCTCAGCGTGCTACGGCATCTCATGGGCATATGTCTTGGGAGACGTGTCCTTCGAGGCTTGGAAGGCGAAGCTGCGCCAGGAGGGTCGTTATGTTCCTGGATTGAAGCCATGGGATCCACTTCCCGCCGTTAACGAGGAGGCCAGAATTGCTGCTCAGGACAACATGGACTGGAAACTTGTTGGTATTAAGAGAGGCTTGTTCCAGAGTATTGCATCTATGGGTCTTCCTGCCTTCACGATCCACACTGCTGTCAAACAGGCTACCAAATACGCGGACAAGAACATCAAGAACCAATTGATCAAGAGATGGGGTCCAATTGTCCTCGGCCTCAGTATAGTTCCGGCTCTTCCATACTTATTCGATGAGCCGGTTGAGCACGTCATGGACAAGGGATTCGATGAGCTTCATTTGTACTTGAAGAGCACCGAGAAAAAGCTCCAGTGATGGCAAAGTTCACTCTTATATATATTTTTGCTAAATGGGTTATATTAACCACATCAATACAGATGACATAAACAATGGTGTGCATATAAAAAGTGTAGAATTTAGGAACTCCACTGTCTTACCAGAGAGAAGGAGAAGTTCACAATGAATCCCGCCACAATAGCCATCCTCTGCTTTCTGCTGAATAGACCATCTTCCTTGATCAAGAACAAGGCGAAGACACCGAGAAGACACCCAATCAGGGCACCGACCAATATGTCCTCATTGCCACCCATGGTTGAGCTACCAGCGTTCATACCATTAAATTCATCCACCTCGTTATTCACAGAAGAGTTGATCCATCTCTCTTCCAGCTGTCTGATATCTGTGTTCTCTCCCTGGGGAATATCTCCATAAAGCTGCGTGAACTGTTGCCTCAGAGCATTGATATCATCCTGAGAGAACCCAGCGGATGCGAGCCTGTCGAATCCCACTGGCGCTGGTGTCGTGGATTGTTCTTGTACTTGATTATCCAATTCATGTTCCTTTCTAAGTTCTTCTGGCGTCAAAGTATCTCCAACCAAACAATGGATATAGAATCGTGTGTCAGGTTCTTGGACGCTATCATCCTGTGCTGCTCGACTAAAGCGCAAAACTCTCGCATATTCCGCGGAGAGATTCGTAGTTTCAGTTATAACACGACCCGAATGAATGAATCTGAGTCGGCTTGTAGAGAGATCAGTAATCTTGGAACGCACGCTCTTACGCAACCAGGTGAGCGTAAGTTGAGAGAGCGTGACAGGAGGCAGTGTAAGGTCCGGGTACCGGCCAGTGGAGAACCGCACTATTACCTTGGCCGAGTTTTCTGTATCGGATGTTAGTGAGCTCATGCAATGATCCAGTGTCGTCCAATTAAGGCTCTTTTTGTGCTAGATGGAGGTGTAGCAAAGTGTGTGGTTGCCCTCATTCATCTCATACAAAACACAACACCCGAACACCATTAATTCCAGCAGCTTCGACCACAAAAATTTTCTAGGCTACACTTCTCCTCTTCTTTTCCTCTTTTCTCTCTTTAGTGCGGACAACCAGGACTATCATACCGTGTTGCTTAGTCTCGTGCCGCTTTTCACGGTGGGACAAGCGTCAAGTCCTTGGTGAGATTGATTTCGCCTTCGCCGGCGTGGTGCTCATCTTAATGCCCTTTTGTCCAGTTAGATGTCGTGACTACTCTTGCAGGTGGTTCGTGTGGGGCTGGGCAAGGGCTGGTAGATCATACATACCCTTATCCTTTATATAGTTTTGGATTGATTCATAGGGAAACCATCATTGGACTGATTTTAACGATAGTAGTACATTTATTGATCATGGGTTAATTGGGATGAAGTTACCCACAATGCAACTTGGAATGTTGTAGCGGTCTCTTCTGATAGTGAATGAAAAACAACATGTCTTCCTCTTTCTTCCATCCCTGGTTCTCAAGTTACAACTCGTCAAGACTGCCTTCTGACCTTTATCAAAGGCAATGGCACCATACTTCTCCCAGAAATTCACTGCGCTCTCTTCACTCATCAATTCATAAATGGCCAACTTCCCATCTCTCAAATCGTCCGCACTAACTTCGACCAAGCTTGCAAATTCTTTGTTTCCTCTGTAGATCTCACCCGTACGTCTCCACAAACACGCAGGGATGGCCATTGAAGTGAAAACACGGTCATAATCTAATAACATTCTCTCAAAGTTCTCTTCCACCAAGATTAGATCCACATCTTTCAAGGTTCTAGCAATTGCCCTGAATGCTGGACGGAAGATTGACAATGGCTTCAGGATACGCTGCTTGGACGAGGCATTCATGTAGTTATCCATGTATCCCTGCAAACGGGCGTACCCCTTCGCGTAGTTGTACGGTTGGAGAAGGCCCGCTTCCAATTTTGCATTGATGACTTGTTTGAGGCGCTCCTCCGGCGAGATCTCAGTGGATGGATCAGCAGCGGTCAAGAAGAACTTGTCGCGCGCCGAATCGGAGATCTGCTGTTGTTGCTCCTGGCGGAGTTGTTGCTGCTGTTGTTGGAGTAGAAGTTGTTGCTGTTGATACTGCTGGAGTTGCTGCTGTGAGCGCTGTTGCAAGAGATGTAGCTGCTGAGCCTGTTGCTGGTTGTTATTGTTGGCACCGTTATTCTGAGCGGCAAGGTTTGTTGATGAGAATCCAGGAAGGGCAAAGTTGAAGCTTGTCATTGAGGGAGAATTGAGCATCGAAAGGTTTGTCAGTGACATATTTGTTAGGGAGTGGGACGCGCTGATATTGGATTGTTGGTTGGGATTCGGGGTGTTGAATAGGGAGTTTCCGGAAGCCCCAGTACCGGTATTTCCCTGCTCATTGCCATTTGACATCAGTTCGGGGTCATCCAGCATAGACAAGAACTCATTGAGTGAGCTGAACTCCGAGCCGGCGTGTTCACTGAAGAAGAATGGCTGTTGGTTAAGGAACAGAGGATCGAGTTTCTCCTGCTTCTTCGTAGCAGATTGCTGCTGAGCAGACGCTATTGTTGGTACATGAGTTTGATCAATCTGTCGCTCCAAATGCTCTGGCACGGGTTGAACCTCGAGGTTCTCCAAAGTGGGGGTGATACTGGCAGCGGTAGCCGGTGTTGATTCTGTGTCGTTGGTCTCCACCTTCTTGCGCTGCCTTTGAGACACCGGCTCATCGTGACATAGATGTCCAATACCACGTTTTACACACCGAATACAGGGCCGTTCCTCGTCACAAATCATATGGGAGCGACGGCAGTAGACACAGGCCATGACGACTTTCTTGCGCTTCTTCTTCTTTGGTTCCTCAGCGATGGTAGCATCTGGAGTCTTGGATACCGGTGGCTCGTGAGAAGCACGCTCCTCCTCGGAAGTACTGGTGATATCACTCATCTAAGGACTTCTCAACGAGGATATGCTATTGGTGTTTTGTGGAGAAAGGCAAGCCGTTCTCTGTTGTTGATGGATAAACCCGGAGGTTTTTGCTTTTCTCCATCTTTTTTGAGAGGCCGGTCCCGGAGATCGGACCTAACCCGGGGCTCTCCGAACTACATAGTGATCTCGGTTTGAACGTCTCGTTTCATAATTGGAAAGTTCCGATATCTTGGAGTGTTTCCAAGCGCTTATTGGCCACCACTTTACCTGTTTTGTCCATCTTTTTCACAATTGATTGGATGACCTGAGCGTTGGGCCCCACATTAAGGAACTGCACCTGCTCATGAGCTCCGATCACCGTTTCCATGCTCTTGACGAACTCGACTGTCACGGAAAAGTCATCAATGAACTTCTCCAGCGCATCACCGTGCTTATATGTCACCTCACCAGTCAGATTAGAAACGATTGGCACCTCGAGTATCTTCTCCCTATCAATATCATACTGCTTCATCAACTCACGGAACTTACCCTTAGCTTCTTCCAACTGCTTGTTGTGGAATGGTAACTTGACATCCAGTCTTGTTGCCTTGATGTGTAGCTCCTTTTTGATGTACTCAGTGAACCCCATCAAGTCCTTGAGCTCTCCGCTCACGACACACTGCATGGGCGAGTTGTGATTCGCAACGCCCAGAGAATCCCACTTTGAAGCTGCTTCTTTGATCTGAGGGTATAGACCCTCTTTGAAGATGTACGCAAACATCCCGTAGTCCTTCTCCCTATCCACAGCAGCCTCCATGTAGAGTCCTCTTCTGTGTGCAACCTCCACAGCGGCACCCGGTGGCAGCACGCCATTGAGCACCAGCGCACTCAGCTCGCCCAGCGAATGGCCCATGATGTACGTTGCATCCAGCGGTATATCCCGCTTGAGAACCAGTTCCACAATAAGCAGGGATGTGTATACAATTGAAGGCTGGAGGTAGGAGGAGCGCATGAAGTATTCTTTGGGTGTGGCGGGGTCGAATAAGGCTTGTGCGAACTTGTGCGGGATGCCAATATCGGAACGACGATGTGCAGGAGCTAGAGAGGCCAGAAGATGAGGCGAGATGAGCTTCCCCTGGCCCGGGAGCGTGATTGTCCGCGGGATTCCTGTCAATTGGCGCTTCAGCATTGTTTTGTATGGTAGGTGTGGAGAGGAGCGGAGGACTATGGCGCGACTGAAGAGGAAAGGCGGAGACGATTATAGGCCGTGGACACCGGATTTTGCTGTTTCGAGTACTTCATTTCGTAATCGGGACTCAAGTAAAATGAATAGCAATGAGATACTCAAAGTATTACAATATCAACCCTACCTTCCCTAAACCCACTTCCTAACCCCTCCATGATTACCTCTTCCCCCTCTCTCATTCGCGCTGTGACTCCCTTCCGGGCAAAATTTTCCACTTCTCCACATCTCCAAGGGCCCCTGATCCTCCCGAGTATACCAACAAAGTTAGATCCAGCATGTCGACAGATACAAGACGTGAGTAGACCTGCTTATGGATGTATTTGAGCGCGGGATCTTGCCTTTCCGGTGCTTTCTTTAGCACTCCAAGCTCAATATTCCCCCCGTTATCGCTTATCAACTAACAAAGATACCAGCACTTCCGTTCATCTACCAATTCATGGCCGGCGCCGTCGCCGGTGTCTCCGAGATTCTTGTGATGTACCCCCTCGATGTTGTTAAGACCCGTATTCAGTTACAGGTCGGCTCTGGCGCCAAGGCTGAGTACTCCGGTGTCATTGACTGTCTGACCAAGATTGTGAAGAACGAGGGCCCATCCAGACTCTACAAGGGTATCACCGCCCCAATTCTTATGGAGGCCCCAAAGAGAGCCACCAAGTTCGCTGCCAATGACGAATTCTCCAAGTTCTACAAGAAGGCCTTTGGTGTCAAAGAGCTCACCCAGCCTCTCAGTATTCTGTCCGGTGCCTCCGCCGGTGCTGTTGAGTCTTTCGTTGTGGTGCCTTTTGAACTCATTAAGATCAGAGTCCAAGACAAGAACTCTCCATACAAGTCGGTGCCTGACGCATTTTTCAAGACGATTAAGCACGAGGGCCCATTGGCATTGTACAACGGTCTCGAGGCTACGTTGTGGAGACACATTGTGTGGAACGCCGGATACTTTGGTATCATCTTCCAGATCAGACAGCTTCTTCCTAAGGCCGAGAACTCCACACAGAAGACGATGAACGACCTGACTGCTGGTGCAATTGGTGGTACGTTCGGTACCATCTTCAACACTCCATTCGACGTGGTCAAGTCTCGTATCCAAAACACCGTGCTCAAGCCTGGTGAAGTCAGAAAGTACAACTGGACACTTCCATCGCTCGTCACCATCACCAAAGAGGAAGGCTTCAGCGCCTTGTACAAGGGATTCTTGCCAAAGGTGTTGAGACTCGGTCCTGGTGGTGGTATTCTGCTTGTGGTGTTCACTGCCACAATGGACTTCTTCAGAACGATCCACTACAAGTGAAGCTAGAAACACAGAAACTTACTCTAGATGCCGCTGTGCGTAATATCTCACCTTTCCTTTCCTTTGTTATTTAATTGAGAATTTTGGCTGTTGAATAGCTCTTTACTCCTATATATACTCGCAAGTAGCGCAAAGGCCGAAAACCATGCGACTTGAAAAATACCATCACTCTATCCCCACTGGACAAGACCAGATCAATTTACATACTGCCATGATCCGTCTTGGTGCCCTCGTACGTCCGTCTGTGAGACGTTCTCTCGTGTCACTACGAGCACCTCTCTACAGACCTCTTTCCCACTCAGCAAGACTGTTCCAGGAGCCATCTAACCCGTTGGACAAGCTCACACGCGCAGAGATTGCAGAGCTTCGTAACATGCACCGCCAAAAAGAACAGGATTACAAGAACAAGACAACGATTAACTACTCGCTTGCCGTCGGTATCATCTTCCTGGGGTTGTCATACGCCGCCGTGGTGCTTTACAGAACACTCTGCGCTCGTACGGGCTTCGGAGGTCGTCCTGTGACAGATCGCTCAAAGTTTACACAGGACAAACTCATTCCAGTGGACATGGACAAGCGAATTCGTATATCCTTCACTTCGGAGGTGTCTGATATCTTGCCCTGGAGATTTGTCCCTCAACAGAGAGAAGTGCGTGTCCTCCCTGGCGAAACTGCGCTTGCCTTCTATAAAGCCAGAAACAAAGGTGATAAAGACATTGTCGGGATGGCTACGTACTCCATCACACCGGGTGAAGCATCTCCTTATTTTAACAAGATTCAGTGTTTCTGCTTTGAAGAACAGAGACTCAACGCGGGTGAGGAGGTTGACATGCCAGTATTCTTCTTCATTGACCCAGACTTCGCAAATGACCCGCGTATGAGAAACATAGAGGATATCGTTCTCCATTACGCATTCTTCAAGGCACACTACCAAGATGATGGAAATCTCACACCAGTGGATGCGACAAAGGACTTGGAGATGACTCCAGTGAGCGTTACCGTGGTTGATAGTGCTACTGTCGCTGCTCATGCTGCAAAGGCCCAAACTCAGGCATCCAGTTGAAACGATAGATAACGAGACATGTACATATTTATGAACTACTATTCCAATCCCCATATTGAACGTGTTTTTAGGTATTAAGGATCATCAACTTCCTCCAGGGTGATCGAAGGGGACATTGGGCTCACAGTCCCATTGTGCATCACGACATTGGTGTCCAAACGAAGACTTGGGACAAGAACCTTCCTCTTAACAAAGTAGTCTGCGCTCTTTGCTGGTTCCTTCTCCTCATAAAGCTCTGGTTTAGGCGAGGCTAGAGCGTTGAGTGTAGCGTCAAAACTCTTGTGGCGGCGTATATAGGTGCTTGTGAGATGAATATGGAGGTCTGTGTGCTTCTCTTTGAGTGTGGTATACATTTTTAGAGCGTTCTCCTCTGTGTCAACCATGATCACGAGGCGTGAGAGGAAAGGCAGCTCGCTCCATGTCTCAACCGCCTTCTTGAGAGACGGAACAGCATCGATGTCCTGGCGAATCCTTTTAGGTACAGTGAGGCATTGTTCACGTGTGAGCTCATTGATAATGATGGTTGTGCGTGTGGTTGGCATTGCTATTGGCATTGCTATTGGCGATTGGTACGTGTAGTTGTTGTTATGTGTTGTTTTCTCGTGAATTGGCGATAAGGAGTTGCAGGATGTGTCAAGCCTTATATACATGCGCATGTCACAGAGTTACCCCTAACTTTGGGCTGAGCAAGATATTACTCTGTTGGAGCAGCCAAGAACAACCAATCCTCTGGTGCCTAGCATTACTGCTATCTGAGTAAGGCGGGCGGGTTGCACGGTTAGCGGGCTCAAACTCATCATGCTCCACAGCCCCCCTAGAACTACAAGCGATCTAAAACAGTTAAGCGATCTAAAACAGTTAAATCGGACAAAATAGACGAGTTACCTCTTCGTATTCCCGCATCTCAGCTCCGGCATGAGAACATGAAGAATCTTATTGTGACCTGTCAACAACTGCAGAGACCGACTGCTCTGACTTTGTGGCTGTGGGTGCTGAGATCACTTCTCGCAGCTGTCAGCTCAGCCTCCTTGGAAGATCAGGATGTTGCCCTATATATTATCACGTGATCTATTTCCCCAGATGACCAAACCAAACACCCAAACACCAGATATAGTCCCGCGAATTTGTCGATTCTCCGCGCTGTGGGCTCTGAGGGGTGAAAAATTTCAAGAGGTCTAGAGCATCCTGCCACAAGAGCTTTTGGCACTATCGTTTACTAACAACAGCAAAAATGGGCTTCCAGAAGAGTGAGACCAAGACCTCCGCATACCACTCCCGTTTCCAGACTCCTTTCAGAAGAAGAAGAGAGGGTAAGACCGACTACTACCAGAGAAAGAGATTGGTCGCTCAGCACAAGGCTAAGTACAACACTCCAAAGTACAGACTTGTCGTTAGAATCACCAACAAGGACATCATCTGTCAGATCGTTTCCTCCCAGATCGTTGGTGACTTTGTCTTGACCGCTGCTTACGCCCACGAGCTTCCAAACTATGGTATCACTCACGGTTTGACCAACTGGTCCGCTGCTTACGCTACCGGTCTCCTTGTTGCCAGAAGAGCTCTCCAGAAGCTCGGTTTGGACGAGACCTACGCTGGTGTCGAGGAGGTTGAGGGTGAGTTCGAGCTCACTGAGGCCGTTGAGGATGGTCCACGTCCATTCAAGGTCTTCCTCGATGTTGGTTTGACCAGAACCACCACTGGTGCCCGTGTCTTCGGTGCTCTCAAGGGTGCTTCCGACGGTGGTCTCTACATCCCACACTCTCCATCCAGATTCCCAGGCTGGGACATTGAGTCTGAGGAGCTTGACGCTGACATGTTGAGAAAGTACATCATGGGTGGTCACGTCGCTGAGTACATGGAGGACTTGGCTGATGACGATGAGGAGAGATTCAAGACCTTGTTCCAGGGTTACCTCGCCGACGACATCGATGCTGATGCCATTGAGGAGATCTACATGGAGGCTCACTCTAAGATTAGAGAGGACCCATCCTTCAAGCCAGTTAAGAACGAGTTCACCAAGGAGCAGTTCGCTGCTTACGGTAAGCAGTTCAAGCAGAAGAAGCTCACCAAGGAGGAGAAGAAGGCCCGTGTCGCTGCCAAGATTGCCGAGTTCCAGGCTCAGCAGAAGGAGGACGAGGAGTAAATTGTTTAGTTTATCACAAGATAACGATTTCGCCTTCTCAAAGATTTTGTACCTTTCTTGTAGTGCATAGTTTGTCGATCGCGGTAACTTTCCATGGCCCACCCATTTTATGCCTTGCGCTTTCGCTTCCAACGAACCACGTCGATAAGTCAATGCTACGAGCTTTGTCTACAATGTCAAAGTATCCAGCCCGCCAGCATGCACTCAACGTGAAGAAGCATATTCAGACTAAGGTCGGTGATCTGTCAAACCACGCCATCTTCCTTTCCGGAGCTGTCAATGAGACATACAAGTACTCTGACTCTGGAAAGCCGTTCAGACAGGAACGCTATTTCTACTACCTCACCGGTTCCAACATTCCTGGGTCCCATGTTTTCTATGACTTGACCAAGGAGGAGCTCGTCCTCTTCCTTCCAGAGATTGACTACGATGATGTTATGTGGTCTGGGATGCCTCTCTCTATTGAAGAGGCGACTGCCAAGTTTGACGTGGACAAGGTCCTTTACGAATCCGAGGTGGACACATACTTGACCAGATATGACACAAACTTTACCACTGACATATCTCCACAGAACAAAAAGTACTCCAACTTTTTGCGCCCTTCCGACTCCAAGCTCTTTTATGCTCTGGATGAAGCTCGTCTCATCAAGGACGACTACGAGATTGAAGTGATGCGCAAAGCCGCTGAAATCACCGACAACTCACACATGGCTGTTATGTCTGCTCTTCCAATCGAGACCAACGAGACCCATATGCATGCTGAGTTCGTGTATCATTCTATCCGTCAAGGCTCGAAGCATACCGCATACGACCCAATCTGTTGTTCGGGTCCAAACTGTGGTACCTTGCATTATGTGAAGAACGACGACTCCATGATTGGTAAGCAGAGTGTGTTGATTGATGCTGGTGCGGAGTGGGAGAACTACTGTGCCGATGTGACTAGATGCTTCCCGATTAGCGGTGAGTGGACCAAAGAGCACTTGGAGATTTATGAAGCTGTTCGTTTGATGCAGAGTATCACTATTGAGATGATCAAGCCTGGCGCTAGTTGGGATGCCATTCACTTGAGGGCTCACGAGGTTTTGATTCAGGAGTTCTTGAAGTTGGGTATCTTTAAGGGTGACAAGAACAAGATTTATGAGTCCAATGTCTCCACTGCATTCTTCCCACACGGTCTTGGACACTTGCTGGGTATGGATACTCATGATGTTGGTGGGTATGCCAACTATGAGGACCCAGATCCTAAGTTGAGATACCTCAGACTTCGCCGTGATCTGCAGAAAGGAATGGTCGTCACCGATGAACCAGGTATCTACTTCTCCCCATACTTGATTGAGCTTGCAATGAAGGACCCAGAGCAGGCACAATTCATCCAGAGTGAGGTGGTTGACCAGTACATGTACGTTGGTGGTGTTAGAATCGAGGATGACATCCTTGTGACTGATGATGGCTGTGAGAACTTGACAGGAATCACCAGTGACCCTCACGAAGTTGCAAAGATTGTCTCTAATGGGTTGTCCAAAGGCCGCTCCAGCTTCCACAACGTTGTATAAACGAATGTATAGACTGATGTATAGGTCGATTTCCTTATTTTAGATCCAAAGTTCACGAGAGGGAGTGATGCGCATGCCTCGTGCCATTGTTTGATCGATTCGCTAAGACTACGTATGGCTGATGGAATAGATAACGTGACAATAAACCCCAAACGCACTAGGAATTCCAAACTTTTCTCTGTAAACCCTTGATCTTTACATGACCGATATCATTCTGCCTACCCCCACTTCCAAAAAGACATTGAGATATATCGAAAACACTGGGACTAAATCTTAGAACCGTTATCGCCTTATAAGTCCGGCTTCTCGGCCCCGTTGTATGACGAAAGCCACAGAAATTGTACTCGCGCCTACTTCCAGTTTTGGCCAGCATCCGTACTTAAAGCTATTACCCGGTCTCGGAGAAACTTCGGTCACTCATCGCCGCTTACGTCAGCCTGGGGAAGAGATTTCGAAATTTTCCCAGTGGCTATTTAATCGCAGCTGTTTGCTTCTTCCCCTCCAGTGGCGAGTGACATACGCAATGTTCAGACTTCAGACCAGACTTATTGCTAGATCCTTGAGGCCACTCGGTCAGCAGACCAGAGCCTACCACCCAAAGGTCATTGACCACTACCAAAACCCAAGAAACGTTGGTTCCCTCGACAAGACACTTCCAAACGTGGGTACGGGTCTCGTTGGGGCCCCAGCCTGTGGTGATGTGATGAGACTTCAGATTCAGGTCGATGATGCTACTGGTGTCATCAAAGATGTGAAATTTAAGACTTTTGGTTGTGGATCCGCTATTGCCTCCTCTTCTTACGTGACAGAGCTTGTGAGGGGTAAGACTATCGATGAGGCTGCTAAGATTAAGAACAAAGAAATTGCACAGGAACTCAGTCTTCCACCAGTCAAACTCCATTGCTCCATGCTTGCTGAAGACGCTGTTAAGGCTGCAATCAAGGACTACAAGGCAAAGAGATTCAGAGACGTTGCTGTTTGAGCGTTTGGTTTCTGTTTTTGGTGTGTTAAACACCCTTGTGAAGCGGACCCGTCGTTTTGAGGGTGTCCGTTTGTTTTGCATTAAATATTCCAGACGGAGTGGGGGTTGTTACGATTTGGTTATGAATCCAACATCCTGAATGGTGATTATGCTTTGTGGGCGGGGTTTTCACTGTGAGGGGAGAAGATCCAACGCCTCAACAGGTGCACGATCGGGTGAGTGCCTTGCAGACGTTTGTGTCACAGCTTCTTCTTATCTTCTTATCTTATATCTTGGGAATTCGTTTTGATATTGGTTTATGTTTATATCGGCACTGTCAATGGGAAAGGACGTGGCGGTCAATGTTGACGCGTAGTGGCCACCTGGTGGTGGAAATCGGTTATCAAGCACACCAGTCGGGAGTTGTGGATGGCTGGAGTACAAGATGAAAGGCCTAGAAATAAGGAAGCTAGAAACTTTTTCCAACTGTCTAATACTACACTACAGAACCCCATTTGTGTTGTGTTGATTGGCAGTGATCTAAAAGATGCGCCCTGACTAATGTGTGGACTCCCTATAATTGGCTGGAAATCTGGTGTTCAGGTGTTTTGTGAGGTATGTTCTGCCTAGAGTAAGAAGGAGTCTAATACCAGATAGACATTTGCTAGCCATTGGGCCTAATCTAGATAAGCCAGTAGCGGGATCGTAGATGGTGTCCTGATGAGTAAGCTAGGATCAGGAGCCGGTCATGATCAGGCCGCCATGAAACCAAGGGAATAGCGGATGGGAGAAAAAAGATAGGGGGAGGGGGCGTTTCCTGCCAAATTCTCGGTTACACTAGAGGTCGGGATGCTCTTTACAGCTAGCTAATAAGCTGGGCCATATTTGAATATCTAATTGAGTTATAGAGCAGATAATGTTAGGAAGCAGTAAATAGTGAAGAAATAACTGATCTTTTTCTCTCAAGGTTAGGAGTTAAACAGCCCACGAACTTGAAACCAGCGCGGCGTGTCGGAGAGTAGAGCCGATTCAAAGAAAGTTATATAGCTTATAAGCGTATAACGTTCCAAAACTCTTTCCGCATTAATATATACAACAGGAAAAGGTCGTCTCATTTAGTCACTGTTCCTTCCTATATCAAGTGTGCCCTTCAGGCTTAGTTCTTCGCTTTTAATTCACTTTCCCGTGCTTATTACATCACTTCCAAATAGTCTGCCCAGACAGCGCCTTCAAAATTTGGCAGCTTCCCATATAAACAACCTACCCGCCACACATCTCAGACCACCACCACGCGCTACGGATTCCACACACATGCCCAACACCGACCCTTCGGACATTGACGTCGACTGGTTCTACAAGGGTAAGCGCAAGAGTAAACGCTCTGTTTCCTCTTCACAGCCGCCCAAGGACAAGTTGAAGGAGAGAGAGAAGCTCCTGGCCACCAAGAGTACTTCGGCAGCGCAAGCTCCCGCTTCCGCTCCTGAGAAGCCTGCTACGGCTCATGATACAATCTCTCATACAACAAGGCCGCAGACGCAGCCAGTTCCCGAGCTAGCGACGCGGCGTTCCAGTCTGGTTCCTGCACTTTCACCAGCATCTTCAGTGGGCTCAACCGTATCTACTCCAGCTGCTACTCATACCCATCAGCCACATCAACAACACCAGGACCTGGACCAGCACAAACCACAACAACCATCTAGTGGGAGATCATTGCTATCTAAAGCGCTACGGCCCCGCTCAAATTCCGACTCGGCAAAGCTCAAAAGTCCCGAGCCTGTTGCACATAGTCAACAGGCTCAACCACAACCTCCTCCTGCACAGACAGGTGTAACTCGTTCGAACTCGCTATCATCTCAGGCTAAGCCGAAGAAGACCTCATCGCTATTCAGTGTCTTCTCCAAGAAGAAACCGGCTGCTTCGTCTTCGCCCCAGCCCATTGGCATTCCATCATCCACAAATTCTTCAACACAGTCCTCACCAGCGACAATCCCAATCCTTGGATCATCTATTGAGTCCCTCTCGCCTCGCGTTGAACTACTAGGGAAAGTTCTCTTTCCACCAGTACAGCCAGAACAAAACAGAGTCGTGTTGAATAAGAACCCAAATAGATCGAGTGTTCCAATCAAACAACTCACTGATGTTCGACTAAGACGCGTGACATTCGCTCTTGACAAGCTATCAGATGATCCACCGCAACAGATCCCATCGAGAAGGCCAAAGAAAGGAAACGTCACCGTTGTGGATGATTTGATTGGGGAGACACTCAAGCTGTCCATCGGTATTACAAACGAGGCGAAGGCCGAACAGAAACAATATGATGAGAAGGACCTTCGCATTGCAAGAGAGCAGCAGAAGCGTCTCCTGGAAGAGGCTGAAAAGCATGCCCAGGAGGCTCACAAGGCTGCACAGAGAATTGCACACGAAGTGATGAACTACAAGAACAAGACATCCAAGTTCTTCAGCATGAAGGAAGATGAACTGGATGAGCAGATCGCGCACGGATACTCGAGCTTGGAGATTGATATGCCAATTCATATGCATGAACAGAACTTTGAAGGTGAGGTTATCCATGCCGAAGAGCATGAAGAACACGAGATACCGCTCGAGCAGATCTATACTCGTTGTTGTCATCTTCGTGAAATTCTTCCCATTCCTGCGACACTGAAACAGCTTAAGAACAAAACTTCGCCACTTCAGACTCTCAAGCTTCTCAACCCTAAGCCTACATTGATCGATGTGTACTCCTTCAGTGACTTCATTGCAATCGTTCCTATCAAGAATGTGATTTTTGACAATGTCACAATGTCTACTGAGATGCTCAAAATCATTCTATCATCTCTAGTGCGCTCCACGACTATCCAGAAGCTATCTCTGCGTAACGTTCCAATTGATGAGATGGGTTGGAAGTTTCTGTGCAAGTTCCTCTCTCGCAACAAATCCATCCTGAGACTTGACATATCACAACAGAAGATCAAGCCAGAACTGCCACTATCCCAGCATCGTTCTGAGATGGACTGGTCATTATTTGTTGACACGTTGATTCACAGAGGTGGAATTGAAGAACTTGTCATTAATGGGTGCAGGCTACCTGTGCCTGTCTTTGGAAGACTCATTGATGAGGGTGTTGTTCGTGCTACAAAGAGACTCGGTTGTTCTCAGATGGACTTGACTCTGGAACATATTAAGATTCTCAGTAACTGGATATCTCAGGAACATTCAACATGTGAGGGATTGGACATTGGATACAACGATTTGAGTTACGGAGACAAATTGAAGCCATTGATTAAGAAGGTGCAGTACGCACACAATTTGCAGAGCATCTCTGTGAACTCTACTGGACTGACGAACGTGGAAGACGCTGCTCTTCTGGTAAGATCGCTGTCGAAGCTACCAAACTTGAGATTCCTGGACTTAAGTAACCTCCCATTAATCTTCCCAGGTATATTGCCATACTTGAACAAGTACCTCCCAAGATTCCCTAACTTGAACAGAATACATCTTGATGGCAACGAATTGTCAACCAAGAGTTTCAGTATTGTTGGTGAGATCATTCCGAAATTGGAGAGTTTGGTTCATGTGTCCATTACTGGAGTTCCAACAATCAGTTATGCTGCGAGCGCTGCTCTCTATACTGCTGCCAAAGGTTCTAAGAGTCTTGTGAATCTGGATCTTGACTATGATTTGATTGATGAGAAGATCAGTTCCAGAATTGCTGTTTGTTTGATGAGAAATATGCAGAGTACACTACATGATAACGAGCACGGTGACACACATGATGATATTTTGTTTGATGGCACATTGATCGCTGAGACTGCAAGTAAGTTGCTTGACAAGATCACCACGACAAGTGATTTGGGTAAGGATGACTTTTCGAAGAAGTTCTTGAAGAAGCAGTTCTTGGACAAAATCAGCAACGCTCGTCAGAACATCAACAAGACAATGGACGAGTTGATGTACAAGAGGGACCACGACCAGAAGCTCACTCTCCAAGAGAAGGAAGATCTTCTGCGTTTCTACTTCTTGGATACCTCACTTGCTAACATTCTTCAAATCTTTGAGAATTTGCCTGATGAACCATCAGCAGGTACAGTGCAAACAGCACCATCTGCTGCTCAGGCACCAACCATTGTCCATCCACCAGCTGATATCCAACCACATCAAATGGCAATTGAAGTCAACGAGGGTAAGGCTACACCAATTGATGCCGTCACGGGTCGTCCAATCTTCCTTCGTTCGCTTTCTCAGACGTCAGTGCAGGCTAAGAAACAGGAAGAGGAGGAAGGTGAGTTCCATAGATGGGGTTTCTTTGTCCAACAACAACGCCAGATGTTACCCATGGATGTTCCAAACGAGAAAGATCCAAAGACTGGATTCTTTGTCCCACAACTTCCTTCGGGCACTGAATTGAGAGACGCTGTGATCAAGGCAAAGGGCATTGAAAGTATATCGAGTTTGATTGATAACGTCAACCAGAAGAGATTCAACTTGGAAAACATCTACCCGGTGATCAACGAGGATAAACCTGCAAGTGGGGGTGACAACGAGAGTTTGCACAGTGCTGATTGTGAGGATATTCAGGAAGTTGATGAAGCTTATGATAAGTTGTTGAATGACCTCTCAAGGGTAAGATCAAACAAATGACATTAATGTGATGAGTATATGGGCACAAATGTGTTCCTGATATGTTCTCAACCATCTTTGTAGTTCTACGAGAAAGTAATATCAAAGACAGAAATGCAAAATCGTTCATGTGATCATTATATGCAGATGAGAACAACGTAAGAAAATCATTAACACCAGAACCTCCAGGTTCTGTACCACAGTGGCTTAGTAGCCAACACTTCTTTCTCCTCGGCAATCTCTTGCTTCAACAAGTCAATATCAGTGTGTGCCCTACCAGCATCCAATGGTAGCTCATTGAGTGGAATGAACTCCCAGAACTTTCTTCTCCAAAGCTTGCTCACAATGTAGGAAACAATAAAGACAACTGCTCCAAGGTATTGCTGGAAGAAGTAAGTTGGGTTTGGTGAGCTTCCAATTGGGAAGAGGGCAACCCAGAACTGTGCGACAAGGAAAAGCAAGAGAATCACAAAGGCAAATACAGAACCCCACATACCAGAGTGAGCAAATAATGGAACCTCAGACAAGGAACGGCCCTGTGCCTTCATAGCGAGTCTGAAGCGGATATGGCTGAGCAAGATGGACATCCAAGTGAAAGTAACAGCCAAGCCACAGATAGCCATGAGCCAGGAGAACACCTGAGAATAGGCAGTTGGACTTGCAACAATGAAGCAAAGTAGGCCGGAGATGGCGTTGATAATGATACCAAAGATAGGGCGGCCCTGACGGTCAATGTAGTTAAAAATCGACGGGGCAAGACCTTGTCCAGCAAGAGAGGAGATGGTACGAGAACAACCATAGACAGCAGAGTTACCAACAGACATGACGGATACAAGAATAACGGCGTTCATGACGGATGGGAGACCCTTGATTCCGGCGTTTTTAATGGCAATAACGAATGGAGAAGCCGAGGCATCAACGGAGGATGATCCTAGCAGTCTAGGGTCGTTAGCTGGAACAAGCAAGGAGACAAGAGTCAAGGAACCGAGGTAGAAAAGTATGATTCTCCAGAAGACCTGCTTAATTGCGGATGGCACAGTCTTTCTGGCATTCTTAGCTTCAGAGGCAGCAAGACCAATCAATTCAGAACCGCCAACAGAATAGGTGGCAGTAACGAAGACGGTACAAACACCTTTGAAACCATGGGCCAGTGCACCAGGGTCGTGGTAGTATTTGGCACCGATGAACCCACCCTCTGGTCCACCACCACAAACAAGGACAATTCCGAGGATGAGGAAGCCAACGATGGCGACAACCTTGATAATTGCAAATATGTACTCGGCCTCACCGTAACCCCTTACACCAAACAAGTTAATCAAGATAATAGTAACGTAGAAAATTGCGACCCAGGCAACGGGATTGATGTCCTGATTCCAGAACTGGATAGTCATGGCGGCAGCAATAATCTCTAATGGGAGCACAACGAGCCAGAGGAAGACGTAGTTCCAACCCACAGCAAAACCGAAGGATGGGTCCAAAAATCTCGAAGCATGAGCAGAGAATGCACCGTTGATAGGATACATGCACTGCAGCTCAGCAAGGGCGTGGATGATACAGAAGATGAGGACACCAACGATACCGTAAGCAATTGGGAGGGAGGCAGCACCGCCAGTGTGCAAAGCAGAACCTGATCCAACAAAGAGACCAGTACCAATAGAACCACCGATGGCAATCATTTGCAAGTGTCTGTTCTTGAGTGACTTGTGCAGTGGCGTCTTCTGGAGGATGATTGCAGTGCGCTCTGCCTCTGACATGTCAGGGGTGAACTGGGACTCATCGATCGTCTGATCGATACGCTTGAAGGAGTCGAGGAAGGATTGAAAGTGGGACACCTTCTCACCAGTGTTTGAGCCGGCATATGGTGCCTGGAAAGACTGTGTAGAAGCCGACTTCTCAACAGAGAGGTCGTCCAAGTTGTGTTTCTCTGTCATCGTTTCAAGGAGAAAGAATATGGAGACACGAACACCAACAGAAAAGTAGGGAGGTCACGGGCTTTTATGCGTTAAAGGCTTGAGGGTGTCTGTGTGTGGGGGTATTGAGAAAATGAGAAAAAAAGATTACTCATAGTTGAGCAGTCACAGAACCCAGACCACCCGCTTGGGTTGTCGTGCTTGGGGTCTCGAGATGCCTCGCCGCCGTTTCTTTTTATTGCCGTGCTTACATAACCTGGGTGCCGTCTCCCTCTATCCGTGGAATGCTTCGCTGATGTGACTGCTATGGGTAGGTGGTAGGGCTGGGGAGTGTATAGTTGTTCAAGGGAGGGTTCTACGGTGTTGTTGATATCTGGACTGTTTGGCGCGGGATGTTTGGGGAACCCGGATGGCCGCATAGACGATTGTGTCACTTTGTATTTTATGGCTGCCGGCAAACCGCGGGCAGCATCGGAGCGCGGGTATTGTCGCTTTTTCGACTTCCCTCCCTCCATGTGCTGCTGATCGGAGTACTGAAAGTGAAAAATTCTTGGTGTATTGTTTAATTATTCTGTATCACTGGAGTTACCTGGTGCTGTTTCTGAAGTAGGAGAGCCTTTGGCCTGACTTCCGAGCGTTGCCCAAGTTTCCAAAGCTCCCTCAACATCATACCTGAAGAGAGAACGCTGGATTTGTTGCGAAAAACCATCCTGCGCACCGAAAACAGCCACATTATACATTTCCAGGACGTTAAATTATATCATTGGAACTTATTCCAGGAACTAATTCTATGATTCATCATCTCTTTCTGAACCAAAAAAAGATGGAAATTTAGCCAAGAACGATCCCGATTGAAACGCCTCCGTGCTTTCTGGGCTTTCTGCAGATTTCATAAAACCGAGCGTTTCTCGAATAAGAACACCAAATTTGCTTGATAATTTTTGTCTGCATTATACATGATTGAGCTGTTGGATTGTGAAAGGTGGTTCATGAATTTCAAATGTTGAAGAATGCACTTCTACTGTACAACCAAATTCATGGTCTATTTGCTAGCTTAAATTCACCTATATAGTAGTCCTCTTTGAACATACAGCAGAGATACGATACCTTAACAAGTTTTTTTACAAATAAGAGAGCCTTTCCGAAAACAATTGATAATCCCACCAGACACCTCCTAGATCAAGGACTGATTCTTGTGTCGTGTCTGAACCAGATTTCTCCGCCTTCCTGCTTCGCGAAAACGTGAAGGAAAACCGAGGGCTTGTGATTACGCCAAAACAGGAAACTAAAATGGAGCGGGCCACATCGCAGACAATCGCACCGCCGTCTCTTGTTTGGTGTTTCTTTTGTTGAAGTTGGAGTTATTGGGGCCCTGTTTTATTGTTTGCTTGGAGTTAGATTATTAAGAGGAGCATATGAATCCAGAAATTGTGCTATGGTTGTTTTGTTTAGTTCAATAGTTGGGACAAACGACTTTAATCAGTTTGCCCCCCCATGGATCGGAAGTCGGAGGTGTTGCTCTTCGCATAGATCTCTTCCTCAAGGGTAAATTACTTTACAAATCAGAAGATAAATCACATGAAAAAACCTATGATTAGAGACTTCAATATTACAGCTACACAAATAACCCATTTCTCAGACTTTTTGACTTCTGGATTTATCGTTATCTGTGCTAAAGGAGAGCGCTTGGAGTGGAAGTAGAGACTGTGAGAATTTGAGACCTTTGTTGCGCGAGTGACAAAAATTCGGCCCTGCAGTTTAAGGTTCGGGGCGGTCTTTGGTCAAAAGATAGTAGGACCTTTATTTAGTGACAAATCCAGGGACTTCTAGTAGTAAATCAGAAAGTCTTTTCCTACTGTTCAAACATTGAAATCACCTTCTTCTCGCTTACACTCGTGGTCTTGTTCCGAGAGTTGCATTCGTTTGTTTTCGCCATTTCCACGAGCTGAAAATCTCAAGTTCGGACACATAACCTGTCTCTCTCTGTCTCTCCCAAGACATCAGAAACGAATTACAATGGCGTCCAAGCGGAGGAACAGAGCGTCGAACGCCAACGTCTACTACCTCGCACCCAACGGCAACACACAGGAGAACTACGCAAACGAGGAAACATTCGCCGCGGACTTGTTGTGTGGGTTCAAGCAGCGTGCACCGCCGATGGTGGTGGGCAACTATAACCCGAACCCGGTGTTCTACCCACCAGCTATGCCCCAATTCTGCGTCAGTGAGCCTGAAGTGGCGGATGAAAGGGTCCAGAAGGTGTTCTTCCACCGCAGGGCACACGAAGACAAAACAGTGCAACCAGTTGAGAGTTCGCTAAGAGCAGGTGCAGGTGCGTCGGATGAGAACAGCGCACATGAGGACACAGAGATGAAAGTCGAGGATCATGGCTCATTGATGCCGATGACTATTCCATTCACTGGTGGGGATATCATCTTTGCTAATGGGAACAACAGAGAGAAGCGCCGTGGCGAGGTATTTGAGTACTACTCACAGATGTACAAGTACAAGGAGTCTAACCGCCGAGGGCTCTATAACATCAACAAGGTTGCGTTGGAGAAGAAGCTCGAATCGCTAAGCTATCCCCGCTCGTTCAACAGCGAGGTTGCCACACTTGAGGAAAGCCAGGATAATGAGTTGTTGGAGAAAGAACAGGACATTGTTGAGCGTCGAGACCTTGAGCTCACACGACTCAGACTATGGCGACGCTACAAGCGCAACGAAGGACTTCGGATATACTGCCAGGAATCGGCTAGGGTGCACAAGGAGGCCGTCGACATACTCGACCGCCGATTGGAGAAGCTCAAGGCTTTTTTCGTGAGGCAGAGATCCTTGCTTGAGAGCCCCGAGCGCGAGTTGGGCGACATTGCATCAGCAAGAGGCTCAAAGCTCTACGCGGGCTTTGATACAGAGAGAGGGTCTTCCCCGGAGCTGCTGGCAGATGGACTGGCGCCTCTCTTGACAGCCAGTGAATTTGCAGCCGTTGTGGGAGATGAGGGCCGTCATGACACGGCTGGCGTGGCTTCAGTACGTGAACTGAGCGACTCCGAGTCCAATACGGAGAAGAAGGGCCGCGGGCGGAAGCCGGACAAAGATACCTCCGCCATGAACAAGATCATGAAGAGCTACACGGAGCCGTCCGTACTAAGCCGTGAAGAAGTAGATGATGACCTCAATCTACTACGGACAAGAAAATATATTTGATTGCGTTGTGGGCCTTATTGTAGGGAGTGAGTGTGATAGAGTGCATGCGCAGCGCGCGCGAGTAGATTGTTCCCCTGATGCCCAACTCCCCTAACATAGACAAGCCAACCAGACGGTACTCCCGGAACAATGATGAGAGGGCCCAATGGCTTTCAAAGACCACCACAGAATACTCCAGTCGATCCTCGGATGCGTGGGTTGCTTCCCTGACCCCCTGTCGTTTTATGAGATCTGTACTAAAACTACGCAGGGCTGCCATTCCACCTCCTTACACAACCCTATGCGCCAGACCCAAGGAGAAAAGATCTAAAGGACGAAGACATCGAGATAATCACTAAACGTCCAAATAAACGCCGTCTTCACGCTTCAGAAGCGCTTGACAAGGCAATTATCACCGCCGTGTACACCCACAAGCCATACGCTGTCGTGCGTTCAACAAACCTGAGTAAGATATGGAGGGCAATTCGGAGAACGGTGCTCACTGAATTGGGCAAGCCATTGGATGATGATGCTATCACGGTGGCCAGTGTTAAATATCACTACAGGCGGATCGTTCGGGCCTGGAGCGGAAAGAAGAAGAATAAGAAGCAGAAGAGGAAGGATAATAACACTAATACGGAAACACAAGAGAAGGAGAAGGGCACGAGTACAGAGATGAAGGATTTGTTCAAGATGCTCTTGGATGATAAGTCCAAGTATGTACTAGCGTTGGATATAGGGAGTTCAGGGGGTGATACTGACGTCGAAAATGAGTCAAGCCCATCAACCACTGAAAGGACTGTGATGGAGTTGAATGTGCCGATAGGTGGAACATCCAGCTCCTCGTCTAACACCAATCTTCGTGGCATGAATGTATCATTGGATTCGGTTGTAAGGGCTACTGACACTCCGGGAAGTTCATCAAAGATGCTTGATACAGAATTCACAGGAGATGTAACGTCACACTTGCTTCCACTCCAAAACCCAATGCAGTTCAGGTCTGGGTTGGATATACCAGAATCCCTGAGTGTACAACGACAAATTCTGCAGATTCAGAGACGGCATTTGGGTTTGATGGAGGAGGAAATGAGATGGAAGTGGGAGCTGCTGAGACTGCTAAAGGAGAAGAAGATCAGTGAAACGGCACTGGATTCCTTCACAAAGTATTCTATCTCTGGGAAACGTGGGGAAAGACGGCAATAAAGGATTGCCTAGTACCGCATTACTGATGTGTCGTCCTAAGGTACGAACGACACGTCAAGAATTATCTACAAAAACAACTGGGAAATTGGAAGGTTTTGAAACTGCTATAGAAATATTTGCTGGGTTTGAATATACAGTGACTACTAAACTAGTCATTTGAGACGTTTGTGGTAGATGACAGCTAACAATGGGCCTCTTGACACTCTGGGGTAAATCCTCTGGTACGAAACAGGTGATCCCAGGCGCCTAAAGTCCCTGAAAAGACCCAGAAATTAGCACAGTGTCCACTTATCAATTCTTACCAATTCTAATCAGTTCTACAAGCAAGAATAAAAGCGAAACCAGCCATCAGCCAACCGCACTAATCCCATCTGCCTGACATTTGACGGAATCGCTATTCGCTCTGGCAGCTCAACCTGCGGTCTGAAGATTACGCCTATCATTCCCAAAACTACGCGCATAGATGGCAAATTTTGCAATCTTCGCGAATTCAAGCCGACGACGAACTTTTTTTTTTGCTGGGAAACTTTTCTCCCTCCGCCTCTAGAGAGAAGGATCCACCCTCCAATTATCACAAAATGGCTGAAGAAGAAGTATGTCCTTCGTTATTGGGACTTTTGTGAGCTCTATGCGTTTCGGATCCAGGTCTAATCGTGCTTTTTTTCACTCAGTTTTGGTCTTGTTTACATTTCAAGCCCTGAATGAATCACCGACGAGAAGTGCCGGGCCAACAGCATCATCACTCGGGAAGCGCTGGCTACTCTGTTTGTCCTTCAAACTGTGTTGTATCCAGTCTGACCGCGTGATGTGTTGACCCTAAGCTCTTACCAAAGATCATTGTATCCAACGCCACGGTCCACATCATGTCCTATTTGCCCCCATCACTCAGTTTTACTAACAATGAACAGCACGTTTTCGAGCAGGCTGATGCCGGTTCCTCCTTGACCTACCCAATGCAGTGTTCTGCTTTGCGTAAGAACGGTTTCGTTGTCATCAAGAGCAGACCATGTAAGATTATCGACATGTCTACCTCCAAGACTGGTAAGCACGGTCACGCCAAGGTCCACTTGGTCGCTACCGACATCTTCACCCAGAAGAAGATGGAGGATTTGTCCCCATCTACCCACAACATGGAGGTTCCATTTGTCAGAAGACAGGAGTACCAGTTGTTGGACATTGACGATGGTTTCTTGAACTTGATGACCCAGGAGGGTGACACCAAGGATGACGTCCGTGCCCCAGAGGGTGAACTTGGCGACCAGATCCAGGAGGCTTTCGACTCCGGTAAGGACTTGTTGGTCACTATCATCTCTGCTATGGGTGAAGAGGCTGCTATCTCCTTCAAGGAGGCTCCAAAATAAGTTTGATATGAGCTTAGGTTTCGCTTACACTTGGCTTCATAACTGGCCCTCTTTGTTGAGTTTTAGTTGAGCTACTGCTGTATTTGCTTTTTAGTTCATTTATTTCTCTTATCACCTTTCCACATCCATCAAATGTCATGTCATTTAAATTCATTCGAAGTTTCTACCTGTAGTTTGAAGACAGTACAAAATATTAATACACACATTATAACACCTCTGCCACATACAGCCAAATAACACACTCCACAAAAAAGAAAACGTTCAAAACATCAATGTTCATATGTAACATTTGGCGATTAAAAAAAAGGAAGACAAAACCAGAATCATGGGCAACCAAACTCAGGTACTGTCTTGAAGTGTTGATAACAGACAAAAAAACAAAGAAGTGAAAAGGGGAAAAAAGTAAGAGTTTATGCGTCTCAGCACACGGATATGGTACACTTGTTGATGGAGGGCATGGGTCCCTCTTTTTCATTTAGATGGCAGCAATGTACAATGCAACCAAGACACCGACGAATCCACTCACGAACGGAAAGTTACCCAAGACCAACTTCAAAGTCAGAGAGTTGTGGAGAGCATGGGCCTTGAATTTGTCACAGAAAGTGGCCGTGTTGAGGAGACCGTGCTCATCGGCCCAAACCTCAGCGTTGGTCTTAATGTCTTCGAAGGAAACAGCACCAGAGAGGTAGAAGTAGGCAAGGAGCAACTTCACCAAATTGAAAACCAATGGGTCGTACTTAGTCTTCTTGTGCTTCTTACCAATGAAGTTGAAGTAGTAAGAGCCGATAACTGGGACGAAGATAGCAAGTGTCATCCATGTAAGGAAAACAAGGATTACCCTAAGATCACCAAGAACGCAAAGGTCCGGAACTGGCATGTTCAAGTTGATGTACTTGCTGTACTTAGCCAGAACCTTCTGATCCAAAAAGGGAACATCTTTCAATGTGATCATTGGGATCTGGGAGGAGGCCAAAACAGTGGCTTCGGAGACAGTGGTGAGAATGTTGACAGTCTCTGCGGTACTCAAGTACTTCTTGGTAGCGTTGCTCTGGTCAACAATCCAGTCCGCACCATCGTAGTACAAGTCGGTGATCTTCTCACCTTGCTCCTCAAACCACTCTTTGGCGCTGTCAACGAAGCCCGCAACCTCCTCCTCAACATCCTCAACGACACTGGCCTTCTTGGAGGAGACAATCTCGACATCATCGACGTCATCTTCATCATCATCATCTTCCTCCTCCTCGTTCTCTTCTGGGGTCATAGAAACATCCTTCTTCAGTGGGGATGAGAAAGCAGCCTTGAATCTCTCACCAAGGGCTAAGAAACCGCCTGGAGAAGATGGGGCCTTGATTGGGCTGGAGCCAATGTCCTCAGTGTCCATTTGGGTAGACTTGGAGGGGGATGTCTTCTGTCTCCAGAGAACGTACTTCTTGAACTCCGGATGCTCTTCCAATTCCGGGTGGTTGTCGAAGTGCTCACAGATTCTGTCTCCCAAGACAAGCTTAGTACCTTCCTCGCTGGTGAAGATTGTTAGTACTTGTGACAACAAGACGCGGGTTGTGTCAGGCAACACCGGGGAGTAAATACTCACTCAATGCTCAACTGTTGGGCCATTTCGACCAACTTGGCCTTGGACAAATTCTTGATGCTCATTGTCACGATTTTGTATGGTTGCGGTAGTGTGTTGTTGTGGGATGCTTTTGTTTTTCCTTTCTTTTGTGTTTGTTTTGATATTTTCCCAGGGAAGCTCCGCAGTTGCTGGGACAACCACAAAGACGCGCTACTGAAAACGTCAAAATGTAAACAAACTTTGACAGACTATCGGGTTTTAGCGTTTTCTCTGTTTATTCCACCATGCTATATCACGTTCAAATTAGACATCAATGCTCCTCGTCATCATCGTTCGAATCGCGCAAAGACCAACTTTGGTAGATGGCTAATAGTGTCATAAGTACCACACTCCACCACGGAAGCCATGCGACTTTGCCCTCTTCTCCCCACGTCATGAGGTATCCCCACACAAACGGACCAATGCATCTTGCCAGTGCATTCACAGATATTGTAGCGCCGTTAATCATGGCCCTGTGCTTAGCTGGGGAGCAGTTGTGAATAATCAGCAAAATTTGTGGCTGGGCCAGTGATGCAGAAAGAGTCTTCAGACAGGTGATGCTATACACCGTCAAATGCGAAAGAATTGGATGATCGGCGAGGAACACAACGTATGGAAGGCAGAGATAGAGGAGTGGGTACACAGAAATCGCACGACGGTAGGTAATGAGGGAATCATAATGGCGATCCACATATGGGAACACAACAACGATAAGGAAGACACCAAGAACACCAGTAGATGAAAGAAGTGCGCCAGTGTCTTCGGACGTATATCCCAAGCCACCAGATATCTTGAATGGGAACTTAGATGAAAGACGGCCAGCTGCATCACGAGCAATATCGTAGGCGAGGTACACTGGCACAAATTCCTCAAAGACAGTAAGGTGGAGAGCCATGATGAAACTGAGCACCACTGCGTAGAAAATCGATGGTGTTAAGAGTTCTCTGTAGCTTGCATTCTCATCGTCTCCTTCCTCGTGCATGGAGTATGCTCTAATCAAGGCTCTGCTCTGACGACGAGATAGCACACCACCGAGAGATTGGATAGAATCTGCAGAGCTGCTAGAGTCACGACGAGCACGTGCAAGTGGTGTAGGTTCTGTGTAAGATGCAAGTGCAGTCTCATCGTCACTGTTGAGCTCGGAATCGGATTCCAGCAACGGTGACTCCTCATCGATTGACGTCTGTCTTGGAACGAACTTAGACTGAAGGGTTCTTCCAGAAGACCAAGGTCTTTGCTTCGGAGTCACACCAAAAATGTATCTCTTAATGAAATCACCAGTCTCCACAAAGTAGTCACGGCGGTATTTATGCTGATAGTGCGTTTCCTCCATGAAGAACATCATGATAAGCATACTGATAAGCACGAAACATGCGACAGTCATGTTCGGAAGGGCATACGGATACTGTTCCACCAATGGTCTCATCACATCAAAGCTTGTTTCTCTTCCAGAGAGATAACCACCGATGAGCGGCCCAATAATAGATCCGAACTGCCAAACCATTGGCATCACGGAGAACGCGATGGCCTGATGCTTACGCTGTGTAGCCACTTCCCCCAGCATCGTTCTGATGACTGCAACGTTTCCATTAAGTGACCCAAGCACAGCTCTTGCGGTGAAAGCCCACCAATAATTCTTGGAGAATCCTAGGAGAAGGGAAGATAAAATGGACCCTGTTAACCCGATCATAATCACAGGCTTACGACCATGCTTGTCTGCGAAACGTCCCCATTGGAATCCCATGATCATCTGACAAAAGGCAAACACAGAGGATAAGTAGCCAGAGTACTTAGAGACTTCTGCCTCATTCGCAGCGATACCAAAATCACGGACCATGAAGTAACAGTACGGGAAGAGGGAGGTGAATGTAATGGGCTCTGAGAAACGGACAAGGGCTATGACGAGGATCTGTGTCCAGGGGAAGTCCCTCATCTGCTCACGGAAGGATTCCTGAGCCTCTGGCATCGTGGATAGTGGGTATGGGTATTACGATATTGGCTGAGGGTTTCAGAAGAGGAGGGAGAAGATCAGTGAGAAAATGATTCCAGGTGAGGATGTTGACGCGTCGTGTGCTCGGGAATCTTCCAGATGAGGAAGTCTTCCGAAGGGTGCGTTGTCGGAGAGATTCCGTTTTCGGTAAAAGGATCTGTCGTTGGCACAATTCTAAGATTACTTCCTCTCGGTTACTTCTTCTTTCTTCTTCGTGTAAAATGAGGTAAATTACGCTCTATTTAATAAAATTTTGTTGAAAGATAGAATTTGGCATCTTTCCCAGTTCGTTGAATGGTTACCCTGGTGAAGCACGTACGGACGATCACTGGCCCCTTTATCCTCTTCCTCAATTATCAAGTAACTATAGCTTCTAGCGTTTAAAATGCCTACGTAACATCACACATAAAGTCATAAGTTCATTATTACTGAACACTCTGTCCTCCTAGCCCCTTCTCCATTTCAGCTTCATTCGTCTTCCGTTGCGGGGTCAACAGTTCATTCTCCATGTATCCCGGCGCCATCTTTAACACGCTCTTCTCCCACTGTTCATATGCCTGCATTTCTCTCGTACCATACTGGGAAATACATGTCTTCACGTGCTTACACTCTGTTTCCCAGGCGTGCAAGTTCTCCTCCGTCACTTGCGTCGGTGGCAGAGAAGTCGGAAGGGAGGTGTAGTTGAACGAGAGCTGCACTGGACGCGGCGGGAACAATGTGGAAGTCAGCGGAACCTGAGATAGGAGTGGATGTCCTTCGCTCATTGCGTCAATCGTTAAGATTGCAGCCTCTCAGTTAAATGGGTCGGATATTAATAGGACTTGCCAAAACTTTCTGACCATTACATAACCCGAACACCATTCATTCCGGGAGACTGGGGTCTCAATTGATCTGTGTGTATTCTCCAACAATCAATATACACGAAATATTGATTAGACAATGAAAATCCCACTATACACACTTCTCTCACTTTGCACACTGGCTCTTGCACACGGAACACACGAGGCGGTCAATGACATGAATGAGCCTGTGCCCAAGGGAAGCACATGGGAGCAATGGCATATGAAGCAAGAACACGGTCTGGACGAGTACGACGCTGAATATTTGTTCAGGCTGCATGACTTGAAGAGTAAAGGATACATGGATGCCGGTGACATTTTGAATTTGTATGGTCTTGCCAAGGACGAAGTGGTGGGGAAAGGGGATGGGCTGGGGCAGCATGATGATTCCGAGGTGATCAGCGAGGCTACAAAGGTGGAGATTGTGAAAAGCATCCTGACACTAATGGATGCTGACTCGGATGATAAAGTGACGAAGGATGAGTACTTGAAGTTTGCTATGAACGGTGGACAATTCCCTGATTTGGAGGTTGGCGTGGGTCATCATGGAGACTTTGAGCACGAGTATGAAGTCCACCATTGGAACAAGTATCACAGAGACACTGATCCTGATGTTAAGATTGTGCACAAGGAGGATGTTGAGCATGAACTGTTGCATCATCAACATGAGATTGAACATGAGTTGAACGTTCCAGGACTGATGAAGTTGACTGACCAAGAGTTCGAGAGACAGATCAACTTCAACGTAATTCCGGAGAGCTATAGAGCTTGAACTCAATTCTAAATATTTGCAAAATTATTTATCCAAAATCGAATGTAAGCTATCCTCCAGATCTTTGAGATCATACAAGTGTAATTTCCCGGATAAACTAGCCTCGTCACCGTCAACTTTGACGCACTTGATCCCCATTATCTCAACCTTCTCCACGTCGACAGGGATCTCACAATCACCCATGAACACCAAATGCGAAACGACATCCACATGTCTGAGATGCTTCACCTCGCTCTCTCCAAAGCTATACAGGGTAGCCTGATAGACTGTGTTGATGAAATCGAGCGCGCACATCCCAAAAGTCTCTCTATCGAGATTACCATTTAACAAGAGTACCTTCTTAGCTTTGGATCTAGAGATGGCGGCACCAATTCCTTGAAGAATCAATACTGGAATGATGCTGGTCATGAGTGAACCAATGGAGTACACAATCATATCTGCATCATTGAGGCATTGGATCGTACGGGAGTTTGCCTTTGGATGGATCTCCTCACCATAAGGGTTGATGTAGAAAATACGCTTGATTGGCGCCTTGAGTGGGGAGTTTACCGTCTTGGAAAACTTGAGTTGAGAGATTAGCAAGTCTGGGTGTTGGTACGGAATGTCCTCGTGGAGTGTGGAAGCAAGTGCGTAAAGGCTGTTTGGTGCTGGTTGGATGTGTGCTGGTTCGTAGAGATTAACAGAAGTGGTCGAGCTGAGCACTTGTTCTGAAGATTCATGAGGATGAGAAATCTGTGACTGGCCAGTAATTATATCCCCATTCTCCAGTTTAGCAGAGATGTGATAAGTATAGTTTGTGTTTAAACAAGGTACAATCTTCACGTTTGGATCGACTCTTGTCATTCGAAGGATCAGCTCAATAGCACTGTCTAAGGATCCCACAAACAGACGAGCACCAGTTAGAAGCATGTTTCCAATACTTGCCAGCTCAAACTGGAAATTTGTGGTAGGCGTCCGTGACTTCTTCAATAGCTCCATGTGCACATGAATCAAGAAGGCCCTCACCATCTCCTTACAATGGATCTCAATGCCATCCCAGATGGGATGTACGCCCTCGACAATTTGTGTCCACTCAACCTTGGCCTCATCAGCGTCCTCACTTAGTCTGTAGCTGAGCAAGTTCTTGAAACCCTCCTGTGAGATGAGCCTCGTGATGCGGGAACGAATGTCCCCAATTGCTGGGCCTCCTAGAACTCTGATGACTTCTGATGTGGATCCGCCATTGTCCGAGATGGGCAGGATATACGCAGTGTGGGGCGATAACGACTGGAAGAGGGAAACAAGACTGTTTGTTGCAGTTCCTCCAGAGACAATGACGATTTGTTTGCTCATTTGGTGTGCTTGTCGTGGGTGTGGAGAAGAGATGATGTTTTGATTATCGCGGAGTAACGTGGCTCTCAAAAATTCCATTCTACACCTATTCCATGCTTGAAATTTACTTACTCTATATCATCCGAGCATACTTCTCTTTCTCCCTCTTAGTCTCACATCCTCGTATCTCTTGATTGTCTCCTTTAGTTTCCCCTTGTCCTTCCCGTAGGCGTCCTTGTAGCCCTCCATCAGCCACTGGTTATAACTCTCTGCGAAGGAGGGATGCGTGCTGAGAATGGCCCTCTCCAAGACGTAAAGATCCACAGCCTTGTCCTCCACTAGATTACTCTGAGATCCTAACCCAAAGTCAATCAGATACGACACCCATTCACCGTCTTTTCTCTGTAACATAATATTAGAAGACGTCAGATCACCATGGACAACACCACTAATATGGAGTTTACCGATCATAGCACCAACTGCCTTCAACACACTCTCCACTTCAGCCACCAGAGGTGTGTCCTTCTTCTCGCCCATCCACAAATAATTCTTCAATGAACTTGTTCCAATTTCCAACTCCTCGCCAACGTACTCCATCCACAACACTCCATTTCTTGGATCACAGCACAGTAAGCTCGGTGTATTCACGCCTTCCAACGGTACAAGTCTCTGTAGTAATCTTGCCTCGGCCAACGTTCTGTGCTTGGTGAGCTGTGCGTCCAATTGTGGATGTCTATACGTCTTTGGTGGACGGTACTTGATCACATATTTCGATGTGTTCTGAACATTTGGTGGACATGAAGATGGGAGGTAAGGATGTACCGATGTTGTGAAGATGAGGGATTCTGCACCCTGTGAGACGAGCTCAAGTGGGATGTTGGGAAGGTGGAACTGGGCCTGTGCAATCAACTTGTCCGACATCGTTTTGCACTGATAACTTGGAGGATGATTAAAGCGAAGCCCAAAAAGCACACGCCAAAACTATCACCCGTGAAAAAATCGGTAGATTCGTTCGATAGAGACTTGGATGAAAAAGTTTCATGAGTAGTAATGACTTGAAGAGAGAAAGAAGTCGGAATTAATGAGGAAATTGGATAGTTTTATATTAGCAAAACGAAAGACGGTTTTGTGATTGCATTGCAAGTATTCTATAGTAGAGGGGAGCTGATGTATTCCTGTTCAAGTTTGGGAGGGCTAGAGAGCAGAGAACAAAAAAAGTTGTCATATCATGTGCAGACATTAATCAACCAAAAAGGAACCTTTCCGCACATGAAGTGATGTCTAATCAGCTAGAGAATCTAGAACGTCCGAATGATGAGTTCCTCATCTCTATATTGACCGAAAAAGGCTACTTTAATGAATGCAGCTTGGACACGAGCCCTGAACCAAACATCAGACAGCTTTGTGTCTCTCTGTGCTTAGTCATCCTCTTTATTTAGTTTCGCGAACTAGTGAGTAGGCGGGTAGGCCGGAGGGGGGCAAAGCCTGGCAGCATCCGCAAAGCCGAGATCCAGGAGGCGCAACACAAATAAGTGGCTGGAAAGACCGACCCCACAAAAGCACACCACTTCAATTCACACAATCATTAGACCCACCAGAGGATGACACACTTTTGATCTACATAACAACACCCTAGCATAAGTTGCAACTGTTGGGCTTTCGCGGGACCCAACAGAAACGCAGTCTTCTGTAGGCAGTGGGAGAAGAGCTGCCGGTCAGAGATGGCACTTTTCAGGGTCCTCAGCGAGCTCATCGCTGGGCCAACAGAAGTGACAGATCTTCTGGGTTGAGTTATATTGTATGTACGTTTATCTTACTGTTTTCCTGGTACATTTAATGGTTTGGGCTCCTTGGATGGATAATTGTTGGGCACATACCCCCTACAGATCTGACGACCCCTGAGACCCACCTTCAGGTGTACAAGAAGTGGCACCACACATCCAGAATACGTCCAAACAAATAGAAGATGCAATGGAATGGCTCTTTTTTGCCGGCCTTTGCTCAAGATCTTGGTGCGTTGGGCTTTTTGTGAGCAGAGGACGGGATTATACATACATCTATCTATCATTTGTCGGCCTCTGTTTCTCCGTCTCTCAGAAACCTACCCTTTCATTCCTTTGTAGTCATGATGAGAGATTCCTAAGTAGCTTTCAATTAGGCAAAACCCCAAACGCTAGGATTTTCCAGATCTTCGGCGTCCAAACGGCGCTTGGTTGACACGCTATTGCCGATTCCTGCATTCGGATGTGCCATCACACACGGCCGATGCACTCACTGCGTTCAGAAATTTTACCAATACTGCCCTTTTATAAGAAGATGGTCCTGCTCCATTTGTATGGAATGAGCACTCCAGCTGAGATCCACCGCTCAATATGTCTCTTGCCTCTCTTGCTTCTGGGATGGACACTAACACTGTCGCTGCCCTTCTCAAAAACATGAACTCGACCCAGATCATCTCCACCCTCGAGACGCTCCAGTCCGGTGGTGTCAACCTGACCTCCTTCGATGTTCCGAATGTCATTTCACAATTGAATATCACACAGGTGACTGGCTTATTGTCTGCCAATTCTTCCACTATCAATGGCCTTCTGCAGTCTCTTCAGCCTACACAGCTCGTCTCACTCATCACTGACTTCCAAAATACCACATCCACTATGTTCAAGACTGCAGCTACTACGAACAACTCAGAATTGTACCAGCAAGCGAAAACTCTGGTGACTTTACTCTTGCAGCAAATGCAGAGCGTCTTTACTGACAGTCAGCTCACCGGTATCTTCCAGATTCTTGGTAATGGTGCTGCCCTTGGTACTGGTGCAAAAGTTCTGATGAAGAAGGCAGCTGACCTCATCACCGGATTCTTTGGTGGGTCTTCTGTGGAAGTTGCCATTCCACAACGCTTGCTTGACCTTGTAGAGGACTACCAGCCTGCTATCTTTGGTGACTACCCATCTTCTGCTGACATTGCTCCATCAGCCGTCTTTGTTGCAATTTTTGCCATTTTCACCATCTTGTACACATATCTCTTTGCTAAGAACTGGGCTTTGGGCCACAGATTCCTTATCACTCTCGGTCTTGCATTCTATTCCTTGATCCGTACGCTCGGTTTCATCCTCAGAATAATCTGGGCTAACGACATCACTAAGCTCGATGTTGGTCTGGTCTCGACAATCTTCATCGTCATCTGTACCGTGTTCCTTCCTTCGCTGAACTTGATTCTCGCTCAGAGATACTTCACATGGAGGCACCCAGCTTATGGTTCTTCCAAGCTCTTTATGACTCTCATGTACATTATCTACGTGCTTGTCATTGGTGTCGTTACGATGACTATCGTCGCTGCCGCCGTCCAGATCGACTACTTCCTCTCAGAGTCCCATTTCGAAATGACGAAGCAGGTTATTCAGGCTTCCTCCGTTCTCATCCTGGTGTACTCTCTCATCTCCGTTGTTCTTGTCTTTGGAGCCTCTTTCATCACTTCCACCGGTTCTGACAAGCAGATCCTGACCTACCAGCCAACTTGGGTCCAGTCTTTCTCTTGGAACTACTTTGTCACAAAGGGTGCAGCTAGCCAGAGTGCCGCTTCAGTTCCAGAAAACCAACGTCATGCCATCAGAATCATCCAGTCCTCTGACTATCACTACGACACAGTTACTGCTAACGATCAGCATGAGAGCAAGCTGCATCACGCTGGCTCTATTACGATCATCACCCTGACTACCCTCCTCATCTTCATTGCTGACATCTTCAGATGTGTGTCCACCTTCATCGAACAGTACAAGAAAGACGAGTCCTGGATCTTCAAGCCAGTGGTGATGTATGTCATGTTCGGCGCCCTTGAGACAATTGTTAACTTGTTATACATCTTTGGTAGAATTGACTTGAGATTCTACAAGCCGGATGCTCTGAAGCGTGATTCCATCGCTGACCTTGAGAACATTTCCTCGCAAGCTGCCTCTTCTAATGAGGAGGAAAGCAAAGAGATGATGGAGGCTGTCTCTAACGCTTAATGACTTTTTTTGACTGGCAATTTTCCAGTAAATAGTTCTTGAAACTACGTTAATTCTAATTCTTCATTGTTTTTGTACTTAGCTGAAGCCCTAAGAGAAGGTCATGAGCCCGTGTCATTTTGCCATACAAGAATCTGAAAATTTTGACCCACTCATCCACTCACCGACTCTTCTTCACTCATCTCAACTGTGAGTCTTACAACCAGATTCTCGATATGAGTCCATATTATTGATATACTTTGCAGTACGTGAATTCTCCTTCACTCACACGATCCAGCCAATCAGCTATTACTCTGATGAAAGAAAATAACACAGACCTGTACTGATGGCTCCTCTACGGAGGTGTTCATTTGCAGATAAAATTATTGCCTTAACTGATTTTTTCGAATTGGCACTGGAATCGTGTTGACTCTCAACATTTGGTCGAGTTGGTTTACTAACTAATTTATTAGTGGCTTGCCCCTGTTTAGCTTCAATAGGATGAAAATTGGTTGTGAAATCTTTCTTGTAGTTTCTTGAATGAATTGACTTGATGCCTGCTGTGCATCATTTGCCTATTCTGAGTTCTTTCCATTTGATACTTGTAGACCTTGGCTGGCTCTCCGTTCTATATTTCTGGAACAAGAGTCCTGCTCTCAAGGACGAAAACCAACAACCCAAAACTCCGACCTCAAGGACTACAACCAAGAATAACGTAAAAGAGTTAGAATTGATGACACATGAAAACCTATTTAAACAAAATTAGTGACTTTTCTGTTGTAGATTTACTTCTTAGCAGTCAATCTACGCAAGTAGAAAGCCAACTCCTCACCCTCCAAGATGTAACCGTCACATCTACCGGACTGGCCTGGTCTGGAAGAAATGCAAGCGTACAATCTACCAGCACCGAACTGAGCGTTAACAGCGTGCTCGATCTTAGCAGCAGAAGATCTGGAAGCGAGCTTTCTCTCAACCTTCTTGGACTTCTTGTTCTCCTCCTCCTCGGACTTCTGGACCTTCTTACCGAGGGACTGACCATAGTGGGTCTCGTACCACTGTCTGAATGGAGTAGCATCGATCTGGACGATAGCGGACTTGGTCAAAGTGTTGGTTCTAACCAACTCGTTGTTGGATGGATGGTAAGAGACACCAACAATTCTGGTCTTTCTGGTGACACCCTCGGAAGCCCAGGAGAAGTTACCGGTCTCAATTCTCAAAGCTCTGAACTTTTGGTTACCACCTCTGGTTCTGACAGAGTGGATTCTCTTGGTACCAATCTTGGTGTTAGCACCCTGACGACCCAATTCGAATTTTCTCTTCTTTCTGAACTGGGCTCTCTTGGCACCAGTAGCGGAACGCTTGTGACGAGAATCTCTAGAAATACCCATGGTGACTTCTGTAGTAGGTTGTTAGTATTCTGTTTGATTTGGTTGTAACCGGAGCCAGTTAAGTATTGAAGGTATGTGGAATGCGGTCTTTTTGGCAATGAGTGAAGAATGATATTCAGGTGTTGAGAATGACAGCAACTGTGTGTGAATGAAGCGTAGTGATTTGATGAATCACACAAATTTCAGAGAAAGAATGTCTCTAAGTATCTTGTGGGATTTGGTGATGCAAGCCCGGACTCTCGAAAACTTTGCTACTGATGCAACTGTGCTGTTGATGGAAACAATGTGACTTTGACTGTGTATCTGATGTGTTGGAACCTTCCTTCGAATAATCCTCTTCAGCTCCAGTACGTCTTGTTCGACTTACCTTTTGATGGCTTGGTCTCTCCAACTTGAGTGTTGTAGTGTGAGTGAGCTTTTCAACTTTTTCATCCTACGCGAGTCCGCGACGCCCACAGGGCCAACGCAAAGAAAAAAAGCCTGCCCCTACCGATTTCTGTGAAACTTGTCTAGTAGTTAAGAGTGCGGTAAGCGCAGCACTGCCAGACGGACACGGGTCACTAGCGAAATTTGTGTGAGGTGTGCGGATGTGTGACTGTTGAGAATTCCTGGTGTTGCATCCGTACACCACCCCTCCTAAGAAAATGCACGTGATTATTAGGTCTTCGCGAATCCGAAGCCCAATTTCTTTTTTGTGCCATTTTTTTATGCCTGATGGCGGAACAATAAGGACTTCCTCACAAAATAAAGGAGCAAGTGTGCTGAGAGTCGACAGATAAGATGTCGTATTACGATCAAATTGAAATCGAGGATATGACGTTTGATCCCGCGACACAGATGTTCACGTACCCGTGTCCGTGTGGTGATCGATTCCAGATATTCATCGATGACCTGAATGACGGTGAAGATGTCGCTGTGTGCCCCTCTTGTTCGCTTATGATCCAGGTGATATTCGAACCTGAAGATCTGGATGAGTACTACGCGGAGATGGAAGGCGGTGAAGAAGTGTTCCAGGAAGCTGTTGCGGTGTGATTTCAATATCGCCTTTAATGTGACTATGACGTTATGAGAAAATTGACCTGCATCCGGCTACGAGTTGGCTTTTTGTGTTATGGAGTCTACTTGATGGTCCAGAATGAACCCATATCTACGAATAATATTGGGCTAAGGTAAGATCAAAGACCTCGAGGAGAGCCAAGCGCCCATCGATGAGGCAGCCCATCAGAAGGCCGAGAACGCCCCATAAGAGAAGATTACATATCAGTACTTTCTTGATGGAATTTTGAACTCCAATGTATCTAATCTTTATTCCGATACAGTAGTCTTATCCAATCCCATGAATTGCCTGCACCGGTTGTGTCACCATTGTTTTAGCCGACTTCGGTTGACCCGCGCCAGACCGGGTACTCATCCGGGCGTTGATAAAAAGGAACACATTTCGTTCCCCCGCAACAGGCTCATCCACCAATAATGTCACAAGTCAGAGACCCAGTGCTCAAGAACCTCACCAAGATCCCTGAAATCGAAGCACCAAAAGCTATCAAAACAGATGAGGTGACTCTCAAGCGTGTTGGGCGTCCCCTCCGTCATGTGCAGTACATCCCCACCAAACAGCTCGTTTTCTACTCCAAGAACAAGGCACCCCAATTCACCTATGATATCAAGTACCCAACGCCTATCGGAAAGAATAACATTGTTGTCCAGGTGAAAGCTGCCCCGCTGAACCCTGTAGACTTGAAGATCATGAACTATTACACCTCCAACTTCAACAGCGAGAGGGGTATCGGGCGAGAGTACTCAGGTATTATCACAGAAGTTGGCGCTAATCACACGGGCAAATGGAGTGTTGGTGATGAGGTTTGTGGATTGTACTTCCATGCCAACGGGTATGGTACACTGGCATCAAGCATTCTGATCAACCCTCAAGTGGACCCTCTTGTGAAGAAGCCAGTCAATGTCACGTTTGAAGAGGCCAGTTGCTGGATGATCTCCTTTGGTGCTGCCTTCCAGATACTCGAACAGGCCAAACTTAAGACAGATTCTAGTGTCCTGATCAATGGTGGCTCCACTGGTGTTGGTCTAATGGCTCTCCAGCTGCTGAAGGAATACTATAAAGTGGGTACCATTACTGCGGTGTGCTCCGGTTCAGCGATGGATCTCGTCAAGCGTGCTGGTGCTTCCTTAGCAATCAACTACAAAGTCAATCCCGACCTTCCCTCCGTTCTGACCTTGCTGACCAAGACTGGTGTGTATAAAGACTTTGATGCTGATGGCAACGACGTGGAAGTGAGGGCTCCAGCACGCAAGTTCGACCTCATCATTGACTGTGTGGGCGGCTACTCGCTATTGGCAAAGAGTGCACAGTACCTCCAGCCAAGTTCACAGGGTGGCCAATATTTCTCCACTGTGGGTGACACGCACTTTGATCATAGCCAGGATGTCTACAACAACTGGGACACCGCTTCTGTTGGCGCCCGTGCCTGGTTTGGCGGATTGTGGGGCATGAAGTACACTCGCTTCTACATGCAACTCAGTGGAGATTGGCTGGCAACCGGAGCAGATCTCCTCGCTGGTGGAGAACTGACGCCTATCATTGAGTCTGTCTATGATTGGAAGAACTTTCGTAAGGCACGCGACCGTCTCAAAGCTGGTCATTGCCATGGTAAGATTGTTCTTAAAGTTGAGGAGTTCTGATTTGTGTTTTTCGAATAAAATAGTTACATAGACATCATGGAGAAGACACCCGCCAGAACTGCAACCGCCATTGCATAATAAACCCACACCCAACTTGCCTGAGACTCCTCATGATTTGCCAGGTATCTCGCACGCTCCTCTGCGTCCATATTATCAAGATCCACCCCCTTGAGCGCAGCATCTCTAGTCTGCTTCTCGAGCTTCTTACGTGCCTCATCTCTCTCCTTCTGTGCTTTCTCTTCTGCCTTAGCGCGTTCTCTGTCCTTTACGACCTGCAAATTCGTCTGCACCATCTCCGGGTACTCCTTAGCAAACGCTCTGTTGTACTTTGCATTCCATTCCATACTGGCCCTCGCATATGACTCCTTATCCCTCACTGTACTACTGATTGCACCTGTTGTGGCTTCATTCCCCGTCATGAAACTCAGCAACCCGGTCAAGATCGTAGCCACAGACCACGCCGGCTGCCAAGTATCGGGGTGATAGTCACTCATGGACAAACAGAGACGTGTGTTTGTCTGGAAACGGCCGTTTGGTGTCGTCATACGGATGGATGGTGGGTGAAAGGGATAATCGGATGGGAAGACGAGCGTACCATGGTACTGGCCCCCGGCATATGGTGTATCAGGTGGCCCTGTAAGGATGTAGTGCCACTCTAAGATGTTGTCATCTGAGGGGTGGGCGACGATGAATGCAGGCGGAGATGCCTCCATAGACTTGTATTCCCTCGTGAGACGCTTCACGGCTCCTTTGCTAGCCATAGTCGATAATTGGAATTTGCGGGATGAAGGAGGAACAAGGGAATGAAACTAGTGATGATAAATACTGGGCGTCCTAGGCTAAATTGATGTACGGGTGTTCGCGCTCCCCATAATCAGGGGGAGGGGGGTCGTCTCCGCCTACTCACGAGAAATGAAAGTACCTATTTCGCAACCTAAGATGATTTATTAGCCAGCCTGTATCCAAAACTTCAATCGATCACAACCACACCATCCTCTTCCGCCTCATCGCTGTCGTCAATAACCTCTCCTTCGTCACTCGAGAATGGGTCGTAGTCGTCGTAGAAATCGTCTTCGTCATCAAGCACAATTGCCGTTTCCTGGCTAGTGCCGTTAGTGTCTCTTTCATGCACCTTCCTCTCAATCTCATCTTCTGCCATAATTTCTGTTTTACTCAGCCTTCTCTTGGTGCCATTCTCCACCTCCGCCGCTGGAGCTGGAGAAGGCTCCTGAGCTTCTTCCGGCTTGCTGACAGAAGATGATGTTATCATGTTGACGTATTCCGGAAAAACCGTCATGAAGGAACGATTAGCAGTGCTGTTCCATTGCTTGCTCAAGCTTGCAAAGCGTTTCTTCTCTGAGTCCGGGGTGCTGATGCTTCCTGTCGTGACGTCGCCCGATGTCATAAAGCTGAGCAACCCGGTCAAGATGGTGTCCACTGTCCAGGCTGGGTTCCACGATTCTGGATGGTAATCCGAGATAGATAGGCATAAGCGAGTATTTGGACGAAATCTTCCACTGGGTGTGATCATCTTGATCGCTGGAGGTTTGAAAGGATACTCCTTAGGAAAGATCAACGTTCCGTGATACTGTCCGCCAACATACGGCGTGTCTGGCGGGCCAGTGATGATATAGTGCCATTCCAAGATGTCGCTCTCACGCGGACGGGCCTCGATGTAGGGAGTGGGTTCCAAGGTCATCTGCTTGTACTCTTTCGTAAGGCGCTTGGTAGCGACAAGAGATGCCATGGTTGCTGTGTGGAGGGTGTATGTGATGGTGGGTGATTGTTGGGAATGCGCCAGTGAAACAAATGGGAGGCAGTGTGTGTTGGAATAAGGGGATGAACTAAATCTTTAGAATGGATTATTGGGGTTTTCAGCTCGGCAGGTCGACGCAGATCGGTTTTGGTTTTCTGTTTTGGGCTATGGGGGTCTGGTTTGTTTTTGTGACACTTCTCAGGTCAACAGCCCTTGCTGTTTCGCGTATTCTACTATGGCTTGTAAAAGGGAGGGCGGGCTATCTTACTTCACAAAAGGATGTCACTTCAATTGAAGCAAATATTAAGAAAAAGCATAGTGTGGATGCATACAAGTCATTGCTTGTTTTGTGCTAATGCTGTTGAGTGAAGCAGAACGCTTTAATGCGTAACGTAGAGTTCGAAGGGGAATAAATGGGAAAAGGAGATGCAAAGGAATGATAACACCAGTAAAATCAAGTAAAGAGCACATTGAAGCAGGAGAGTGGTTAGTCAATTAACAAGCCACGAGGTCAACAACAGCCAAGTGGATTGGAATACACTGGGCGCCAATAGACTCATCGTACAAGTTGTAGAAAGAACCAGACAAGCACTGATAGAAGACATCGTCGTCACCAATGGCCAAGTAGCCATCCTCAGTGACAGACCAGCCAGCAGCGTAGATAGCACCGGCCTGTGGTGGTGGACCATCAAACTGGAACTGTCTGTTAGCGACAATGGAGCCGATTCTTCCGTTAGCATCTGTGAGGATACCATCCTTCAGAGTCATCGCAAGAGATGAGTCAGTGAGACAGGAAACCAGAGCAGATCCGGTAGTCTCAGAGTCCGCTTCTGCCTTAGCGGTAGATGTAGCCTGAACCTGACCGTCGGTGACCTGCGAAGCGGCAGCAGCAGTGGTGGTAGCTTGGACCTGACCGTCAGTGATCTGAGAAACAACACCCGTGGTGGAAGTTGTAGCCTGGATCTGACCATCTCCGATCTGGGAAACAACCTGAGCCGTGGCAGTGGTAGCTTGGATCTGACCGTCACCAATCTGGGAGACAACGTGAGCAGTAGCCGTAGTAGCCTGGATCTGGCCGTCGCCGATCTGGGAGACAACGTCTCTTCTGATCTTTGCTGGGGTAGCAGTGGTGGTTGGGGCGAGCGATCCGGTGGTGATTGGCTGGACGGCAATACCGAAGGTGTGGGTGTAGTCAGTAGAAGCACCAGATGGAGCTGGAGAGTCTGGGGTCAAAGTAGACCATGGCTCGGATGGGATGTATGCGGCCAATGAAGTGACGGCCAATGTGGAGGCGAAGAAGACTGCTCTGTACTGCATTATTGCAAGCTAGTGAACAAAGAATTTGATGAGATGGAAGAATGTTCAGCAGGAAATGCTAGGTGGGACTTTATTCGCCTTTTATACCGAATCCTAGAGTTTGCGCACGAGCCAATTATGGTGAGATCTCTAAAAATAGAGGCGCCTGCGTGTCCGTCGTACCTGTCATGCAGACAATCAATAGGCCGCAAAGGGCATTTCTCGCTTTTTCTGTGGCCGCTACCGCGTTTCTCCTGTCCGAGAATACCCCAGATTAGGAAAGTGGCGAATCTCTCGGCACGCGTTGCGGGTGCCAGTTTTCAGCTCCAGAAAAGTCAGGAGAAGATGCAAGTGACTGGGGGAAGGTTGGCAACTAAGGATCCCCGGATTTGTTTAGAATGATGGACACGGCAGCTACCCCCTCCTCCGATTATTGCCGTAACACACGCTAAATACCCCCCATCCAATGCCGCCTAAATCGGTCTCAATAACTAACTGCACGAAAATCGCATCCCTGTCGTCATTCCACAGCCCGATGTTTTGTTTGGCTCGTTATCCTAGGTTGTTACGGAAGATTTAAGAGTCAGACCTCTACTGCTATAGGTAATCTGGATGAGGAACGATTTCATCTTAGTATCCACCTCTCCACAGACCTCATTTCTCGCGGAAGAAGATAGCTTTGGTCCAATGTTCACAACCTTGCTAAAATATCTGAGCTGTCGGTCCGTACTGAATTTCAAAAATCCGCTTTCGATCATGTGCGGGATCTTGCGGGGGATTATAACTGCAATCACTCTTCTCCACCGGTCTCTTACTACTCCATGTCGATACGTAGCCTCGGTGAAAATTGAAAGTCTGGTATTTTACTGTATTCATAAACCTCCAGTTACTCTCCCTTTAGGTATAGTTGGATCTCCACTTTTTTGTGTTGGTCCAATAATAGCACTGAGGGGAGTTCCGACAATAGTAGAAGTTCAGAGTGACGCAACACAGCGCCGAAACGAGTTATCGGAGATTTGAACTAAATACGAAGTTTGCGTGTGGTTGTAACAACACTTTCATTCACAAATGCCTGAAGCACACCTCATTTGTGTATCAATTGAAGCTTCTCGGTGTTAGAGGTAATCGGAAGTACTCTTAATCACGTGTATCTACCACCGGACCTTCCTACTTCTGCAATTTACCCGATACTTAATGGCAGCTCGCCTGGGGAAAAAAAATGAGAAGACCATGTGCACAATAAGCTTCTCGACCCTTTCTTTGCTTTAACCAGCCTACATTTCCCTCTTCAAGAGCTGAATTTCTCACTCAGTGCACATGTCCACGTCGGCTAACTCTATCAAGCTCCTTGCGGGCAACTCCCACCCTGATCTCGCCGAGAAGATCTCCAAGAGGTAAGCATCAAGTCCTACTCAACATAGCTTTTCTCCCCGGGCAGTATCACTAATAACAACGCTATAGACTCGGTATTCCCCTCTCCAAGATTGGTGTCTATCAATACTCTAATCAGGAAACATCAGTGACTATCGGTGAGTCCGTCCGAGATGAAGACGTCTACATCATCCAAACTGGTTGTGGTGAGGACGAGATTAACGACTTCCTCATGGAGTTGCTCATCATGATCAACGCTTGCAAGACTGCTTCTGCCCGCAGAATTACTGCTGTCATACCGAACTTCCCATACGCGAGACAGGATAAGAAAGATAAGTCCAGAGCACCAATCACAGCCAAGTTGATTGCAAATCTTTTGCAGACCGCAGGCTGTCAGCATGTCATCACTATGGATCTTCATGCTTCACAAATCCAAGGTTTCTTCCGAATCCCAGTGGATAACTTGTATGCTGAGCCATCTACCCTGAGATACATCAGAGAGACCATTGGTCTCGAAAATGCTATCCTCGTTTCACCAGATGCCGGTGGTGCGAAGAGGGTTGCATCTATCGCCGACAAACTCGATTTGAACTTCGCCCTTATACACAAAGAGAGACAAAAGGCAAACGAGGTATCGAGAATGGTGTTAGTTGGTGATGTTACTGGAAAAACGTGTGTTTTGATTGACGATATGGCTGATACTTGCGGTACTTTGGTCAAGGCCGCTGACACGCTGTTAGAGCATGGAGCCAAAGAAGTTATCTCCATTGTAACACACGGTATCTTCTCTGGTGCTGCTGAAGAGAGATTGAAAGACTCAAAGCTTACGAAGATTGTATGTACAAATACTGTCCCTGTGAACATTGAGAATGCCAGATTGGACCAGATTGATATCAGTCCTACTTTGGCAGAAGCTATTCGTCGTCTGCACAATGGTGAGAGTATCTCCTACCTGTTCACAAACGCTCCACCAGCTTAAATTCTCTCTTCATTATTTTAATTCTGTTCCATGATACATGTTAGAAACGGTGTATGTCGATGCGTCTAGAAGTCCACTTGAGTGCTCTCAACAACTAGGGCACAGCATATTGGACATTCTACGACGGGTATAGAAGGATAAGGTTCCGAATCAAGTTTCGACAGTTTATGTACTTAATTGAAACTCTGTTGCACTATATCACTGAGCACGTAAAGTCTCACATAAGACTGCAGCACTCGCTAGCGCTACTATAAAAGTACACATACAAAAAATCGCTTCCTCTTTTCAATTATCGTAGTTACCATATTTGTGAGACCAGAACTTACGCACAGTTGGATGCGCCTCACCCAGGTCCGCAAGCTTTTTGACTTCATCATCAGTCAAGCTGAACTTGAAGATGGCACTGGACGCGGCGAGTCTTTCCTTCTTGGATGTAGTGGTCACTGGGAGAACACCCATCTGATAAACCCATCTCAACAAGATAGAGCCGGCTTCTCTGTCATACTTGGTACCAAGCTTACTCAGGTACTCAAAAAACTCCGACTTCTCTCCAGCACTAACGGTGATTGGTGTTAATGGTGCATAAGCCTCCAACAAAATGTCATTCTTCTGACAATAGTCGTAAATACCTGGAGTTTGGTTCTGCAAGAAGGCATGGAACTCAATCTGGTTACTGCAAGGCTTGATATCAGCAATTGGCATCACTTTCTCAAAATCCTCGACCCTCCAATTGGAAACACCGATGTTCTTTGCTTTGCCCTCTTTGTAAAGCTCCTCCATATACTTCCACGCCTGAACAATATCATAACCGGGTTTCTCAACAGAATAGAACGGGTCATGTATAAGGAAAAGATCGACATAATCGACGCCCAATGTCTCTAGAGTACTGTTAAGGCAAGCCTTTGGGTCCGATGCCCTCTGTGAGTACTTGTCGGTGATCCAGATCTCATTTCTTGGCTTGCTGGTCTTCTTGAGCGCATCACGGAGTTCAGGGTACCTGTTGTAACCTTCAGCAATGTCAATGTGGATCATCCCTGGAAGGGAGAGAGCGTAGAGGAGCAGGTCAACGAGGTCTGTACTATACTGCCCGTCCTTGTTGAACCATTGAGCTCCAGTACCGATGATAGAGATTGCAGGGATTTTGTTTCCGTTGTTAAGTGTGAAGTACTCCATTTTGATGATTTGCTTTTGGCCCAAGGTTAATTGAGGAGTTTTACACCCTTTTTGAAGTGTAGTTCGAGCGTGAGGGGAATTATTGAAGTTGTGCCTTTTGATAAGCGGATAAATGCGCCAGTTACCCCCTAATCTGACAAATAACTGATCACGTGACCTTCCGAGCACCACAACAATACTTTTGGTTAACAATAGGATGTAGTTCAAAGAGACATTCATTGACAGAAAGGTGTTATTTTATCCTATATATGGACCTCTTATACCCACAAGTGGCACACAGATTATTGGTCGTATTGGCAGTAAATGTCAGTCCAGAACTGACGGAGTGTCTTGTGTCGCTCTCCGAGTTCTCTGATCTTCTGAGCCTCAGAATCATCAAGTTTGAACGCAAATATGTCATTTGCCTGCTCTAGTCTCTCCTTCTTGGACGTGGTAGTAACTGGGAGAACACCCATTTGATAAACCCATCTCAAAAGGATAGATCCAGTGTCCCTTGAGTACTTTTTGGCAAGCTCATCTAAATAGTCATAGAATACATCTTGTTCCCCATCCCTTCTGGCAATTGGGCCAAGTGGACCATATGCTTCCAACAGGATACCGTTCTTCTGACAATAGTCATAGATACCTGGTGTCTGGTTCTGGAGAAAAGCAGAGTACTCAATCTGGTTGACAACTGGCTTGATCTTCGCACTAGGAATAACCTTTTCAAAGTCTTCAACCCTCCAGTTAGAAACACCAATGTTTTTTGCCTTGCCTTCCTTGTATAGCACTTCCATGTACTCCCATGCCTTGACGATATCGTAACCCGGGTTCTCTTCGGTATAGAATGGCTCGTGAAGAAGGAACAGATCAACGTACTCAATACCCAGCAACTCCAAAGTCTGATCAAGGCAAGTCTTAGGGTCAGATGCGATCTTGGAATACTTGTCAGTGATCCAGATCTCATTTCTTGGTTTGTTGACCTTCTTCAATGCGTCACGGAGCTCAGGGTATCTGCGATAATTTTCTGCAATGTCCACGTGTACCATCCCTGGAAGCGAGAGTGCAAAGACAAGCTGATCAACGAGGTTTATATCGTAGTTCTTCAACTCAATGCCGTTCCATTGAGTACCAGTTCCGATGATGGAGATGGCGGGAATCTTGTTGCCGTTGCTAAGAGTGAAGTACTTCATGCTCAATTGGTGTCTCCGAGGGGTATTTTATGTCCTTGTGGGTATTCAAACACTGGGAAGGGGGCCCTTAAATAAAAGCAAGGGTGTTCTTTTAGACCGAGAGATTCTCTGCATGGTTTTTGTGGAGAAGCGCGCTTGCTCCGAGAATTGAAGCGATGCGAAACTCTGGAGAAGCTCGTAAGCCTACTCTGACTACAAAAGGTATTCAGCTTTATATCCATGTATTTGTAGCATTTCTTCATAAAATCATATGTACTCGTTAATAAATAAATTTCTCTAGCTCACAACTTCAAATCTGTCTTCTCCCAGCCGGTTCCCTTCGCAGACTTGAGACTGTATGCATCAGGCTGCTCCTCCTCTGGGACGCCATCCAACTTGCAAGCAAATGGGTTTCTGTCTGTGCCAAAGTCGAGGTTAGCAAGAGTGTGGTTGACTTCTCTATGTTTGGACTCATCAGCTCTAATTCTGAGGATCAGATCACGGAAGGAGCTGTTCTCGTCCAAATCAACCCAGTATTGCCATGAGATCTCTGGGATCTTCACCTGGTCAAATCTTGGGAGCTTACCAGCATCCATATCGTGCAAAAGATGGGTATAAGTGCTCACTGCTTCCTCCTCGAGGTACCCTACAAATCTGTGGCAGTACTTCGGTCTAATCACGTACATGAGGAAGAAGAGGTTGCAGAAAACACCTTGACCGAGGTAAATGATCAATCTTGTCAACCAGGAAGGGTTACCCATCTTCATGAAAGTCAGTAAATGCATTCTTTCATTGTACGCCTCGTCCAATAGGGTTTCGATCCATGCCTTATCCCTCTTGAGTAGTCTCAGTGACTTTAAATGTCTCAGGAAGCCAGCAACCATACCAGGGACACCAGCAACACTCTCAAGGAAGATGACACGAGTCATCCATTTTTCTTCCGTCATTTCGTATCTTGTACCTTTCCAGTCTTCATTGGCGCTAGTAGGTTTCTTGTAACCGGTAACCAAGTCGAAGGAAGCACGGCAAAACTTGATACCACGGTCTGCGATCTTATCACCAAGCGTGATTGGAGTACGGTGCTCGAAGTGAACAGCTTCACACTCTGCTGCATCCATCTTTGGATGAGGAAAAATCGGGTGCGTGATGAACTCCACATCGGTGCTTGGAGGGTTGACCACCAACTTGGTCGATATGTCGAATGGAGAGCGATGTTTAGACTCTTGAGCAGCAGTTGAAGTTGAAGTTGAGCTGGAGGCCAGTCTCTTGAATGTTGGCACAAGTCCAACTAATCCAACTCTTGAAGATAGAAGGAACTGTTGGCGTGCAGATTGTTGGAGCGATGCTCTTAACATTGGAGTAAACGACATCGCGTATGTACAGGGTAGAGGGTGTAAGAATATCTAATGTAGTGCTTTCTCCCTTTTTATACCATTTGGACTGGCCGGGGTTTGATGACTTGTTTCCGATGTTTATTTATACTGGCAGATTAGAGTTTGCGTTTGGGGTGGGTCACACAAAGAGAATGAATAGAGTCAGAGGGTTCATAGCCGGGATCCTCCTGATTGTATGCGCTCTGCGCGTCAAAAAATGTGGCGCCACGCACGATATTAGTTTTCTTTGAATTGGAGGGGGTTTCATTGGTCCAATCCCTGCTTCACATGGCGATCGGCCTCTGTCGTCACCTTTGGTCGGTGTTTGAGGAGTTTAAAGGCCTTCTCGGAACTTCGCGGAATCCCGCGAGTGACACAAAAAAAAGCCGTGGGAGGATGGCTGAATACGTCTGTAGATCCCGGGTTTTTCCCTACAGCGAGCATTTTCTTTTTATTTATTCGAAAACAACGCCAATATGTTTGGTATTATTTTGTTATCTGTGGTCTCTTTGCTTGTTATTATAAGCTGATCAGTAGTATCTGAGAAAAATACGTTGGTAAGCCAATGTTTATTATAAGATACATTTCTAGCTAATAAATTATTAACTAAATTAATATACCAATTATTATCAGCTTCTGGCAATATATTTCCAACTAGATCAGTTGAATAATTAATATTAAATAATTAATACAATACTATATTATTAATTAATTATATAAGGCAAATTGACTCAGACGAGACGTTTATACATATTTAAAATTGAGAATAATAGAGGCTCACATTTAATGCATGACAGCTTTTCTTCAATTTATCGAATTTTATACAGCTAGCGCTCACAAGTTTGGTGTCAGGGCGTGTGTCCGGATGTTTTTTGACAGCTCATCAATTGATCGAAGTATGACGCGAATTAAACTCGATTGGCATTTGAGAGTACCACTAGTCGATTGGCTGGCTCTGATTTGGAGAGACAGCTAGCTTGTCTGATAAGAGTTCATTGGTATGCGGCTACTGCTGTATCCGCAAATATGATATTTCTATACCAAATATTACCTGTTGCGCTCAATAAGAATTATAGGGATAGCGTGCCAGCTTGCTTGCCTTAGTGAGGACAGCTATATATCTAGCTTCGTAATTTGAAGTACCGGGTAATGCTCACTTACTAATGCGGTCTAAACTTTGACGTACTTCATAATAATACTCAAGCCATCCATGATTGACAAGTGAGGCAAAACTCTTGTCAAAGTAAGCTGCTAAGGTCTCTTGCATCCAGTCATGGCTAACACTAAGCCTCAGAGGTGCCGCATAACCATGTAAGTTAAAACCACGGCACTAGGACTAATGGAGGTACTGATCTCTTTAATGTATCACTTACTCTAATAATAACACAAGCAGCACTTCGAAACATCTCTGAGAACGTGAGAGGCGTGTGGTGGTGTGCACACGCTATTGTTCGCGCTTTTCTTTTTTTTCTATTGCTTTAGGTTAGCTTCTTTCGGCACCAGGTGATTGCTCCTTAATTGTAGAAAGTCTGGTATATAAAGTCTTATGCTGTGTATTCTAATGGATATAATACTCCTCATAAGCGAATTATTGTCATGCGAAATCCCGCAGAATAGTCTCGCTTGCTGTTTTTTTAGTTCTTCATCTCGCAGGACCACCAGGGTACTTTTTTTCCGGTAACCATCACAGTACAATTTTCCAGTCTTCTCGTGATTTACAATTCAACACTTTTAACGCCAACATCGCAATCTTCAACTCAGAAAGCTCCCAAAGGGATATCAAACCGTGCTTGAAATTATCGACTCGTTCATTCGCTATACTTGTTCTCCTCGATAAGCCATTCCCGTCTTTCAGACCACAAACGGACACCGACCAACCCCTCCAGTAACTGTAACCTCTTCAGTGCCTTTACTCTAGAGGTTACCGCATTCCTCCAGAACTACCTTTCCCGAACTCTTCTTTTACTATATAACAATACCACAGTGCCACACTTGCTGCCATCGTGGACACACTTCACAATAACATCATCGCCATGTCGCTCACAGAAGCTACTACACACATTGCCGCGCTACTCATTCGTGATGAGGACTCCGAGCCTACCGAGTGTTCCGCCACTAACGACTACGACGGCCGTGATGGCCTTCGTATCCTTGCTGTATTTGCCATCCTCATCTCCTCAGCCATTGGATCCTTCTTCCCGCTGCTGTCGTCAAAGTACTCCTTCGTCAGACTTCCGAACTGGTGTTGGTTCTTGGCCAAGTTCTTCGGCTCTGGTGTCATTGTCGCTACGGGCTTCATCCACTTGCTCGAACCAGCATCAGACGCTCTCGGAGACAGCTGTTTGACAGGTCCTATCACCGAGTATCCATGGGCTTTCGGAATTTGTCTCATGTCCCTCTTCCTTCTCTTCCTCACTGAGATCGTGTCCCATCACTTTGTCCAGAAAGCAGTTGGTGCACAGGCACACACACATTCGCATTTCGGCCAGGCGGACAAGGAGTTTGACTCCAACGATGATGAGGATTCGTCAAATAAGATTCTTCCCGTTCAAGAGTCTTCTCTCGCTATTGGCAAAAACCACTTCTCACACACAGACGCACACCAAGACCCAGAAGCAGTCAACACTCCATTAGACCAGGATGAAAAGGAGAAGTACCTTAATCAGATTCTTTCTGTCTTTATCCTCGAGTTTGGTGTCGTGTTCCACTCTGTCTTCGTTGGTTTGTCCCTAGCTGTTGCCGGTGAAGAATTCAACACTCTCTTCATTGTCCTTGTTTTCCATCAGATGTTTGAAGGCCTTGGTCTTGGTACCAGAATCGCTGATACGCCATGGGATAAGACCAGAAGATGGACGCCATGGTTGCTTTCATTGGGCTACTCTCTTTCTACACCAATCGCCATCGCTATCGGTATTGGTGTCAGACACTCCTTTGTTCCAGGTTCCAGAACTGCACTCATTGCCAATGGTGTCTTTGATGCCATCTCAGCAGGTATTTTGATCTATACTGGTATCGTTGAACTCATGGCACACGAGTTCCTCTACTCGGACCAGTTCAAGGCCGAAGGTGGATTGTCAAAGATGCTGCTGGCATACCTTGTCATGTGCTGTGGTGCTGGACTCATGGCCCTTTTAGGAAAATGGGCTTAATTTTTGTCGGGAATATGTTACGATAACGTATGGAAGGCATTCGGTATTGTTCTATTGCATTGTGTACGCATTTATTCATGTATTCAAAATTTTTAAAACAACTATGAATTGTTTTGTAGCCAAGTCTAAAATAAGGAGGCGAAAAATCATGGTTTGCAGGAATGTCTATCAACTTCAAATCTGGGGGTGTATTTGTGCATCTCTCCGCTTATGTGGAACAGAGTAGCTTGCGTTTACTTGATGTACGAAGTACCTGAATGTGTTGGTGCAAGGAGGGTAACGAAGAACCGTTGGAAGCTTACATGCGGTTACGTAAGTAAGCGTTACCCGGTCAGACACAATCACGAAATTTCCTGGCTTTCATTCACCACGGGTAGTCAAAACCTCCTTCGTGTAAATGCTTTCTTCTTCTTTTTCCCGAAGCATTTTCTTGTGTGAAGGCAGACCAGGAACAGGAACTGTTCCCTTACGGATGGAGAGACCTGGATGGAAGGGGATGAACAACACACATGCGAGTGCCATCATCAGTGCGTCAAGGATCATGAAGTATGTCTCATGTGTAATGAGATATCCTGTCCAGCCTTCAGCAAGCTCAACAACTCTGTAGATCGATCTGACATATACAAAGATCACACCAGCAAAAATGGCCAGGGGTAGGTACTGGAACATCTTGCGCTGACGGATGTGAGCATAGTCCGGGTTGAACGCGGGCTCAAGGGCTGCATGGCCCTTGCGCATGTATCGGATTGTCCACAAAAAATGCAGGAACAAAAACAGGAACACACTCATGGAGAACACCTGGAAGGCGAGTCCTGCAACCATCACGTGTGTGCCACCCACCGAGGACTCGTACTGCTGGAGGGCAGTGGCAGCGAGACCACCGCCCGTTGCCTGCACAACGAGGGATACTACATCGCAGACAATGAAGATGTACGAGTACCACATTGGCTTGAGGAGGGCAAACTGCGGTGAGTAGATCACAATGAGCTGTGCAAGCAGGAAGTAGATACCGGCCATCACGAAACAAGGGGCAATGGTCAAGCAGATAATCTGGATCAGGAAGTCGTTCACGTCCCATGGATCATGTCCTGAGAGGGAGCGTCCAACGTATCCAACCATCTCGAGGGCAGTCCCGAAGCAGTAAGAAATGCCAAACCACCAGGTCTGGTAGAATATGCCAAGACAAGCGTGGATACCAAAGAACAATCCCATCACCACCGCCATCGCCAGGTTGCCACCGTAGCTTGGTGTCATGCCGTAAAGGTTATCCTGGGAGAAGAGCGCCTCCAGCGTCGACGACGCCATGGAAATAGCAAGCTGAGCAGAGGCAGAATCAGCACTCAGAGTTGCCGTCACAAGTGCCTGCTCACCAGAAGCCACTGCTAGCGATGCCATCACGTACTGGCTCGAGCGGGAAGCTTCGATCATGCCCTGGCGTGCGGTGGCAGTGGCAATCACCGAGGCCAGCGAGGACATCTCCGCCTCCAACGACGTAATCTGGGGGATAAAATCTGTGAGCGTAGCAGACATTAGTTGCTGTTTGTTTACCAGAGAAGGAAGGGGTCCGGATGGCGAGGATGTTATTAAATATTTGAAGCACGGCTAAAACTCGGCAATAGTCGCTCCTTGAGTCCAAGCTCAGCTTCCCTTGAACTGTTTAACGAGTATTCTCCATTAACCCCGTACTCGGCCGAGGCCGAATACATACTTCCGCTCTTAGCTATAGAATCCGACTGAACCCGTGAAACTATATCTCCGGGGACTTCGCCCCGTCTCTACACCCTTTTTTTACCCTTTAGGTTTCCGTGGCTTTATTTAGACCTGCTATATCAACTGAGCGTCTGATAGACCCTCTTCTTGGCAGTCTTTTCTACATACTCCTTCTGCTCCCATTCGTCCACAAACTCAGTATTATGAGTCAAGTTCCACTGCGTTCTGAGGAATTTGAGCCCCTGAAGGTTGAACCCGACCTCATCGGCATTGCTTTTGAGTTCGGCCCTTAGAAAGTCTTTCACACTCGTGATCTGCTTCTTAATCTTTTCGTCTCGTAAACTCGTAAGCTCATGCAAATTGGATCTGATCAGGAAGAATAGCACTCTGCAGACGATGGCAAGGTTTTCTTTTAACACCGTTCTAGACTTGGTCCAGTTTTCAATGACCCGGAAGAACTTGACCACGAACGAGAATGGCAACACAAGAAGGGCATCCTCCAATTGCGATGGCTTGATCTTCACAAGAGTGCTCAAGATGTATTCTGAGCCCGTCTTGTTCAAAGCTTGTAACAATGCATCTCTGGCTGGACGAATAGGTTGCTCACCCGCCTTAATTTTGAGCCACTTATTGTAGAGAATTAGATACTCTTCTTGATCCTCAATGTCTTTACAACCGATCTCCAATGCCTCAAGTAATTTTTCACCAGCTTTGAGCGTGTCAAGAGTCTGCTGGTGTACGTCTGTAGCTTCTTGGTACTCCTCATCATCTTCATCATCATCTCTTTTCTTTTCATCGTCACCTTCCAAAGAGGCAAGAAGACCACCTTCGTATAACTCATCCATCTCTTTCTCCTTCTCTTCCTCGATAAACACCTGATCATCAGTCTCTCTCCAGATTCTGATACTGTGATCATGTGACGTTGACACAGCAAAGGATGTATCGTTGGCAATGGCAACACTCCACACTTCAGACTGGTGAGCGGAGAGTTTCTGGATACATTCGAACTTATCACCATCCCAGTACTTCAAGAGACCATCCTTACCCGCAGAGAAGAAGTTGTGAGTCTCTGGGAGGAAGCGGACATTCATGATAGAGTCTTGGTGACCAAAGATAGACTTGTGACAGTCACCAAAGTCCAGACCCCAAATCTTGATATTCTTGTCAGCCGAGGATGTGATGAGCAGCTTGGAATCAAAGGAGATATCAATGGAGAGAACTGGTAATTTGTGACCATATAGCGAAAGATAAAACTTAAGTGTGTCAAAGAAAAACACCTTCACTGTGTTATCAAGCAAAGAAACAGCCAAGTGCTTAGAATCTGGTGAAATTTTAACAGCGAGAACGTCTTCGTTCAACTCCAATGTTCTCTCGTGGAATATTTTCATCTTTGCGATAGCTCTGTCAACACCAGGCACCTGCTCCTGCTCGATCTTAAAATTCCAGAACTTCACCGTCTTATCAGCAGAGCCTGTAACCAAGGACTTACCATCCGGAGTCAAGTCTAAAGACCAAACAGCACCGTCATGGGCTTCGACGGTCTCTAATAGTGTCGAAGTGGCCAGATCGTACAACTCAATTTCACCAGCCCTCGTACCAACAACAACCAATGTACCACCAGCAAGAAACTTGACAGAGAGCGCATATCCACACTCGAACGTTCTCAAACAGTTGGTAGTTGATGTGTTCCAGATCTTCAAAAGACCATTCGATGCAGTGGCAAGCAGCTTGTTGTTATCACTGATGTCCAAAGATCTGATATCTGTTCTGTGGCCTTGAAGTTCAACGGTGTATGATTTTTGAGCTGGTGTGACTTCCTTGGAGGTGTATGAAATAGTGTAGTACTCCAATATATTGTTTGTATTAGATATCAGGAGCTCGAGCTTCTGACTGTTGGTGGAAGCCCACACGGCGTTCTTGATCTTGAAAGAAGATCTGAGGACGGTCCATGGGTGCAAGAGAAGGTTGACTTCGGACTCGTTTAGAGCATTAGCGATTTCGTCAGCATCGTAACCCTTCTCCTTGAGTCTTTTTTCTCTCTTCTTGGATGCCTTGGTGATCTCATCATCGGTTCTAATTCGGAAGATCTCGAGCGTTTTATCTGCGTTTTGAATGTAGAAGAACTTGCTGCTTCCCACATTTTTGAATGAAACTTCTGTACCCCTGAGCTTGCTTTGCTTTTCAAATGAACCAATCTCTATAAGCTTCTTGTTCACTTGCTCCTCTTCAAAAGACACTCTCCACACCTTGACCTGGTTCTCAGCGCCAGTAGTAATGATCAAATCTCCAGAAACACCAAGACCCCAGCACTCACCGGTGTGAGCAACATGTGTTTCCACACATTGTTGTGTCTTGAGGTCCCATAACTTGATGAGGCCGTCCTTCGATGTAGACAGCATGTACTCCTCGGAAAACCACAATCCTGTGATTTGGTCCTTATGACTTCTGAGCTTGAAGAGACCGATCTCACCAACGAGGTCCCAGAAAATGATATTCGAGTCCTTAGAACCAGATATGAGTCTAGTTCCTTCACTGTCAAATCTGAGAATAGTTACTGCGGATCTGTGGCCCTGGAAGCTGATCACCACTGTTCCAGACATGAGATCCCATACTTTGATGGATCCATCCTCGTACCCAGCGGCGACAATACTCGTCTCATGATGGTATTCTAGCACAGTTACCTCACTTGGCTTCGTTGTCTTGGCATCAGATGCACCAGGAGCAAGCCCATCTCTCAGCTTCCTGACCAACTCGCCGGATTTGATATCCCAGATGAGGATCTCTTCAAGACCAGAAGTGATTGCCTGACCAGCACCAGTCTTAGAAGATGGTGGGAGCCAGATGGGATTCGAGCGTGAAGTAATCACACCGAAGCACTGATCATGCTCGTAACGTTGATATGACTTGACCATTATTGCTTCTTGCCGGAGAGCTCACTATAGAAAGTGTTGTGTGGGTCTGGAAATTTTTTTAGCGGGAGCGATGAGATTGATTACGTCAGCACATTGTAAACTGCTTAGTAAGCACGTAGACTCGATCGGGTGCTTGTAGCAGCAGGAAAATCGACTACTGTGAAATGATATTATACCCTCAATAGTGTTTAAGCATCCTTTCAGTGCTTATTTGCGTGTGGAGAGGCAGTGTAGAGCAGTGATTTGTGGCAATTGCAGCCTTCAAAAGATGGATTAAACTGCCACAAAAACCCGCGAAAGGCTTCTGAACTACAAGATATTGTATAAGTATATTAACAACCTAAGTCACAGAAGGAGAAAGACCATCTGGAAAACGACTATGCTGGACAAGGACATCCAAACTGAGACCACATCAGATTCATAAGATGGACCCCGGTGGGTTACAGCGGGGACAGCAAGGGCGAAGGTGAATCATTCTCACCTAATAGAGAACTGGCTGTGGGAGGATGAGCTGCGGCAGGACAATGGATCAGATATGGTTGTCCTGGAATCAATTGACCGAGGACCGTACTCTGCCAATGAGGAGCTCAATTAGTGTCATTGCCGGTGAAGTCGGATTCAGTGGTCTGGGAAAGGGTGGAGTCGGATTGCGTCGATGGCTCGCTGTCACTGACGAAATCTTCAACCTTGGAGATGACAAAGCTGCCACCGATACCCTTTTCAAGATTGCCTTCAACCCAGCCGCCAGTGTAGCGACCGTTTTTCAAGGCGTCATATATCTCTTGGGAACGTGTCATGTAGAAACGCTCGTGGCCTTCAATATATACTATGGTGTTGTGCCAAGGGGTTGGAATGTGGAGTTGGTCTCTGAAGTCTGGTCTCTCGTCAGAGTCGAGACTGGCAATAACGCTGCACTCAGCAGGGTTGATGAGGTTGATACCAAACTTCGGACCACCGTTGTTGTGAGCGTGGATAGAAAGACGCATGTGGAATGGGAACATGAGCTCCACGAGGTTGGAGTAAGCGTCGTTTCTCTTAATCATCTCCTCGGCAACCCAGGAAACGCTCTTTTTGAAACGGCTTCTGGAGAGCTTCTGACAGTGAGCGTTCTGTTTGAGGTCCTGGCTCATGAACTTCCAAAAACCTCTGAACAGATGAAGTCTTGGACCCTCCTCCTTGAGCTCCTTTCTGAGCTTTCCCGCGTCAGTGTTGCACCCAGCCATCATCATCTTACGGGAAACTTCAGAGGCTTCCTCAATGAGAGTACCAGTGTGGTGCTCCAAAACCATAGAGTCAACGAGGCTTGGAGTATATGAACCGTCCTTATTGAAGAACATGTCCTTGAGTGAGACGAAATCAACGAGGTCTTCGTCGCAAGCATCCTCAGATTTGGCAATGGCAGCATATAGGAACCTTAACTCCTCCGTATACGTGTCAACAGCATCATCATCCACACCTATACAGTCACTGAAGACATGGCCATCAGATACGATGAAAATTTTGAGTCCTGGTGGATATACCGTTCTGATCTTTCTTGCGACCTCAATGAGTCTTCTCAATGCGAGCTCTTCACCTCTGTCTGGTTCGAGAGCATATACCTTCTGCTTGTTAGAAGACTTACAAGGAAAAGCAGGAAGAACAGCCTCAATCTTTAGATTTCTCTGTGTGAAATACTTGAGCTTCTCAATGAAATAGCTTCTTCCAAAGCTGGCCCAGAGGTCCTTTGAACCGGCGTCGTTCTTGAGGTTTTCACAGAAGAAGTCAGCGACAACAGAAGCGGTAGCTCTGTCCTGATCATAAATGGACGGGTAAAGAGAGAAGTGAACCTTGGTGTCACGTAAGATCATTCGGGTGAAGAAGTCATGAAACTCAGCGTGGTTTGGGTGGTCATTGTCATAGCTGGCGAGAACTAGACCACGGGTCTGGTTCTCCTCTGGATGTGTGAACTCCATGATGAACACACCATCGCAATCAGACCATCTTTTAGAAAGGAAATCTTCTGGAAGGGAGCTGACAGGACGTGTAAGTGTTGAATATGTGTCCTTTGGACCAGCCGCCTCCATGTTGCAGATGAAATGAGAAACAATGGCGTTCCAGTGTTTCTCAATGTCGAAACCTCCCTTTGGAGAGGTAGATAACAATTGGCTGGTCGCAGTTCTGGTATAAAGAGCAATGAACTTGCTATACGTGGAGTTATCCACCTCGTCCGCATCAGTGTGTGTCATTGTGGACGATGGTTGTATGGCTTCTTTGAAGTGACGGACCAGCAACAGCAAACAATTCAGGTTAAGTACAATACATTCATCTAAAACCCGAGAACGATAATGGTCCCACGGTTAGATTTGCGATATAGAGAATGAGTTTCATTTTATCGTAAGGTTGTGGAACAGTGTTAAGCCAAGGGGCTCAGGGGCTCAGTCGATCTGCAGAAGAGCATTAGGCAGTGTCAGAAGGACACTCCAAGGCCAGGGAATACCAAAGTACACAACATTGGAATATAGAATAGCCTCGTGAATCAAAATGGTAAACTATGCCTACTTTACGAGCCGGAATATGTTCCATCAGATGTTGATTTCCATGTTGATCAAGACTGTGGCGCGCACATCATGCCCTTTTTCCTCCGTATGCAAGGAATACTCTCGCTTTATGACCCAGAGCTTGCGCAAAACACTGATTTTCTGATTCATAGAACACCGGTATATCGTAAAATGATGCTAATACTGCTTGAATATTAAGGAAGGTCACGCCCAGTTGGGTCTGCTAAGCATTTGATCATTGTCGCGTTGACCTCGTCAAACTCTCTATAACCTTATTACTCGCTAATTACAACCTAATCTAATAATTTTGCACTCCGAGAGACTTTCAAGAAGCTTCTTCGAAGAAACAGTCAGAATTAAGGAGCTAGTACTTTGAAAAATAGAAGCAATTGAAAAGACAAGTAAGTCATTAGACGTTTGAAATGTGTAGATCGCAATAAATGACGGTGTTGCCTTGGCGAGAAAATAATCTCACACGCGGACTTCATAGGGAAAGACTCGTACCTGAAGCTGATAGAAAACTGAAACTGTCGGGAATTCTATGAAAAGCGCAGTGATTTGGAGGTGAATACCTGAATATTAGCCAGTGAGATGCCCCCCATTCAATGAAATGGTTATTTCAACTTAGGCGTGCTTCATGAGCCCATCTAGGTAGCCAATCCTCCCTGACAAGCGCGATGATCATAAAGGAGGTCACGGGAAACAAGAAAAACTTTCAATCTACACATGAGGGAGGATTAATCAAGCTTGTTAGGTATTGATACATATACGTGAAAACAGAGAAAACAAAACCAGTACATATCGTCAGTGAACATAGCCCATACAAGAATGGATGAATGAGAATAAAGACAGAAGAAAAAAAAATGTGAATCACTTGTTTTGGTCAACAGACTTGGAGATGTCAATACCATGAACTCTCTGGTTGTGAGCATTGTTTGGAACCCACTTTCTGACGTTTCTAATCTCATCAGAAGAGTAGCCAGGGATACGGATGTTCCAATTCTTCTCCAAATGTAGTTGAATATCCCTAACATCAAGAGTATCGGACTTTCTGTGCTTGGCCAAACGACATGCGAATCCTGTCACGTTGGTAACGAATTCATCAGCAAGGTCCAGCAACAAGTCTTCAACATCACCATCGATAGTAGTTTCACCATCACCTTCATCAGCCCCAATAGTCTTGACCAACTCGCTCAACTTACGCTTCGACAACACCCTATCACTCTGCATCTCGTATGGCGGCAGCTTGAGAAGGGCAGGAGTAGTCAATGCAGGTGCAGCAAGACCTTGACCACCTGTCATACTTGGCCTCTGTGTGACCTGAGCCGGTTGCAGGGACTTTGGAACAACATTGTTGCTAATAGGTAGGGATGGAACAGAAACCTTGAAGACGTTGTTGGCTGGGACGTCCATGGCTCCCAGATTGTTTCCGTTTGGTTTGGCGGCAGCATTGACGTTTGTTACTGGTGTGTTGGGAGATGCAGACGCACCATTGACACCTCTATTGACCATCATGTTACCTTGAGGTTGTGGGGTGCCAGTACGGTCTTGAACAACAGAAGGAGCCTGGGGTTGAGCCACTGGAGCTTGAGGAATTGATATCTTCTTCTGCTGAGCTTGTTGGGCAAGCTGCACCTGCTGACTGAGGGGTGGTGCACTCTGAGCCATCGATTGCATGGAGACCTGATTGCTCAAGCCAGCATTAGGGGCAGATGCGGGTATTTGCGGCTGAGAGAGCTGTGGAGTGAACTGATTCTGCTGTGGGAGAGTCGACTGTCTGCTCTGGAATTGCACACCTTGTGCAGAGCCTTGAGAAGTTGGTGCAACTCCATTGTTCATGGCTGCACTTTGAGCAGCACGAAGTTGTTGCTGCTGCTGAAGCTGTTGAGCTGTCAATCCATTAGGAATTTGATTTTGAACAATCTGCGGGGTTGATGAGTTGGACACTGCCCTTGACTGGTTGGCCATAGTCTGAGATGGAGTTTGCATAGGTTGTGGTCTTGCCTGAGTAGGTGCGGCTTGTTGCTGCTGTTGCTGTTGCTGAAGCTGGGCTTGCTGCTGTTGTTTTTGGAGAGATTGTGTGATCTGAACAGCGACGTTCTTGTATGCGGTGAACTTCTCCTTTATGAGACGCTCTTGCTCATTGAGCTTTTGAAGCTGTTCAGCGTTCAAGGCACCCGAATTTCTGGCGTTCTCAATATCCTTCAATGTCTGTGTGAAAGTCGCAAGCGTGTTTTTAATCTGTGTCAGCTGTGTATATGGCGTCCTCTGTTGCCCTGCTGGAAGACCCGGTGAAGCAGTAGAGGTCCCAGCGGTCGGCACAGTTTGACCGATAGTTGAAGGCGATGAAACGACAGGAGTTCCAAGCTGACCCACCTGTTGACCATTCTGCATGCCCATAGCTTGCTGGGTGAGCGGTCTCTGCTGGGGAAGCTGTGGAGATTGTTGTTGAAGTTGAGGGGATTGAATGGCAGCGTTTTGGGAACCAACATTGTTCTGCTGAATCAGAGGAGAAACCACAGCACCTGTCTGTGTCTGTTGGCTTTGCTGGTTTTGCTGCTGCTGTTGCTGCTGTCTCTGCTGCTGTTGATTCTGATATTGCACCAGAATGGCCTTGATACGCTGTGCTTTCTTCAGATGCTCTTGACCAGCTGGGGTGTCAGTACCCAGCTTTCTCGCCTCCTGGATCTCGAAGTTGCACTGCCGGGCTAGCTGTTGTATCTGCATCGGTTGGATCATCAGCGACCTGTTGCCATTGCTGGGCTGGTTGTTCATTTGGTTGGTGTTGTTGTTCATAGGGATGTGATGAGGGTTATTGTGATGACGACTCTGGCTGTGGGTAACGGGTAGACAAACTGCGGAAAAGACAAACAACCCGCGTTAAATGGAGAAGCACAACCGAAAACAATCAAGGCACACCAGCACAAAAAAAAAACGCAGCGACTGATGAAGCGACTGATGGTTGAGACGCCTGTTGTTTGTTTTGTGTTCTCGATGTGTTTCCAAGTACTAAAACTATCGAATTTCCAATCTGCCGCTCTCGTTCGCTCGCGCGCGCGCTGAAATAAGTGGCCGGGTAACTATGCTTACATAATACACAATAAATTATAGATGCTTATTAGTTTGAAGGTTCTCTTCACTTGCGGCCGTTGTGATAGTATTCTACGAACTCGTCAATCAGACTTGGCCAAGCTGCGGTCTCGTCGTAGTTGCTGAGAGCGGGGTCGTTGGCCCAGTCCTGGAGAAAGACAAAGAACATGTTCCATGTGTCTCTGCTCACAGGCTTCTTCCATTCAGACTGTAGGAAGACAATCCAGTGCTCAATCTTGTCCTCGTAGTTCTCCTTGAGCAGCAGCTCCCAGTACTCACACGCCGTTTCCAAGGGTAGTGTTTTTTGGCCCTCTTCGATGAGGAAGGTGAAGGTAAAGCGATAAACCTGCTTCAGGTAGGCAACATCGTCTCTGAGCTGCGCATCCATACGCTTCATGTATCTCTTCATGTCCTCCATAGACTGCGCCTGAACGCTATGCCATTTTAGAAGGAAGGGCTTTCTCGGGAAAACACCCATAGAGGGCGATTGTAAGAACTCTGCAAGTGCAAGGGTCACCTTATCCTCCGGGTCAAAGCCAAGGTCCTCGATGTACTTGATCGTGCCGTCGATGCCGATCTTCTCGTTATCCTCCTTGTACTTGTCGAACACCGAGGCCAGGCCAAACGCTTCTTTGCTGCTTGCCCGGGCGTATCCGGCGCTGTGTGCGAGGTAGTCATTGATGGCCAGTTCGAGGTCCCAATTCGAGCCCGAAAGGAACTGATTTGCCACACTAGTCGTCGTGCTTGTGAAGTCGATGAACCTGTCTCGCAGCTGGTTCTGGTGTCTGGTGTTCCTGGACATTTGTCTTTTTTATATGCTGGTGGCCGGGTGGGTGGGGGGAAATCTCTCGCTAGGGGGGAGAGGATTGAGATCAAAAGATCAAATTGTTTTGTTCTTTGCCGCCCGCGGGCGCTGATGTAAACAAAAACACGACATTTTACATAACGACAAAGCCCCCAATGGCGTCCACCGCAGAGTTCGAGCTGGTCTTTGGACTGCCCGAGATCCCAGCCGAAAGTGACGCTGACATCGCCTCCCACTGGCTGCTGAGCCACGAGCACAAGGAGCCAACTCAACGTGTCAGAGCAGCCCTCAAGCGCGTTACCAACAGTGGCCAGACAGAGAGGCTGCTGGATCACTACATCTCCCAGATACGCCGTGAAGTCCTGCTGGTCGATGTCCACAGCCTGCCGCAGCTCAACAGAATAAGAGACTACTTCCTCTTCCCAACAGAGTTCCTTGCCCTGACAAACGCCGAGTACGCACGTCTAGAGCGCACCATCAACTCCGTTCTTCGCCCCAAAGTACTTAGCTTACACCCACTTTCCCAGGAAGAAGAGAACTTCATCGTCTCATTAGGGCTCGACACTACAGAAGTCGCTGCCTTGAACTACCAGAAAGCCATTGCTCACAAGATCAGTACATTTGCAGGCATTTGGGATCGTTCCTTCCTCAATGACACAGAGTGTGGAGATGAACTTTCAATGGCGGAACTGGCTAAACTTAGAGTCGCTGAGATCTTTGATATCATGGTGCACTATCCGGAAACACTTCCGGCACTTCAAGATCTTCGACGTTGTATGGATCCATCACACAGATCAGCATTGATCTCTTCTTTCACAAAAGCATGTACTGAGAGACTTCTCCACGCAGGCGCCAACACAAGTGACATCATTCTCTGCTATACATCCACTATCAAGTCCTTCTTGATCATTGACCCTCGTGGTGTGCTGTTGGACAATGCTTCCAGACCAATTCGGAGATACCTCAGAGATCGAGATGATACCATTCCAACTATCGTCAATGCTCTTTTAGAGAGTAATCCAGAAGACCCTCTCTCCAAACTCGCAGAAGAGCTTACTGTTGGAACTGAAAGAAGTACAAACAATCTGACTCTTGACTGGCATCCTGATCCAATTGATGCTCTGCCCGATTTCAGAAAGCAAGATATTATCGAATCATTGGTTTCCATATTTGATTCAAAGGAGCAGTTCATTACGGAACTTGTGAGTTGCTTTGCCAGAAAACTTTTACAATTGAAAGATTATAATATCTCAGATGCATTGATCAAGCTTGAGCACTTAAAGCCTAAGTTCGAAGAAGGAGAGTTGAATAACTTGGATGTTATGGTCAGAGATATTTCAGACAGTGAACAGATCGACAGATATATCCACATTAAAAACGAAATCATCTCCAAGGATGTTCATTTGGCTGTCTTGTCGCATCTATACTGGCCAGAATTTGAAGAATCTGACTTTAAGCTACCTGAGAAGATTGCGAAGCAGATCCAAATATTTGAATCAAAGTATTCTGAGATAAAGACTGGAAGAGTTCTCAAGTGTGTCAACTACGGCATTGTCGAGATTGAACTGGACTTTGAAGACGCTACATTGAAGTTTGACGTCAGTCCTGACAAAGCAGCAGTAATCAACTGTTTCCAGGGTCAGAGCTCTTTTACATTGGTTGATATCTGTCAGGAATTGGAAATGGACCCTGAAATGGCTGCTGAGTCACTCAAGTTCTGGCAAGAGAAGGGAATCTTGGAGCTCAAGAACGATTCATACCATGTGATCGAAGATCAGAACCCACCCATTGTGGACGAAGTTGATAACAGCCAGTTTGAACAATTCAAGCCGTTCTGGCCTTACGTTACCGAAATGCTTACCAACCTTGGAGCCATGGAGCCTTCTAATATCCACACATTCTTAACAGCTGTCGTACCTAAGAAGATTGGATATGGTGTATCAAAAGATCAGCTAATTAAGTTCCTTCAGCATGTTGCCTCTCATGGCGGTCTTGATTTCAAGGGTGGAAAATATAACCTCAAGCAAAGCAAATAACCCCGTGCTGCAACGATCATATAATGAATTAACGTGAATGAAAGTCTGAATTATTACTAAGAAGGGTTTATTAATAGTAATACGTCGTAACAAAACGAATTAAGCAGTAGCCTTGCCCAAAATGTGGCCATACTGCATTTCCACTTCGTGTAACAGCTTCTGTAGACCAATAATAACATATTGGTGTGTGAGACCAGGGAAGCTCTGTCTATGCAGGCCGAACCACTCGAGAGGTGGTGTAGCATCGCCCAAATCTCTCAACTGTGGAGCATCGATGATCGGTGGTTTCAACGGAACATAAACAAATTTGTCGCTCATCTCAACTTCTTTGATCTTCTCCTCAATGTTCTCATTACCAAACAGCGGAACTTCGTCATTTGGTGAGGTCTTTGGCAGACGGGCTGCGAACGCTCTGGCATGAATTGTCCACATGTCTCTGATAAAGTTGATGGAACCGAGATTCCAACGAATGTCAACTTTTCCACCAAACAAACTGGTATACTTGTACTCAATAATAGAGGAGTCGGGCACAGCAGTGACCTCCATAGAGCACTCCCATGACGGGAAGAAGAAAATACCACCACCCTTGGCTTCCAGTGAATGCAGAACAAACTCTTCAATAGTAATACTCGACAGAGATTCCTCCGGGAGTTGCGTACGGTAACTTGAGAGTGCGATATTGATATCCAACAGAGCCATATTCAAAGTTGAAGTTATATGACTGTCCACAGAACTCTGAGAAAAAGAAACCTCCAAGCCACCAAGATCAACAACCAAAACCTGTGTATCCAACAGGGAGCCAGGGTAAACGTGCAACAAGAATCTTCCAAAGTTAACCTCAAGCTCTGCTCGCAAAGTAGCAATCACTCCAATGATATCAAGAGCTTTTCTTGGATTTTCTGAAGCAATGGATCTCTTCAAGTCTTTATTGTAGGACATCTTACTATCCTGACGCATGCGTGCCAGTGTGTTATAAACATCCATGACATTAGCAGCAGCAAACGTGGTAGCATATAGTTCAGATGAAAGGCAGTGAACACTGGCAACAAGCTTGTCTGTTAGAATTTTGTTATGATCAACCTGGTTAAAGACAGTAATGTAAGTCTTCTTGATTCTCCCCAAAAGGAACACGTTGTAGTCAAATGATGCTTTCGTGTCAACAGACTCGAAACCGGCGGAAAGTAAGACCACAGGCATTTGATAGTCATCACCGACAAGGGACCATTGGATGACAGAGTGAATACGGATGTCTCTCACCACCAAGTGTCCACTGAACCTTCCTCTCGATTTAAATGCAACTGTGTCAAATCCGATCAAAAGATCCTGTTCTCTTCCAGACTTCTTTCTCGAAGATGCCCATATCTTATCCATTTCCAAGGACAGAATACCAAGAGACTGTCCCAGGTCGACTTCACAAGCGACATCAGCAACAAGGAAGTCAACCGTCCAAGAGACTGGGCTTGTAGTTGATGCTTTCTGATACTTCACCACCAAACTGTCATCTTTGATGTCCAACACACTCAGACTTGATCTCACACTGTTAGCAGAACTTGGGAAGACCGGTGACTTTGGAAACCATAAGTCTTTGAAAAGATCAAGATCCTGCATCTGTTTCAAATTCACATAGGAGTCAACCTTGGACATCTGACCGGAGACATAGAACTTCACAGAGCCGGCTTCGGCACCGGAAAGCAACAATGATACCAAAATTCTGTCAATACCAACAGACCCGCTAACTTCCCTGGAGTAACTGTGTTGAAGAGAGGCTCCTAACCGTTGCAGGCAGACAGCACCAGTAAGTGGAAGTCCTTCGTCTCCATCATTGGTGGCAAGACGAATTGCAATACTATCAATACCAACAACAGCCTGCACTTTTGCAGATGGCTCGCAGCTCAAATTCAGTTCCTGTCTGTCAATATGAAGAGCAAAGTTGATATGGAACTTGGAAAGTAGAGCCATTGGATCGCTGGATGAGGGTGTAGAAACCGGTGAGTTCACCTTCTTTGCTGGCTCATTAGAAGCACCAAAGAGCTCACCCAATTGCTTGAGACCGAACCATAAATCAGTAAGAACAGGAACACAGGTAGCAGATAAAGTGTTGTTAGAACTGAAAGTAAAAACTTCAACATTGATACTGTGGTCTTTAAGACCAGATGTTTTGGAGTACTCCGTTGCAATCTTGACAGCGGGTGCTTTGAGTTGGAATGATGGTGCATACACCGAGTCATTTGATTGGAAGTCTTCCCAGCGATAGAGCTCAACAACACCGCCAGCAAAGTTCATGTCACACTTGATGGAAGTGAAATCAACCGGCAGCATGTAGTCTGTGCTATTAGCAGTTGCAGTTGCTTGTGGATACACCCTCAGAGATTTCATCAGAGTTTCAATAGTTGTCACAGATTTCAAGGCCTTCTCAACTGATCCAATCGACGAAGAAAGGAATTTAACGTCAAGCTCTTCACCAGTAACGCGTACTAAAACATCCTTATTGAAACCAACCTTCTTGATAGAATAGGCAATTTGAACATTTGGAAGGAATGCTCTGTTTGGACTTTCAAACTCGTTACCTTGGCTGTAGAATGTTTTATAGCTGGATCCATTAGCCATAGAGCAAAACGCGGATATCAGCGAGAACTTTCCAAGCTTTTCCTCTGCAATGAAGAACATCTTTTCACAACCGGCAATGATACCTGGGAAGCGATCTGTTGGACTGTCAAAGATAAACCCAACACAGAAACTGTACGAGAGCATATGAACTGAAGAAAACTTGAAGAGTGGCTCAGAAACTGACATTGAGTTGGACTCCACCGATTCTTGAGAATGAGGGACCAACCCCGACAGAGACTCTGCAATATACGCCAAGTCGGAAGTAAGCTGGATGAGTCTGACAACGGTTGTTGGATGAAGTATCACACGTGAATATTGTGATTCCACCTGAAGAGACTGGTTGTCGGAAGCTTCACTGAATGTCACCTTGGCTCCAAGATTCAGCTGCAGGACCACAGAGTGGGCATCAACAACATGTGGTCCACGCACCACGACTTTAACATTTTCAATGGACAAATCTCCATGAGGTCTCTTTCCATGGGCAAACAAATCAAGGCCGCAGACATTGACTTCTTCAAATAATATGCTGTATGAGTCTGTACCGAGCTCTAGTTTCAATGCAAACAGCTCTCCCATGAAAGAGATCTTGCTAAACACAAACTGCAGCCGCGATGGACTAGGTTCCTGTGTAGCACTCGCCTTGACGCCGAAAGCATCTGGGAGAACAACGGAATCTGCCGCCACTTGAAGCCTTGCGAATGAGTCCTTGACAGCACACATCACAGCCGGCATATCATTCACTCGTGAGAGCATTTCGGTAAGCACACATGTTGCCCTCCTATATCTCCACGAAATGTCCGTCAAGCCAGACGCGAGAGAGTACTTTGTAAAGAGACCAACACCAGAGTGAGATAGATGAGCTATCGGTTTTGTGGGACTGATGAAAAAGCCCTGAGCCAATGAATTGGAGCTCATATCGAGACACACCAAGTCAGCAGACGTAAGCACCTCCAGCTTCGCTCCCCGGACGGCACCCTTCGTTGAAAATGGGTCAAGAATACCAATTTTCCAGTCAATAAGATTCGCTTGGACTGTGATATCAAGATGCGGTAAAGTGAGTGGCTTTCTTTCAGACTCGGTATCAGCAGAGGTTTCGGGACAAAACAGGTCATTCAATAGACTGGTAACAGTAGCAGTATCGTCAGCGATATCATCCAACAATTGAACATAGACAGATGTTTCCTCTTCCACACGTATATATGTCTTTTCAGAGTTTACTTTCACGACCTTTGGCCCAGAAATCAGGTCATCGGTACCCAAAAGCGAGGCACAGAAGTCTGAGACAGAGTAGGATAACACAGAGTGCCTTGAGGAGGAAAGATCAAGCTCAAAGTAATGAGCACCATACGTAGCAGTCAGATCAGAACCATCACCTGCAACTAATGAAGAGAATTTCACTCCAGAGCTGATCAGACTGACACATGTTTTAGGAAGAGAAATCTTTAATTCAACGTCTTCCACAAGCGCAGTGACCTGGACAGCGCGTGCTGTGCATGAAGCAGCAGAAGAACACTCTGAAGAACGACCTCTAGGTACTTTAATATTCAAGAATGGACGCAGTGACAGCATCAAAGTGCTAGCATTACCCTTGAGAGACGACACTTTGAGACTTGTAGAAAACGACGAATCCGGTTCCAAGCCATAAGAAACAGCACTCATATTCTTTTCTGTGGTGGACATCTCCACAAAGCTGGCACAAATGTAGTCGTTACCTTCAGGAGAAATGAGAGCCAGGGAAGCCTCAACAACACTGACTTCAAGAAGTGACAAAGGTAACTTAAGAGACTGAAATGGAGGGGAGAACACGTACCGAAACACAAAACTATGAGCGATATCGGTGAACTCCCAACTTCTCCAGCGCGCAAACACATCAAGAACATTCTCCATAGCGTTGGGCGGCGTGAAGTAGTCACCAGATGCGAATTTCTGCTCTTGAAGAGAAACCCAATCATCTGGAAGAGCATGTAGGATGTGGCGGAATCGAGTGATGACCTTCCAACTATCATTAGCTCTGACGTGCTCACGAGAGAGACGTATAATGTAGGCAGGACGTGTGATGACAGCCGGATCATGTTCAACACGGAATTCACCGCTGGCCATAGCAATCTCATAAAGTAGCTTCACTCTTGAGAAATGCAGTCTCTTGTGGATCACATCCAGCCTCTCAGTAAACTGCAGGAATATCTTAATCAGCCGATCAACATATGACGAGGTCCAAGAGCTAGATTCAGCAACATGTGACAAATCAAATGTTCTTACCGAAACAGAGCTTACCGAGCTCAACGCGTTGTCAGACCAAACTTCGAGGTCAGCAAGCGCCATTCTCAGGGGCGTCGATGCATCATGTGCTTGCCTCAAAGAAAATTTCAGAGATAAAACATGAAGGGCAATCGTCGCTTCAGAGGGGCCATCTGTGGAAGTCTTGAAACAGCAAGCCAAGGAAGGGTTCTCAAGAACACATCGGGTATGATCGTGCTGAGACAAATCCTGAGACCCATGCATCGGCCAAGCTTCTTCAGCAAAAGTTGCAGAAATAGAGGATGTCACGAACCTCACATTACAACACCTATTTCCAAGTTTCAGATGCAGAGAGAGTTCCTTGAGAATTGTTAGCTGGAGGTCGTCCAACGTGGACTTCATGGATCCGCGTGAGAGCCTGTCATAATATCCGACAATGGAGAACAGCGCAGCAGCCGTCACTTTCAAGTCCACATTACCGAAGTTCAGAATGCAATTGTCAGTCTCAAAATTTGGGTCTGCTTCACGCAGAGGACTGAAATCAGTGTCGCTATAATCAAGAACAGGCGTTGAGTGTATACCAGCAACAGTATCCTTCAATGAGCTGGGATTGGCTCTTGGGTTGACAGGGCGAGATAAGTCAGAGTCAAAGTCTTGAAAGAAATCACTGGGATTCAGCGTCGAGACGGAACCTCCAACATTACCGTCTGCTTCGGTGTTGACAGCATGTAGACAAAGGTCATCAAAGATAGCATCAACAGTATCATTTCGAAGCGGAGGCGATGCATCCGGTAAAGAAAGACTGACTGGTATCGATCCAAATGATCTGTTGTACTCATCTTTGTACTCTTCGTCAACAAGGAAGGCAAGGCGATGGAATGGACCGTCATGCTCAACTATATGCCTGTTCTGGTTGAACCTGACTTCATCGAAGTTTCGAGACTCACAGAAGTTGGTCATCTTCAGTGAGGAGGTCAGTTCAAGGAGTAACTTTTGGTCATGAGACCTGAGAATACAAGCTCGAATCTCATCAATGCCTAGACTGACCTTTTCGTTATAACGAGGATTGGTGAAGTCAATAAAGGAGAATGTCGTCCTGATGAGTTCAAACCTCAAAGTTTCATCCACATTGGAATCACAAATCGTGAAGGAAAGCAGCGGGGCAACAACAGTGACATGTGTTGTATCAAAGAGCTGTGGCTCATCCAATAGGAGATGATTCTCCAAATTCTTGTAACCAAAGCCTAGTTTAACAATGGATTTCAAGAATGCAGTCAAAGCAGGCGACGATCCATTGAATGATAAATCACCAGGAGAGATATCCCACTTACAGAAATTGGTAGGCTCAATAGGAGGTAAACCAAACATTCTGTGGCCATGGATCCCAAGCCCATCGATAGTCAGCTCTGCATTTCGAGTCGGTAAAAAAGACTTGATGTCCAAGACGGAGTCATTAGAACATTGATCAATGAAGTAACCAGAAATGGGCGTCAGGTTTGCTTGCATATCCATGTAGTAGTTCGTGAATCGAATATCAATATCGAGAGAGTCGAAATGTAGTGCCATGTTGGACTCACAGTCGTACAGATTGGCGGGCAGAACAATGCAGCTGTCTGCAACACAAAAAGAGAAATGTACATCAATCTCATTTTCAATTTTTTTGAACGCCTTATCCTTTGATTCTGATTTTGTACCAGCCTCATCAGCATCGTAGCCGGCCCCATGACTCAACTGGCTAGTATACTCCTCCAAAGTCTTGAACTTGGTGAAATTTCCAAAGTAGTTTTCTCTCACACTCATGATGTACTTCACAACAAAGCCATAACACTCGAGCGACACGTACTGACCCGTACAAGCAATGACAATGGAATCCACCAGATCAAGTCCGATCTCTGCGTAGTACGTATATGAACCATCAACAATGAACTCCTGTGAACGCCCAATATCTTTACTTTCAAGGAAGTTATTGAGAGTATGCCAAGGAGGTGTATCGATCACGAGAGAAAAACCTGGCGTGCTAATAGAATAATCAACTGTTGTGGACGTGCGAGCGACAGCTTCCATTGGAATGTGAATTTTGGTTGTAATCTCGTCTCCTTGAAGAGAAAGGTAGATATTGTCATTGAAGTCAAGGGGATTGTTGATAATATTAGCGTCATTGATGTTGAAGAAGAGCTTGTACCCTGTACATTTCCAGAAAATGTCGTAAGAAAAGGGCCGGAAGCGATCATATAGTGTTACAGGCCCAGAGCTGAAGTCCGTAAACATATCTGAAATGAGTGTCACATGTTCACGAAGAAGGAAAAATTCAGTGCCACGAGACTCATTCAAGAACGACCAGGCAACATGCCCATCCCAGGCTATAGGATAACCAAGATCAGCTGTAAGCGAGTGCTCTTCACATCGAAGAAGAATATCGTGGTTCACACTTGTACGAACTTCAAGCCTCTGGAAAGATGCATCCAATCTATTAGTAAACCCTGAGTTGGAAGGGACTTGGCCAATTTGAACGGAAAGGCTTGAGCCCGTGTTCATTTTGAACTCTAACCAACCGAATGGTCTCAAACCATCGGTGGTCTCCCTGTTTAGATCATAGGCAGTATTCTTACTGAACTCTCTTGTTGGAACACGGATTATAAGGTCGTCAACAACGGTAAGATTGAAGTCGACTCTGGTGTAGGCTCTTACAGTTCCGGGATGGAGCTTCTTTTGGATATCAGCATCTCGGCAAGCAGCAGGAAAGAACACTTCATGGAGAGATCCTCTATGACGCTCCGCCCAGGGACCATAATGGAGAGTAGAATTGGTAAGCTTCAAATCAATACCGAACTTTGGAGGAGGGCCACCATTTCCAATCTCAACACCATCCAGTGGGTTTGTCGGGAAGGCATGATCAGGTACCAACCCTGGTATGTCGTAGTAGTATTCAATACTGCACGACTCAGCCGACAAAAGACTAGTGTACCTGGCATACTCAGTTTCTACCTGCTTGACTTCCGATAGTGATCCTGTGTCGTCACCCAGATACTGAGAAAGACCTTTCCACTGTGACTGAGCCATACTCAAAGCGGACTTTCTATGACGTAATTTCCATAGCTTCAAGAACGGTCTAATGGGGAGCCAGCGACGAGTAGTAAATCTTTTGCACTCCGTTGATGGCTTCTGCTGAGTACCCAGCGTCGACTTTTCAGCCTCCAAGAATGCAACATTGGGTTTAAGAGAGACGTCCATTCTCTCGAATTCAAAGTTGTAAGAGTACCTCCCGTAGTCAAGTCTATTTTCGGATCGCTGAACTTCCACACAACCATCAGCAGAAGCGAAGGAAGCGATCAAAACACATTCAGTGGACTTGTTGCCAGCAACAATAGCACCTTTGATAACCTTGACTTGGAGAGGTAGTGCCTTCATGAACGAGTTCCACCCCTCTTTGAAATCTTGAGTGTACGTGGACGTCCCTGAAGAAGTGTCTGTCTGCGACTTCTCAGAATCCAAGTGAAACTCTTTGGCTTTGGAAGCAAGCTGATCCATGATGTTGTCATAGGATGCCGTGCGGTTGTACATGAAAACCTCAAGTCCTTCCACTTCCAAAAACCAACGACAAGGAAGACGCGAGTTAGTTAGAGCTTCAGCCTCAGCAGAGGACTGAAAAATATCCTTTGGGTTCTTTCGTGCTGCGGTGAGCCAATAACGCCAAGTCAGCGTTGCTTGGACCAGCGTAATGGTCATGTCCTGGTCGACATATGTGAGACCCCTGAAGAAGATTCTGCCACCAAGATGAGAGAATTTGATACTTTGAAGATCAATCCTAACCTGCCGCGTTCGCCACAGGAAAACTTCAAGTGTCTTTGTTATTACGAGGGCCATTATGCGGTTGAAGTAGAAGATGATCCCAATGCATAACGCAAATGCCAGGATCCAGTCCACGGCAAAGACCCAACTGAAGTCCTTTGTCTTCGTAATAGACACCGAAGCGAACCCTGTGAAAGAGTCCATGGGTTTTGAATAGTTTGAATGGACCCGTAAGTGTTTAGAAGTAGTGTTATTGTGCTATAGAGATCGCATCACTCTACGTGGGTTTCAAAAGGCGGAGCCAGCATCAAAAGGGCTCCATAACCGCGAGGACGTTATTTGCCGACAAAAAAAAAACCACAAACCTACGTGGAATAGCGAGACGGACTATCTACGACTGCCAGACGCGGCGTTAACTCATTCTCAATTCAATATAATAGTGCACACCCGCCTTACCAAACAGTTCCCAAATAATATACCTAAAACCAAACCGTTCACTCTGACTGATTCAGCAAGTCGTGATTCTGCAAGGTGATACTTCTGGTCATGTTGTTCACCTTGTAGATACCAACTAACTGCTGTGCCAACTCGAACATGTTGTTTCTCAAAGAAATAACAATAAATTGAGCATTCTTCGTACGCTCCTTGATATAGTTAGCAACAATAGAGACGTTTCGGAAATCCAAAGCCGCGTCAATCTCATCCATGACATACAGCGGTGTCGGTTTATAACGATGCAAGGCAAAGACCAAAGCCAAAGAACTCAATGTTTTCTCACCACCAGATAAGTTTGAAATGTTCTTCCATGACTTCTTTGGTGGCATAACACTGAAGAGGATACCCTCGGAAAATGGGTCCAAGCTGTCCACGAGCTCCAATTCTGCATTGCCACCCATAGTAATCATCTGATACATCTCTTTCAAGGTACCAGAAATTATGTTGAAGCCTTCCATGAACTTTTCCAATCTATTCTTCTTGAGCTCTTCGGCAACTCTTTTGATCTCATCTCTCCTTTCAACGGCATCATTCAACTCAAGCTTTCTCGACTGATATTCAGTAGCTCTTCTACCGTACTCCTCCAACACATCAACATCAACCTTTACCTTAGACATGAACTCCTCAAGCTCCAGAACTGCAGCTTCAATATCGGCAATGTTGAGGGCATGTATCTCATTTGGAGAGAGTTCTGAAATAGCAGGGCTGAGGTACTTGTTCAACTCTTCCTCTGACTCCATGAACGACAGCAGTCTTGATACATCTCTCAATTCCAAGGTTTCAAGCGCAGTAGTATACTGTTGTCTGTGCGTCATGTCTTGTTTGATCATTCCTTGATGTCTCTCAATCTTGTTCTCAATCTCAACCAGAGCAGATTTCAACTTATTGATGAGTTCAGCCTTCTCGTCTAAAGACTCCTTCAAGAGCTCAGACTTGGCATTAGCGTCATCTTTTTGATCCATCAGCTTCTTGAGATCAGAATCAAGAGACTCAAATGCACGAATCTTCTCCTGGTATGCTTCCTCAACCCTGGTAAGCTCTTGCTCATATTCGGCAATCTCTGCTTCCTTCTCTATCTTCGACTTGGTATAACGTTTGAGTTCATTAGCAAGCTTCTTGATGGTGACCTTGTTGTTGTTGGTTCTTTGGACATTGATCTCAATCTTTTGGTTGATACCATCAACTGTAGAGTTCTGCATACGGAGCCTCACACCACCAACATTCATCACCTTTTCTTGAAGCTCGTCGATCTTTGCTTGAAGTTCCTTAGACTGCTCTTTCAAATCATTTAATTCTGCTGTTAGAGTCTTGACTTTTTGTTCAGCCGCTTGGATTTCTTTGGTATCGGAGTTCAGTTCTTCATTGGCCGTGATCAGCTCAGACAGTTGTTTCTTGGAGTTCTTCAACTCTGTCAACTGAGATTCAATGAGAAAACCAAGTTTTGAAGATTCAGCATCAATATCTGGCTGTCTGTCATTCAATTGCTTCAGTGCATTGGTCATCTCGAAGTATGTGTTCTGAGCTACCTCAAACTTGTGTTCTTTGTCAGCCAACTGCTTCTCCAAGTGGAGAACGTCTTGCTCCGATACAGAGTTTGCCTGGGATGTAGATTTCATACCACCTCTACTGACCGTACTACCACCACCACTCAAGGTACCGGATTTATCAATCAACTTACCATCTGATGTAACAACACGGAATCTCTTTGCACCATATGCAACAGCATTAGCTTCCCTCATGTCTGAAGCAACAAGCGTATCCTGCAGAGCATAATAGAATGCATTGGCGAACTTAGCCTGTTGTGGCTGGACTAAGTCAAACAATCTTGGGACATTTCTAGGAGTTGCGATAGGGTTCAAGTTGAACTTTCTCAATTTCGACAACACGATGAAGCGAGAGAAACCGAGGTTGTGCTTTCTCAAGTACTCGATACACTGCTGAGCAACCTCGACTGTCTCAACAACCATGTCATCCAATTGCCCACAAGCAGTAGAAATGGCAACGTCGTATTGGTCATCAATGTAACCCAAATCACCCAATCTGCCGTAGAAGCCTTCAATACGACCAGAGTTCTGAAGACCAACCAAACCAGCCAAGACTCTGTTCTTGTTTTCAGTTGTTGAAAGTGATCCGCGCGCTTCAAATGTTCTCTGACGATGGTTGGATAACGAAGACTCTATCTCACCAAGTTTGACGCGAGCATGCTCGCACTCGTGAGCACCGAGCTCAATTTGGTTTTCGTTGTGAACCTTCTCTTTCTTGAGAATCTCAAGCTGCCTCTCAGCATCCTTGCCCTCTTGGACAATCTCCTCGATTCTCATTTTCACTTGATCGATCTCACTCTGTATCTTTGTTCGTTGCTCCTTCAACATTTGCACTTGAGAATCAGTAATGGTGATCTCGGACTGTTTCTTCTCCATACGCTCAGTCCAAGGCTGCAACTGCGCTTCATAGACCTCAATCTCTTCATTGAAAGACTTCGTCTTATCCTTCAACTCGGCACGAATTTCATCCAAAACAGACTTCTCAGCGATAAGGGACACCTTGAGATCCGCTAAGTCTTTGGTGAAGGTCTCGTTCTCCTCTGATAAGGTGTTATGTTTGCTTTCCGCCTCTTTGAGGGCAGTAATAGCACTGTTCAAGAGCTTTTCTGCTTTCTTCTTTTTAGTTTCCAGACTCTTCTTCTTCTCCTCAGTTGCGACCTTCTCTCGATCACCCTTCTTTTGAATATCCTCAAGCTTCTTGATCTGCTTGTCAATGTTCTCAATAGTTACAAGAAGCTCACTGTATTCCTTTTCGAAGCCTTGGACTTCATTTTGGAACTGCAAGGAATCCTTTTGTTCGGCTTGTAATTGCTCCTGAAGCGAAGTCAGTACTTTCTGATTAGCGTCAATAGAATCATTGCACTTCAAAATATTGTACTGGTACAATATTGACTGTTGTTGAGCGAGAGTCTTCTCCTTCATGATAAAGTCCAAGGCTTCATCTTTCTTGGATTCTAAGGAGTTCCTCTCTTTCTCAACCAAGCTAAATCTGCTCTCTTTCTCTTGACACACTTCATTTAACTCATCGATGGTCTTGAAGCTGTCCTCGATAGTAGACTTGTAACTCGAAGTGCCAATAATATCTTCCAGGTACTCCAAAAGACCATCATCATTCTCCTTCTCAGCCTTTGGCTTCATCTGAGCAATACTTTCGACTTCTCCTTGCAAAATCAAGAATCTCTTGTGATCCAAATCGATACCCTTCTCCTTCAACAAGGTTGTGACTTCAGTATAGCTACTTCCTTTACCATTGATGAAGTAGCTAGATCCGTTGTTTCTGTAGGCTCTTCTAGAGACGATAAGCTCACTGCCCCCAGTAACTGTTGTGGCCCCTTCCAAGTTGTCTGTCACATGGAGGAAGTGAATATCAACACAGCACGAATCGAGATTCGGAGCGGCCTCAGAATTATGTATCAGCTCCGACAACTTGCCCTGACGCATCTTGTTGGCCCTGAAACCGAAGACGAATAGCATGGCGTCGATGACGTTTGATTTTCCGGAACCATTTGGTCCAACCACAGCAGAGAAGGATGTGTGGAACGGACCAATAGTCTGCTTGCCAGCATAAGATTTGAAATTTGTAAGAACAAGACGGTCAATCACCAACCTTTGAATAGGCTCCGATTGCTCCTGTGTGTAGTATTGGGATGACGCGATCTTGGAAGCTTTGGTGGGAGAGAGCTGGATGATGTCTGGACCATTAAAAGAAGGTTTAGCTCTTGGGGACTCAGACTTGAATTCGGCAGCAGGTGGATCTAGCTTGACAGCAGCATCGAGCTTCATCTCCACATTTTGATCAAGGGGGGCGAGTGAAGAGCGACGTTCCTTGTGTACTGGGGAGTGCGACTTGGATGGAGATGGGACGTTTTCTTTGTTGATAGACTCATCGGCATCAGAGGCATCCTCAGCGGTTGGAGGTCTCCCAATGTTTCGTCTCTTGGCCACTGGTGAACTCATTATGTGGATTTAATGGAGGATACAGCTGTGTGGTCGTTGTTTATCCTGCTTTCTTTTCTACGCGTTGGGGGAACCCACTTTCAAATCAAAACAAACAAACCAGTTCGCGAAATATCGGTTTGGCCAGGATCGTTTGGCTCCACCTCCAAAGGTTTGGTAAATCGAAGCTCACCGATCGAAGGATCTACAAAGATACGAAGAGAAGAATATGCCATCGACACTCATCATTGACAACGGTTCTTATGAGATAAAGATCGGCGATTCTTCGACATCGGCTGAAGATGTTAAGGTGGTGCAGAACTCCATCTCTAGGACCAAAGACAAGAGACTACTCATTGCAAACCAGTTAAATACGGCCAATGACATATCTGGCATCATATTCAAACGCCCAATTGAGAAGGGCCATCTTGTGAGCTGGGAAACACAGAAACTGATCTGGGACTATTGCTTCAATGGCCAGGAAGTCGGGTTGGATCTCGATACGACAACTGTTGATCTAATTATGACAGAGACACCTTTCATGCTGCCCAACCTTTCACAGAACTCAGACCAGATTATATTCGAGGAATATGGGTTCCAATCACTCTATAAGGCCCCGACTGCGGCTTTTGTACCTTGGAACTTTGAGAAGAACGAGTATATGTATGAGCCAAAAGTACCCAACGACATCAGCTCAGTGAAGAACTACGCAGACTATCAATTGGTCATTGACTCCGGGTTCAACGCTACCTGGATCATTCCGATCGTGAAGGGTATGGTGTATTGGCGCGCAGTCAGAAAACTGGAGATTGGTGGCCGTTTTCTCTCTGGAGTGATGAGAGAGAAAGTATCCTTCAGACACTATAATGTTACCGACGAGACAGTGCTAGTGAACAACATTAAAGAAGCCTCATGCTTTGTGACAATGGATTACAACAAGAGCTTACGATCTATTAAGGAGCATGCCAAAGAAAACGTTGTTGAATATGTGCTCCCAGATTTTAACACGACAACACATGGATATGTACTCACACCAGAGCTGAGAGCCAAATACAAGCCACAAGACCAGCAGATTTTAAAACTTTATGACGAAAGATTCAGTGTCCCAGAGACTCTATTCCATCCCGAGACTGTGGATGTAATGAATAAGGCGGGTATTGTGGAGACCATTGTTGACTGCGTCTACGCTCTTCCTGAAGTTATCCGTCCTTTGTTCGTTTCTAACATTGTTGTTATGGGAGGTAACTTCAATCTCCAAAACTTCGAAAAGCGTCTTCTCAGTGAATTGAAGATTGTGTTACCGGTCGAATGGGAAGTAAGAATTGCCAGACCTTCAAATCCAAGTAAGTACGGTTGGGAGTGTGCTCGGAAGTTCAGTGAGAACGACTTGTACAAAAACGTGAGAGTAACTAGAGCAGACTACGACGAGCATGGCGCAGGGTGGTCATCTAGAAGATTTGGCTTTCAGCTGTGAATACAATGTTTCAAATCACAATCATATCAGTATTGAACCCCACCTACCCACAAAAAAAAGTATGTAAACAAGATCCGTATGCAAATTAAAGAAACAAATGCTCAGCTCATATTCATGTTGAGCGTAACCAGCCCGACAACAAACAACAAAACCAAGGAAAACGAAAACCACACAAATCCAGTTTGCCACATCTTTCTATGGTTCTCATCAACAGCCATGATCAATCCAATTGCAACAATTGACAGTGAAATGCTCGCCAGAATCGTAAGCACAAGAAGGAGGATGATCGCTGGGTTAACGTAGGCATCACTAAATCTCATCAAAGAAGCGGAAATACCAAGGGACAATGAGATCAAGACCAGTGAAATGACAGAACAGGCAATGGCAAGAATCACTTGGAAAGTCTCATGGGCAGTACGCTTTGAGCTTTCGTCCAATGATTCCAAATCTGAATCACGTCTCTGGGTTGCAGTGCCATAAGCGACAGGAGGATTACCACCATGTAACAGGGCAGTTTCATCCCCAGTAGCAGTTGAAAACAAGAATGGTGCCTTTTCATGCATGAACGTAGTCACTGAAGTAGCAGCCTTGGAGATGTAATCCACAACAGCGGTGGACAACAATTGATCATCATCCGAGTTGATATCAACAAAGAAACCAGCATTATCCTCACCTTCCGAGCCGTTGTCAAATTCGTTCCAGTATCTGAACTGGTTGGATTCCGCGGAGATGCTTCCTTGGTGCTTATCACCCGAGGAATCAGACATGGAACTCTGACGAACTTTGAGTGAAGATTTTTGACGACGCGGTGCCTTTGGTGGATTCTTGCGGATATCTAGGGGTGAGACACCAAAGAAGCGGGCCCAAGATGGCTGGAAGCTGAGTTGTCCAGTAGTGAAAAGGTTATATGTCAATGGGGTCAAAGTCTTTTCGACCTGGTAGACCAAGTGGGATTCAGTGAGTCTCTGGATCTCACTTGGGATCGCAGTGGTAGATACTGGAGAGCTGAAGCGAACCTCGAGCAGTGCGTATGGGAAATGATTGGCATTGGCTTCATTCTTCTCAGACCACATGATGTTTTCCAGATCAGCATTGGAGTACTTGATGTTGGAAGTAAGCGAGATCCAAGATTGTAACTTGGTCTTCTCATAGACTCTGTTGGATGTAAAACGTGCCTTATGGCAGCTGGACTTCACAACTGGACGAATGTGTCTGGAGAAGATCCACTCGATGGAGATTCTCTCAAGGGAATCCAAGGACTCGATGAATGCCGCGTGGCGTGCAGTGAATGTCTCAATGCTCTCACCGGATTCAGCACTGTGAAGTAGATCATTGACAAAAGAGCCTTCTTGGAGCAAAGCGTTGGAAGCCTTTCTCAGGCCACCAATAGCGGACACCAACAGGGATCTGTCCTTCTGAGAAGAGTCAGCTATAAGCATACCCGGGTCAGTATCTGACATAATCGACTCTAAATGCTTTGGGTTGTCCAAATAGACCACTGTCATATCACCAGTGTTGGCGAAAGAATCCGCATCGTTGAGATAAATAGAGTTTGATCTAAAAATGTCTTGAGATCTCTCATCCAAATCAACGGGGTTCTCTTCTTCTGGCTTCTTCTTCTGCAAATCATCGACGGATTTACGTCTCTCCAACAGCTGTCTGAAGGAGTATGAAGATTTCTGCCTTTGGAGTTGCAAGTTTTTTCTCTCAAGCAAAACATTCTCATCAACAAAATAGAAGTTCGAGAGTAGAAACAACTTCAGTTCTGCAATGTTCTCATAATGAACGAGAAACGTCTCTCTCTGCACGCCAAGTTTGACGCTCTCAAAGTCGAACCTCTCATTTACGTTCAACTCAGCAAGTGGATCGGTATATGATGCTCTTTTGTTTCTCGATACTGACGGCGATAGGCCGCTTGCAAATTGAACACTTGGTGTTTGCTTTGCTCTGATGAGATCGTAAATGAGCGCCAGCTCGAGGTAGAAGCCTGTGAGATCAATGAAGATGAAGGATTCATGGTTCTCAACCATGAGCTTGTTGATACTGGTATTCAGTTTACCACCATCCTGGGAGTATTTGGTGTACTTCTTCAACAGCTTACGAAGACCAGTCTTCTGTAGCATGATGAACCTCGAGAGTTTCTGGAGGTCAGAAGATAGCTTTGTGAGATTGTCGTTGAGGTCATCGTAGATCTTGCTTTGGACAGCATCAAAACTGGCATCATCAGGTGATAGACCATCGAACTTGTCAACGAGATTCTCGACATAGACGAGGCGGCGTTTCACTTCACCCACTTTGGAAGCGAGGAAGAGGTTCACTGTTTCAATTTGCTCAACTAGGGCACGGTACAGATCATCAATATATGGCTGTGGGTTCTTGTGATTCTCCGTGGCGAGGCGGATACGACTTTTGATGTCGTTGTAGTCAATGTTGAAGCTCCGCCACTCGTGGACTGACTTGGATTTCAACTGCGTGCCAAACTTCATGATAAGCGAGGTGTACGAAGAGAGGGTGTGAAGAAGACTTGGGTGGCTGACAAGTGCACACAGCAGCAGAGGAGTGCGATGTGTGACCGGTGCTTTTACTTGTTTGTTGGGTAGACAATTAGGGCGGGCGATTGGGTATTATATAGCAGCGTAGATGTGATTTCTGAAGAGCTGCAGATCACTTGCGAGAAGCAGCAGGCGGAAGGCCAAAAAAAAAACATGGCGGTAGGTGCCACACAATCACCTCGGAGAGCCATTGGGGAAGTCAGAAAGAGGCATTTCCTGTACAGTTGATGTCCTAGTCGACTGTCCCATTAGCCGTGCCAGTATTTACCTCGTACTGGTGCAATGGTGTCTTTGAGGTGACCCGTGATCAGCTAGTGATGGCATATGTTGGTGGCCTAGCGTTGAGCATAGATAAGCGCGGGAGCGGAAGTGTCGATTAGGATCTTCAGGTCCGTTCAGCATCATGTGTTTGGATCAGGATCTAGGATCTCAGGGCGTCCCCAGGATCGTGATCGAAGGGGGTCGAAAAGACAATAGAGAGCCCACGTGTGCACTGTACGCACGCAAGTTTCGCCTTGCATGAGCCTCGAAAACGAGGACCCTACCAAAGAGAGCAATCAGGCACACGACATATCACCCTTCTCACACGACAACTAATGCCTGATCTGCGTTTTATCTCGCTCTCTGAGTATTAGCTCGTTATACGAAGAGAATCGGAGGCCAGGCAGCAGTTCTCGGCTAAAAGTTGACTGCCTATTATGCGCGCCTGTCATAGATAAGAACTAAAATCTGCCCTAGCTCAGCTTCTAGCCGCGACTAGGGGAAATGTGGCTCAAAACAGAAGTTGGCCACACACCCCACTGTTTTTCATTTGAGTATATTGTATACGGCTCATCCGGTGTGTTGAGCCGGCGAGTGACATCGTTTTCCGCACATATTTCTATAACTTTCTGGATATGGTACGGGCTTAGGACCTGCTCGCTGTGAGAGTTTCCCTTGTCGCGCGGGCCCTGACCCTTTGTTCATGTGCGTTGCAAGATAAGCACACCATTCCCCCTCTTTCTTTCCGAAGTCAGATACCGAGGAACATATCTAGTCACACATACAGGGGAAAATATTTTAGCTATTTGTAATCAGCGTCTTCAAAGCTGGCCAGGAGGGCGGACCCTGTTTTTGCAGGATGGGTGACCCCCAGACTGTGCCCAGCACGAACTCTCACACAACGTTAAAGCCTCATCACCGAATGCCGCCGAAATCAACGGATATGGGATCTTATGAATTTTGGTTACAGACTTGAAGCCTCCACATGCCCCTTTGTGTCTTTCTGCTTTGTGAGTACTATCATTGGACTGTAAACAACCCCCACTCCTGGATATCATTCAATTCCATGATCACCGAGAGGAAACATTGGTAGAGGGTGGCCATCCTCAAAAAGAGTCAGCCATATCAACATATTTTACTCAATGCCTCCCAAGATGTAATCAACTGGCCCCGCGAACAGAGTCGATGGATCAAGATTGCTGCTAATTGCAGTTATTTCCGACCGGCTTTACGCACCGACACAGACCAAACAGCTAGCTACCAACCGGGCAAAATACGTAGGTAGAGCAAATAGGACAAAGACGAACTATTTGTGGGCAAAGTTCACAGCGGCTTCCAAGCACTATTTAGAGGTCATGGTAAGTTGGGTTTGTAGTTCACGTCACTGACATAGATCTGATCCTCTGTAGAAGTTCCTCGTGGGTGTGCAGCCATGCATCGTTTCCTGGTTAGCGATGATGCCCACGTTTTTTTACGCATATATTACAATAGTCCAAACACTTCCTTCCATCTGTTTCATTTACAAAGGCTTCCTTTTTCAAGGCTTTTACAACAGCGGTACCCCCATTTGCCGTCCTCGTAGTAACTGCCCCAAACACTTGTGTGATTCCCTGGGAAAACGTCTTCAGAGTACTGAGATAGTACAACCTCATCCTCCTCATCCTCATCCTCCTTCTCCTTCTCTTGGTCTCCGTACATGTCCAGCAGAGACTTCTTGAGTTTATCACGCTTCAATTTCTCCTCAGTAGTCAGCTGTTTGATCTTACGCTCGGCTAAAGTCGGGTTCGATACAATGTTGTCTGCGTCAACACCACGTTTCTCTTCGTCCCATGCAAACTTCTTAGTGCGTTCGAATTCTCTGGCTTCACCAGTCAAATGGCGGACGAACCTGTTGTCTTCATTGTAGTAACCTGTGCTATCATCTCGTACCATCCTTGACTTGGGGTCATAGTTCATATTGTCGTTACGAATGTCAGCCAAGTATACCGCTTTGTCTTCTCGTAGGCGCACAAGCTTTTCCCCTTCGGCTCTCTTGATTTCACTCTTCACATCCTTATCCCAAAGTCCAAGTTCTTTAAGCTCAATCTCTTCATCTGTGTCAAACTCACGTTCTTGTCCGGCCGATTCAGCCCTTTGCTTCTCCTCCTCTCTGTGTCTCTTTTCCCACTTCTCAATCTGTCTAGAATATTCCTTGGCGTCATAACCAAACCAACGATCCCTGTTCCCATCGTAATCGACGTCCTCATTACGCTTACCCTTCACTGCCTCGTCGTTCTTTGCCTTCTTTGACACCGACTCCTTCAAACAGTCCTTCTTCTCATGATCCAATGAGCCGCATACTGCACATCCTCCACGTTTCCTGCGTCTCTTGAACTCAACTTTGTGCTCCACAGGGGTAATAAACTCATCCTTGATGCCACTACCTACCTTTGCTTCACTATTAGGCCGTGTTTCCTTGCCAGAGCGATGATGTGCTAGGTAGTCCCCGTTTACCGAGCTAGTTTCAGTGTACCAAGGAGCATCTTTAATATACTTGGGGATATGTGGATTATTCTCCGTCATACTCTTGCGTTTGTTGATGTTGATGTTAAAGTGCCAAAGCTAGCAGGCTAAATCTGTTCGCGCGCAGGTGCTGGCCCAACCAGCTCATCTCCACTTCAAAAAATTTTCGGGTTAGCTTACCTCCTAGATCAGCCACAAAGAACAAATACACAAATGAGCAACATCCAAACCTCATCATTCGTCAAGAAGTTAGCGGCCAACGATCGTCCAACGAGAACAGCGGCCCTTCAATCCCTCAAGAAGTTCCTCTCGCGCCCTCGTGACCTTCCGCTTTTGGAGTTTGAGAAGTTATGGAAGGGACTCTTCTACTCCATGTGGTTCTGTGATCGTCCACGTCCACAACAGCGTCTCGCTGCTGACTTAGGTGAGCTTTTCATGATAACCCCGGTGCAAAACTATGCAAACTTTTCCCTGGCGTTCTGGCTTGTCATGGCCAGAGAATGGATGAACATTGATCAACACAGAATCGATAAGTTCCTACTTCTTGTAAGAAGAGTGCTATTCTTCCAATTGAAGAGACTTAGACAGGAAGACTGGGATGAGAAACTCCTTGAAGACTTTGTGAACTCGATGAAAAAGTGTCCGCTTAGTGGTGATGCTAAGGTGTCTAACGGGATCCCATTCCATTTAATTGATATTTACGCTGACGAGCTGGAAAGAATGATGTTTGAGGAGATACAAGAAGATGAAGAAGATGAAGCGAATGAAGAAAAGAGAAAGGAGATTGTCGATCATACACCAGTTGCGGAATTGGTAGAGCCATTCGTCACACTGAGTCAGGATGCTCTTTTGAAGACACTGAGAGAGAAGATCAAATCTGACCTGCTAGAAGACGAGAGGATTATCAAATGGGGCGGTGTTCCTATGGGTGAAGATAATGAAGAAGAGGAAGAGGAAGGAGATAATGAGGAGGAGGAGGATTCTGAGGATGAGTGGAAGGGCTTCGATTGAAGCGATAAGTTATCATGAATTAATGCATATTTGCTCCAAAGGTATACTTCATATATTGAATCGATGATAGACTTATGTAGCAGTTTTTCAATACCGCACCAATGTCTCCTCCATATCCCTACCTTGGCTGGAGGACCACTCTGGTTGTTCCAATAATTTGGTTTGTGGCTTCTGCAGATGCTCCCTTTTCTCGGGGAAGTTGACTTATTGTGCCCTCGCTATTACCCGGCCTAGTGGGTGTTGATGGACATCCGAACACCAGTGTGCTATCGACACGTCGAAGAAAAGCTCCAACGTTAGAACGGCCAACGTCCCACAGACAGCACGAATTATAACTGCAGATAAAATGGCCAGCGAAGGTTTGGAAAAGATCACAGAGGTTCCAGTTGAGTTCTTCAAGGATGGTACTGCCTTTGTTAAGAAGTGCACCAAGCCAGACCAGAAGGGTGCGTTGTTCGATGTGTGATGAGTGTATTTTACTGCTCATCTTGGAACTTCAAGTGCTAAATACTAACGATATTCCTCAGAGTACATGAAGATCATCAGAGCTGTCGGTGTTGGTTTCGTTATGATGGGTGTTGTCGGTTATGCTATCAAGCTCGTAAGTGTATCCATGTCTAGAAAAATCTCACACTGTGATACTAACAAATTCATACAGATCCATATCCCGATCCGTTACCTTATCGTTTGATTCTTGTGCTTACTCTCATATATCAATATGGATCACCGAAAAAACTACTTCCCTATGTAACAAAGGAGCACTCATTCCATCCTTTTGTGGCCTTGACGGCTCATCAAAGGCTCTCTTCTCGTTACCAATGTACATTACTTGCTTTCTAAGATAAACTGTGGCTGCCTAAGGCAACCCCTGTAGAGCGTGGTTAGCGACTTACACGTCTTCCCCTGTCTAATTTAAAGCCAACTCGAGGGTATACTTGTGCGTCCCATACCATTTCCGAGAACTCGAACACCCGCCACAGGGCAAACTATATATCCTACAGGAAGATCAGACCTTCATCTTCACTCTTTCTATCAACAGTTCCTTTCGAGCCATGAGCTTTGCATCGCTTCTGAACCAGATCAAGCGGAAACCGGGATCGGAGAGGGCTCCTCGACGTTCCGGGTCGACTAGTGATCCGCATACACCAACCACAACCAAGACAGAGGAAGACCACATTCCGATGAATGCCATCCCACATGACTATGTACCTTCGCGGACTATCGACCCCGCAGTTGCCAGGTTGAAGGCACTGCGTCGTGAGGAGAAGGAGAAGGAGGAGGCCGAGAGGAAGAAGAAACATCCACAAAGGAAGAGAGCACCTTCCTCCACCAAAGTGAAGCCCACGGCGCCTCCATCGACATTGATGAGAAGACGAATGGCTGAAAAGATCAAAGCCGAAGCATCAAAAAAGCCAGCACCTCCCGTCAAGAAACTGACATATGCTGAGCTCCTCGAACAAGCCAAGAAGAAGTCCAGCACGCCAAAGGACTCTTCACCACCAGCACCACCAGAAAAAACGCCATATCAGTCCAAGAGCGCCATATTGAGGAAGCCAGAGCCACAAAAATTGGTTGCCTCTGTTTTTAAACGTGGAGTTAAGGCAAGCCCATATGATCCTACGAAAATGGCTCCAGGTGCTCCAAAGCCACTCGCTCAACCATCATCAAGATTACAGGCTAAACTTGCAGAAAAGAGAAAACACAAGGAAATGAACCCAAGCAGAGTACATGGAAGATCCCGCAGATATGATGATGATGGCTATGGTGACTATGACGATGAAGACGACGTTAATGACTTTGTTGTTGACGATGAAGAGGAAGGAAGTGACTTTGGTTATTCCACGGGCAGCCGTTACGATGCCAATGACGACCACTATGACAGAGACCAGATATGGAAGATGTTCACGAGAGGAAAATCTAGACGCGATTATGATCGTTATGAGAGTGATGACCTTTCTGACATGGAGGCCACTGGTGCAGATGTTGAAAGAGAAGAGAGACTGGCTGCGAAGAGGGCGAAACAGGAAGACTTGGAGGAGATGGAAAGAGAGAGAAAACACAAGGAAGAGAAGAGAAGAAGATTGGGTAGATAATCTACCAACACGCCTACTAACGAAGCTTTAATAAATCATTCATGCATGAAAAGTCATTAAACATCTGGTCATTCAGAGTCATACTCAAAGTCGTCATCCTCAATTTCCAGCTCTTCACCAGTCTCAAATGTAGAAAGACGTTCTTTCTCCAACTGCGCATTGAACTCCCTCTCCAAGTCATGATCCACGGAAAGTTCTCTGGGGCTTGGGTCAGATGGTGGTTTTTGTGGTGAAGCTTCAGGTGGTGTTTCTAAGAGGGGCGGATCTATCACTGGCGATGGCTCCATGGTATGTGTAACGGCCTTCACAGGCGTGGCTGATTGAACAGTTTCTGTAACTTTCTCATGAACATATTCCTCATCGGAGGACAAGTCCGCGTCATGCGCAGACACTTCTTCGTCAGAGTCAACATACCCATCAGCCACATAGTTCACGAAAGCTTCGTACTCATCCAGGTCATTATCTTCCGGAGCTCCGCCCACTGGCTCATCCAAGACGAAACCAGCACCAGTGTCGTATCGTTCAGCTCCATCCTCGACCAAAGAGCCAGCATGAGAGTTGGCATAGTTATGATTACTAACAGATTTTTCTTCAACGACATCCTCATACGCACGCACATCATAACGATCATCATCAACAACAACAAATCCAGCAGTAGTTTGTTCCACATCGCTCGTTTGATCTCTTGGATTCCAAACAGCATCTTCAGCAAGGAATCCTCCACTAGCACCAACAGAGGTCTTTTCTGGTTTTTCGTCCCCATCATCAATATCATAATCAAGTTCATCATCATCATTATCATTAGCAATGTACTCCTCATATTCCTTCTGCAGTTTCTCGTATTCTTCCTCGGAATCAACTGTCGCATCTTCATTAAGTTTTCCATGCGACTTATCGAGTCTCTGCTTGATTCTCAGTTTCGTCATCAGTAAGTTCCATCCCTTCAATGCTCTGATCTCGAGTGCTATCTTCTCCTTCTCGATAGCCTCGACTCTCAACTGTTCTTGAACGACAGCAATGGCTTCTTTGAAATCAATTCCAACGACAACGCCGCCGATTTTGGGAGTAGCTTGTCTTCGATCAAACTTGAATCCAACAACAGCAGGTGCGTAGTCAATACCCATCAGCTTTGCAGCATCTTCAGCGTATGGCGTGTCGATCAACACTGCACCTTCTGGGACCATTGAAGGAACAAACACATCGATATTTCCAAATGTGTTTTTATTAATAAGCCCATCCACGCAAGGAGGTGGCACAAACATCTCAGTTTGGAACTCCGCGTACAATCTCTCTTCCCTGTCCTCTTCATCGTCATTAAATGCATTGTTTCGGGACACTTGCAAACTCGTCTTTTGTCTCGTCTTCAACGGTTTGACTCCAACTTTCAAAATACGACCACGTTGATACCAAGCTCTTGGTGATCGGAGGTATTGTACCTGTGATCTCTTGTATACTGGAATTGAGTCGTTTCTTCCTCTGATACGCAGCATACCACATGACTCTTTCGGATGAAGTATCTCATTAGCTTTCAAATGAGATTCTAGGACGAAGAATGGATGGCCCTTGAAGTCTTGAATATTGTCAGGCATTCCTTCCTGTTCAGCTCTTTTGGAAAAGTATTCATCTTCGTAATCGTCTGCCCTGTTTCGTGGTCGAAAGTTCAAAGCATCAATGAAGCCACTGTACCAAATATCTTCGGATTCTTCCTTTGTGATTCGATTCTTGCGCGTTTTGGAGTAGTACTTTTCAGAGTAGCGCTTAGTGATGTCCCTTACACCACCAGTAGCGTCATATCCGATGACGTAGCTGAGTGTGTTGTATGGATGAGACATTGGAGGTTCCAGTTTGCTCCTCACCCTGACAATCTCCATCGTTCTGAACATGATGGGATCTATTGTAACCCAGTTCTTCGACACAATGTCCCAGGCTTCGACCCAGAACACAGGATAAACCATTTCAATCTCAGCTTTAGTTGCCTTGGATGTAATGATCTGAGAGGAACCCTTTCTTAGAGCTAGTACCTTATCAACCATTGATGATGGGCCATCAGATGCCTTTGCGGGCGCTGAAGTCTTGTCGTTGTGAGATTTGATCTTTCTGTCCCTGAAGTCGGGTGGTTGTAATGAAAACACTAATCTTGAAGGTACATCAGCGGCCCTCAACAAAGCCAAATAACCCTGTGCACCAATATCTCGCGTGCCTCTTCCCTTTTCAATGCACCTTTTGAATCTCGAAAAGTCTGTGGGTGATCGCGGTGAATTGTTCCAGTCATACCAGTCATGTCTGTAGATCCCTCTGTTTGATGTGACTTTGTAGTACTTGATCCACCTCTCCATTAAGTGCTTCAAACCATCAAGAAATTTTCTCGTCTTCACAGCCGGTGATTTGATGTTGTTTGATGGATGAAGCTCCTCAAAGACAGAAACAGTGATTAGTTTCTTCAAACAGTTCTGAATTCCTTTGTCATTGCACCACTGGTTGCGGATGTATCCATGACACATCATCGAAGCGATGTAATTCCGATGAAACACCAGTCTGCGATCACGCTCGCCTTTTTCAATAACATTTGTCCTCTTCTTTTTCTTCATTGAAGCAGGCTCTTCATTTTTATCCTCCATGGCAATTGTCACATCTTTAGTGATGAGGTCCGATGCCCTGGGTTTCACGTTCTCCAGATCAACATCTTCAAAGTCCTCGTCATCAAAGTCGTCACTATCCTGCTCTGCAACTTCTTTAAGAGTGTGAAAAGGTGGCTCTGGTGTCTCTTGACCAAAGTCGCTCGTTACTCTAACAGGAGAACTAGATCTCTCTGGCTTCTCATAGGTGGCGCTTGTAAGATCAATGACCTTCATCATCTCTGAATCGTTCGGAGAAGAGCCAGCCTCCACCAATGCATCATCTTCAATGAAAGAGACCGTAGTCACAGCGTCTGATTGCTTCGGTTGTATAGCTTTAGGAAGAGTGTTTCTCTTCCTTCTCTTCAGCGGTCTTTCCTTCCGTTCTGCCTCCTGAGAAGAAGACCCACTTCTCTGCTCATTCCTTGCCTGTGCTCGTAGTAGGCTCAGAAACTCCTTCGGTACACCGCTCATTGCTTCGCCTCAAAATTAGCAGCTCCAAAATGTGTTTGCCCCTTAGCATCTGAAGAAATTCGCAATCTGGTGAGGGAGTGTACAAACCAGGTTTGTGGAGCCTTCACCCGCACCGCTGAAGACATTCGATTAAAGACATTTCCAGGTCGATTAAAACGTCCAGATTTCCTCCATATTACCGTGTTTTCTGCTTTTTTTTGGCTCTTGTGCTTGAACTAGGAGCAATTACTTACCCAGTATGCTGCGAAGTCTGTGGTCTATACCACCGCCCAGCAGCCGGCTCAACCTGCTGACAATACGTCGGGGTTACAAGCTACTCCACATGACACAATCCCAACAACAACGGGCCATTAACGATCAAATTGCAATATGCGATTACAAACTACTGCGGAATGAGACGAATAAACTCATGAAGGATACGCTACACCCCTTTGTGGCGAACATGGTCACACTGCCGGACTTCAGAAGGAACGTGAAGGACGTACACAACCTCAAGACTAAAAGACGATTTAAAAACCTCAGGAAGGCAAAGCTTCAAAGCTCGTTCTGTCTGCTACTGCATTCCTTGCACTATGCGTGTCTTCCAAAGGAGAAATCGACGGGATCGACAGCATACTTCATCAACAAACTCCACAATGAAGTGGGCAACAATATGGGTCTACGAACATCGCCAGAGATGGAAGCCCTCGTTCGAGAAACTGAGAGCAAATACCCACAGATGAATAACATGGTATCACAGTGCTTGGCTCTCTATTTATATGGAGATTCTGAGCTCCCGCTGGAAATGACACTCACAAAACAGTCAAAGAAGAATATAAGAGTTTCATTGTCAGCGTTATTGTCACAATTGGACGGAAGAAGATTTTCTGATGTTCTTGGATGGATCTCTTGCATCACATCTGCCAGTGTTACTGAGGCATGTTCATCCCTGCGTGGCCAGTTTGAGATCCCGCCATTCATATTGAAGGACGTGATGGAGCGACAAGCTCGCTCGGACTACGAGACCGAGCTATTGACGGAGATGTACATATCCCATAAGTTTGAGAAGTGCTCTATTGGCCTACTGGAGAACCTGATACTTGCATCCAAGACATACCGGCTTCATGGTCTGCAAAATCTAGTTCAGTTGATGTTGGAGAGGGAGAACCTAAATGCTGAAGATATCAACAACCTGGTCTTCACCGTTGGGGAATCCACACACAAGATCACATCGAAGGAATATGCATTCACCATCATTCGCTGCCAGAAATTGCTTATTGACAAGTTGAATGAAATTGATTATAAAATCACAGCTTCCGGATACTTGGGGATGGCAATGAGTTTGAGTGATGTCTCCAAGAGTCGGGCTGATCAGTTTTATGAACAAGCCCAGATCAACACAGATAAAGAGTCGCTAATGCAGAAGAAGACTCTGTTGAAGTTGAGCGATACTCAATATGAACTCGCTCAATCATTCGCTTCCATTCAACAGGGTACATCAACACCACCTGAGCTATGGTCAGACTTCTTCAGACTGTCACAGAACTTCCACAGCTTAAGTGAGAAAAAATCAACAGATTTTGTCCAACAACACATGAACTTCAGCACTTTCCAACATTCCCAAGCACATCTACTCAAAACTCTCCCATTGGAGCTCATCGTCTCTAAGGCCGCTGAGCTTGACAACAAATCAATCAGCGCCCTTCTCTCCAAGCTATACCAACACAATAATCGACTCAAAGGATACAGATCCGGTGCAGATGCTGCCCGTGTACTATTTGCATCACTCTCGCAGCCAACGCGATCCATGGCGGGCGAAGTTCTTTTTGGTGAGGCACTACTTGATCCGGAAGGCGCATACACTCGATTCATGAAGTACCTATATCTTTATTGTGATGGGCTTCCGAATGAGAAAATGCTGCTTTCTCTTCTCGTTCCATGTCTAACTCATCGAGGATTGAAGTGGGAGAACAGAAAAGCACCACAACTTGCTGTCCAAGAGTTTCGCAAAACTGTGAAGATGTCATCTAGTGATTCATCTAAGGCACATATTGCTTCCACAAACCTCTGGAGAAGCTATATATCTCTATGTGGTCGCTGTGGATACCAATATGAGCTTACTGAAGTGTTTGAAGCATGGGAGGACTTGCGTTACGTACCTGATCGGAAAACACTGGGTATGCTACTCGGTGCTGTTCCTGACGGAGTTGGAGACCGGATAAGAGTCCATGGCGTCAAGTATTTGAGTCCAGAGGATTACGATGAAATTCAAACCGACGTGTGGGACTGGCCTAGCAGAAAGGCTGTTGCGCATTGGTGCCAGGTGTTCAAGGAGAGTCCGTTGATTGGATGATGTTATTTATCTATTTATTTGTTGCATATTACTGGTGACTATTTATATTGATCTCTATTTATTTGGGATTTGACCTGTCCTCATATTTACTATGTCTCTAAGACAATACACAAACGATTGCATCATAGGAAAACGCGTTAGATTGGTGAAACAAGAATTGCAATGTGTATTTTGTATGTTCATAAGATCAACCCTGCCTTGTCACTTCTGCAGGGACAATATGTGGACCTACTGCGGGGCTTTCCCCTGAGTCTTTTACCTCCAGTGCATCAACACCATCATCGTCATCTTTTTCGTCAACCTCCTTTTGTCCCTTCTCATCCAAACCAAGACTCTTCTCCGTGTCTTCCTCTTCATGACCAAACCATCTGAAGCGGCAGAGCCATACGAAATGACTTGCAAAGATACCAATCTCCATAGCAGCACAAATAGAATAAAGCACAATACCCATGATGTCCATGTTGCCAAACACAACACTGAGAGCGGAGAAGAGCGCACCCGATAGGTCGATAGCAAGAAAGAGGAAGTGAATACCAACGACACGGCCTTTACGTTTTGCCAACTCAACGTATGGTGGCACAAGCCCCAAAGCAAGAAGAACTGAAGCAATGATACCAAAGATTAGAGTTGGCCATGTGGTTCCCCTGTCGTAGAGCGGACGGAGAAAGGAGATGAATCCACCTTCGAGCGCGGCAGATGCAATAACGAAAGAAGTCACAATAAGCGCAATCTTCTTTCTGTTCATCTGTACCGGTGGGTAGTACAGAGCCTGGACCCAGGCTGTCAGACAGAAACCATAGAAGAGCTGCGGCTGTATCTGAACCACAATGTTTGCGCGTGTGGAGATGAAGTAGATGGAGAAGGGGACACCACAGAAGGCCCATAGGAACATCATCAAGGGTGGGAACCCCTCACAGTTCTTCCTGCGCCAGTTGTACCAGATCTGCGGTATTAGCTGGACGCACCAGCACACCGTTCCAATGGTCGCCAGTACCGTAGCTGCCCTTTCAGAAATCATTTAGGTGTTGTTGGAAGTGGTGGGGAAGAAAGACAAAGAGAGACCCTTGTGGATTTTTTTGCCTCTGTGTCATCGGCACTCAATTAGGCAATTTGATCCGCCGAAAACAATCCCAAAGTCGGAATTTATCGAAGATTTCACGAAATTTTGATCTACTTTATCAACCGGTGGAATTATGTCTGAACTTTCAATAAGCATATTCTGAAGCTCACTTCAATGTGGCCTTTTCCCTTTTTTCCTTCACCTTTATAACTAATTGGTCCAAATAGACGTCCTTCTCATGACGATCTAGCTCCAATAATGACTGATGAAGCTTCTTCAGATATTCCCAGTTTGTGCCACTTGGACCAACGGTCTCTGCTATCACATGAGCAGTTTCTTCTAAACTTTCCGGCCCAATAAAGCTCTCGTTCTCAACTGTCCCGATGTAGACTTTACTCTTAAGGATATGCTTCCCCGATTCATCAATGGGAAGTTTACTAACAGCGCATACCATCTCCTCGCTGTACTGAGTATCGTAGTCCATATGAATCTCAAACGGGATCTCGTGGAGTGTATACCCGTCCTGTTCTCGCTCGTCAAGATACTCTCTCACTTCCTTGGCATGTGTTGCAGGAATATAATACGCGCAAGCCCAAACTCTCAACTGTTCAGGTGTAAATTCCTCCGGCAATGAGGGCATGAATCTGCGAGCGTCCTCAACAAATGCATCACACTTGACAATGTCCTCGTGAGAAATCAACGTCACAACACGTCCTTTCTTCTCTGGGGTTCCTCTGTGGTCAGACGACGATTGCCAGAAGCGACGAACGTATCCTCTGATCACCCCGGGTACCACGAACAGCGCATGTGGTGGCGGTTTGAAGATCAGAGATCCATACCCAAGAACCCACAGGGGCTCGTCTGTTATCGTCATTTTGGCTTTTAAAAATGGGCCAGAAGAGGAAGGAGGAGCCAGAGATATTTTACCGGATCTACGCGGCCGTTGTGGCCCTTACCAGATGAGGCAAATTGACTCTTTAACACATATTTACCATGTTTGCTTACACGCTACACATTCTCGTGCCAGCCAGGAAGTATCTAGTAGTGAACCAGAACATAGCTGAGACTGCTTCAACGCAACCAACAAGGAGTACCATGTTATGCCATCCATTTCCGCCGTTACCAACAGTAGCACCACCAATTGGGAGGGCAACCAGATTCACAAAGGCAACAAAGAAGTAAACAGTTCCGTACCTCTTTCCAAAATCCTCTGTGCGTGAAATCTGGCCACAACAGACCGGAGTCAGGGAGATTGTGGAACTTGAGAAGAACCCAAATAGGGCCGAGAAAGTGTACAATGACTTCAAACTGTGACCAAATGGATACCACACAGCCAGAACCAGCACTGAACATGAAGTGGAGCAAAGACACATGACATTCATGTTGCCATAGTGATCTGCTGCGAAGTTCGGGATATATCGACCAGCAATACCAACAGCATTACCAACAATTGTCACCATGAAGGCCTCGGATTCAGAGTACCCCTGGGCGATTGTATAAGAGGATAAATAGGTTAGGGCCGTGACAAGGCAGAACTCAGAGAGCAAAATGGCCATTGTAAGAGAGAAAAACACCTTATCCACAAAGAAGTCTCTCAGAACAACCGACTCTCTTAATACGGCCATTGCGTTACGATTTGGGCCCAAGTCTTTGGTGATACGATGCTTTACAAAAACACAGCCAATGGCTAATAAGAGAAGACCAATGAAAGACAGCACTCTTGTGGCCCAAACATATCCAACCTTAGGATAGAGTGATCTCAACATCAACGGCCACACCACACCTCCCAAACCACCAGAGACAAGACAGACTCCCAATGCCGTTGCCCTTCTCCTCATAAAGTAATGGGTAACCGATGCAATACAGCAATTCATCAAAAAGCTGGTGCCAATTCCGATAATGGCAAATGTGATCACAAATTGGTACACTTCAGTACAATTCGCCGAAGCTAGCAATCCCACAAATATCAAAATCGAACCAACATACATCGGGATCTTTGCTCCCTTGGCGTCAAATATAGGACCAGAGTATATACCACCGCCAAAGGCAAAGAAGAAGTACACCGAGAAGATCCAAGACACAGATGTAGTTGAGGATGATGTCAAAATGGTCTTAGCAACGTATGCTTGAATCACACCAACGGTGTTCATAATACCCAACGTTAGCAGTAATGCAGAAAACGCTCCGAATACCACAAGGTACGCGTCTGTGCCACCTTCAGGGAACCCGAGCTCATCCGACTCATCATCAGAGAGAGGCGGTGTTAGTGGATGTGTGTCCATCCCTCCGGATATACCAACGCCATTGCTCAATGACAGCGTTCGTGTGGCTACTGGCGGTTTCTTCAGGGATGTGTTCACATCAGCGCCGGTGATGTGAGTGTGAGGACTCGGTGACCGTACAGTCTCCAAATCGTCATCAGCCTTCTTTTTGCGAATGGAAAGATTGAGATCCCTGTGTAAAGGCAATAGTTTGATATCCTGAGACATTTAGTAGTTCAAAGCTTTAAATTTCAGTAGGTAGTTCATGGAAAATGAAAAGGAAAGGTTAATCCAGCTTTGCATTTGAATTTGAGTCACAGTTTGACGTACATTTTAAGCATTGGGAAGTTTTCCCCGAGTGAGGGAAACCAGTGCCGACATTTTAATTCCGATCTGTCTCACTACTTCGCTATTCTACTACACAAGCAGCTTTTTTAAAGCACTCGGCCAAACTTGTATTTGGCGTACATAGCCCAGTAAGGCAATCTTCAGCGAAGGCGATCACAACGCCCTGAAGCGGCGGTCTTGAGGCTATAGTCTAATCCTCTCCCCAACCGGCGTTCACCGAGAAACCAAACAATAGGGCAAGTGCACAAGAGGGGAAACACCGACTCAATGAAAAAGTCGAATGCATGCAAAGGAAAATGAGATATTAACAGTCAGAAAATGCTCACAAGTCACGATTATCCAAGAAGAAGAAGTTACCAGAAGCCTTCTGTTCTTTATCCATCTGAGAACCAAGCTTGTTGATTCTTGGTCTGAACGATGTTGGGTCTCTTCTGAACGTAACATCCAAGTGCTTCAAGAACTTGTTAACACCTGTTAAAAGGGATTGTGGTTCACGAGCCCAAGCCTCTTTCGATGGCTTACCTTCAAACAAGATAACTCTGTCAGCCAAGTATGTCGACATAATAAAATCGTGCTCCACAATGAATGCAGTCTTCTTGGCGTGCAATATGAATCTTCTGATCACCTTAGAACAGATGATACGCTGCTCGGAGTCTAAGTAAGCAGATGGCTCGTCAATGACATAAATGTCTGCTGTAACACCAAGAGACATCGTGATGGCAACTCTCTGCAACTCACCACCAGACAAGTTCTGTACCTCCTGGTCGATGATATCATCAATCTTCAATGGCTTGCAGACGTCTGTCTGGAACTGTGGGTTGAGGAAAGATGCTTTGATTCTCTTGAAGAACAACTGACGAACTGTACCCTTGAATTTTGGAGCAATCATCTGTGGCTTCATGGAGATGTTCAGTTTTGGAACTTCCAAGTTGTTGTCAGCTGGAATGGCACCTGCAAGCAACTTACAGAAAGTGGTCTTACCTGTACCGTTCTCACCCATCATGACCAAAATCTCAGAGTCGGAGAAGTCACCCTTCTCAACATGCAACTTGAAGTCGCCTTGTGTTCTGTTCATAGCTGGGTACGAGTAGTATCTGGAAGCCTCGAGCTGCATAGCATCTTGGGCTTCGGCGAGTCTGAACTGTAAGGACTCGGTTCTAAATCTCATGTTCTCAGCAACAATGTGACCCTCCAAGAACATGTTGATACCTTCTCTCACAGAGACAGGCAATGTCACAACACCATAGACAGACGGAACACCGTACAAAATACAAACGAAGTCAGAAAGATAATCCAACACGGACAAATCGTGCTCAACACAAATCACATAGGACTTGGAGTGAAGAAGTGTTCTGATAATGATGGCAGCATTGAGACGCTGTTTGACATCCAAATAGGAAGATGGCTCATCAAACATGTAGACGTTGGCATCTTGGACACAAGTAACACCAATGGCAAATCTCTGGAGTTCACCACCAGAAAGCTTGGTGACCTCTCTCTTCAGAAGTCCTCTCAACTCCAAGTAATCACAAATCTCATTGATGGCATCCTTTCTTTCCAGTTTCTCCTTGAGCACGTCACCAACCTTAGGATCACCCTTAAGGGCCTTTGGAATGTTATCCACGTACTGTGGTTTGATGATAGCCTTGATATTGTCTTCAAGAACCTTTGTCAAGTAGTTCTGCAACTCAGAACCTCTGAAATGCTTGAGAATAACCTGCCAGTCAGGTGGGTCGTCGAATCTTCCCAAGTTTGGTTTCTGTTTACCAGCAAGAATTTTCAATGCAGTGGACTTACCAATACCGTTGGTACCAACAAGACCCAAAACCTGACCGGGTCTTGGAGTAGGCAATCTGTGTAGCTTGAACGAGTTTGCAGAGTAACGATGTGTCGTTTCTCTGTCCAGATTTGTTGGGAGTTTGATAATGTTGATAGCACCAAATGGACACTTCTTGACACAGATACCACAACCGATACAGAGGTTTTCTGAGATGAATGCAATCTTGTTTGTAGGGGCCACCTCGATACAGAGCTTGCCTGTCTTCACCACGGGACAGGATTTCTTACATTCCTGACGACACTTCTTCGGTTTGCACTTGTCGTCCGACACAATGGCAATACGCGTATCTTTATCACCGGCCATTGTGGATATGTGATGTGATGGAGTCCTGAAGGATGTAGAATGCAAGGGTTGAACAGCAAAAATGGGCTCTTCTTACGGGCGGCTAAAGTGGATGAGAATGAATAGGGCCACACAAAATTATGGGTTGATGTTTTGGAGCCGAAAAAGAATGCTTGTGAGGAAGCGTCTATGCAGAAACAACGAGCTGGCCTCTGTTGTTGTTGAAATTTTTTTCTTGTGATGGCCAGCTCTTCGGTCTTTTCGCGGATTTTTTTTTTCTGTTTTGTGTGGCACTAACCATGTCGAAATTCGTGTGCTTTACAAATCCTCGCGCTCTGATTGGCTTTGACAGGTATCTTTTGGTGTGTGTAATGAGATTTTTAAGACGTTTGGAGGGATTATCTCATGTATCAGGGAATATCGGTTAACACAGGAAGGATGTCGCTGGTTCGAGAATCTACCTTCGTTGTTTTGAGAGTTCTATGAAGAGGCATCTAGTGAGAGAGTGAGGTGCTGGTGAACACACATCTCAATCTCCATGCACTCATTCCTCTAGCAATCCACTATTTCGTCCATTCCCACAAAATATCCTTCAACCCCATCAAATATCCAGCTTCAGCAGCATTGGCAACCTCGAACAGATCTGCAATTATCCCCCAAGACGGCCATTTCACGTTGTTGAGTCCTAAGTAGGCAAGGTTATGAGCCCGAATTCTGCTTACATAATCCATCGGTAGGGGCAGCATATTGTTTCCTCTCAGCGGCGCGCAAAAATTTTGCCAAAATTTTCAGCCATTAAAGACGCCCTTTCAAAGTCCTTGCCCGTCCACCACCACACGCTTCAGCACTTTAACCAGCTCTCAGGTCAGAAACTCAGGTTGTACTACTCTTGTCCATCCACCCATTTCCGACTCTCGAAACAGCTGTTTTACAAAATTTTAAAAAAAGCACCAAAAAAATCAGAAAACCCTCCACAAAAACCCCAATATCCAACAATGTCTGCTGACCAGGTTGAGAAGACTATTCAGGAGCTCGACAACTTGACTGTCGCTGAGACTCCAGCCGCTGCTGAGGCCCCTGTCTCCGAGGAGACCCCAGCCGCCGGCTCCAACACCCAAGCCGCCGTCGCTTCCCTCTATGTCGGTGGTTTGGAGCCATCCGTCAACGAGGCTCTCTTGTTCGACGTCTTTGCCCAGATCGGTCCAGTTTCGTCCCTTCGTGTGTGCCGTAACACCTTGACCAAGGCTTCCCTCGGTTACGCCTACGTTAACTTCAACGATGTCAAGGACGCCGAGAAGGCCATGGAGGAGTTGAACTACTCTCCAATCAAGGGTCAGCCAGTGAGAATTATGTGGTCCCAGCGTGATCCATCTCTGAGAAGATCTGGTGCCGGTAACATCTTCATCAAGAACTTGGATCCGGCTATTGACAACAAGGCCCTTCACGACACTTTCTCCGCATTCGGTAACATTTTGTCCTCCAAGGTCGCTACCAACGCTGACGGTACCTCCAAGGGTTTCGGTTTCGTCCACTACGAATCCGACGAGGCCGCTAAGGCTGCTATCGAGAACGTTAACGGTATGATGCTTAACGGCCGTGAGGTTTACGTTGCTCAGCACATCCCAAAGCAGGACCGTCAATCCAAGCTCCAGGAGACAATCAACAACTTCACCAACGTCTATGTCAAGAACATTGACACCGAGGCCACTGATGAAGAGCTTGAGGAGTTGTTTAAGGCCCACGGTACTATCACATCATTCAAGATTGAGAAGAACGATGAGGGTAAGTCCAAGGGTTTCGGTTTCGTTAACTTTGAGTCCCACGAAGCTGCTGTCAAGGCCATCGAGGCTTTGAACGACTTCGAGTTCAAGGGTAAGAAGCTCTATGTTGGCCGTGCCCAGCAGAAGGCTGAGCGTCACGAGCAGCTGAAGAAGCAGTACGACGCCGCCAGAATGGAGAAGCTCAGCAAATCGCAAGGTGTCAACTTGTTCATCAAGAACTTGGAGGAGTCCATCGACGATGCTAAGCTTGAGGAGACATTTGCTCAGTTTGGTACCATCACCTCTGCTAAGGTCATGTGTGATGACTCTGGTAAGTCCAAGGGATTCGGTTTCGTTTCCTTCTCCTCTCCAGAGGAGGCTGGCAGAGCCATGTCCGAGATGAACCAGTTCATGTTGGCTAACAAACCATTGTACGTTGCCCTTGCTCAGAGAAAGGACGTCAGACGTTCCCAGCTTGAGCAGCAGATGGCTGCTAGAAACCAGCTAAGAATGCAGCAAGCTGCTGCTACTGGCATGCCAGGCCAGTTCATGCCACCAATGTACTTCGGTGGTCAGCAGGGCTTCATGCCACCACGTGGCCAGATGCCAGCTCACATGCTTGTCCCAAGAATGGGTCAGGGTATGCCAGTCCAGAACCAGTGGGTCCGTCAGATGCCAAACGGCCAGCCAATGTATGGTGTTCCACCAATGCCAGAGTTCCAGGGCAGAAACGGTCAGCGTGGCTTCAACAACGGTCAACGTGGTAACAGACAGAGAAACCAGCGTGAGCAGGGTTCTAGCAACATTGCCGGTTTGCTCGAGGTTCTCCCACAATATCCAGTGCCACAGCAGAAGAGAATGCTCGGTGAGGAGCTCTATGCCAAGATCATCGCCTCCGGTAAGACTCAGGACCCTGAGACTGCCGGTAAGATCACCGGTATGATGCTTGACATGACCGTCCCATCCATCGTTTCTGTCTTGACCGATGAGGCTATGTTCAAGCAGCACTTGGCGGACGCTTACGAAGCTTACGAAGAGTTCACTAACTCTCAACCAGCCGAGGAGGCTTCCACTGAAGCCCCAGCTGCTGAGGCTTCCGAGTAAGCAGCGAGCGTCTGAAGTTTTTGTTTGCTTTTTTCTCTCTTTGTTGAACCGGCTGTCTGGCCAGTGCCGAAGCTTGAATGGTGATACGCGTGTGTGTCTGTGTGGGTGTGTGTGTGTGTGTTATGTTTATTCTTGTTGTATCATTACTGGAATAATACTGTTGGGCTGTTTACCTTCAATCGTAGTGGAAAAGTTCATTAGCGTGGCAATAAATAGCACGGGTATATACTCCGTGGATAAAATATATCAGCTGTATCAACAGTGAAAGCAAATAAAACAAATAAATACAAGTACAGCTTAACGACGGTAATCAGCTGGTTGGCTCCTGGATGATCTGTTCACGCTCTTGGACATTAACTTTGGAGATCTTTGCTTCCCTTCTGGCTCTTGCCTCTGGCTTTAGCTCCAATGGCTGCATCTCTCTGAAGTGGACCTGGAACTTCTTCTGTCTGGGTGTACCGTCGGGGCCGAGCTCTGGTGGCGTGTATTTGACTAACTCATAGTCCTTCGTCATCTGATACGTCAGTGCTGCTCCGATGGCAAGACCTAATGTTCCTGCGATGATCCTTCCGAGTGTTGTGCTTTGTGATGCCATGTTTACAGCTTTGATGTGTGATGGTGGATGAAATGACTGCGTGAAGTAGTTGCTGAACAAAACTCTCTTTTCATTTGTGGGGGGGGTGGTAGAAAGCGCGATATCACCCGGTATCGGTATCCCCTTCGATCCGGGGCAGGAAATCTCTCGCTTTGAAAGCCTTTTCGGCGTTCAGGTCTCTGGATATTGATTGATAAACCCATTCTCAGTGCTAAGATGACTCCCTTCAGCACCTTCCCATCGAGACGTTCTACTGTGTACTCCACTAGAGGTGTCGTCGCCTCCACGCAGCCCCTTGCAAATACCGCAGGTCTCAAGATACTCGAGCAGGGCGGAAATGCTGTTGACGCTGCCGTTGCAATGGCTGCTGCTCTTTGTGTTACAGAGACGGGATCCACTGACATTGGTGGAGATGCATTCGTGCTCTTCTACTCGAGTAAAGACAGAAAAGTTCATGGACTCAATGGCTGTGGGCGCTCTGCAAGCGCTATCTCGGTGGATCAGGTGAAGAAGAAGTACGCGGACCATGTCCAAAACAACAGACTTAAGGAGAACTCGGTGCTTACTGTGAATGTTCCAGGTGCAATTGCTGCCTGGTATGATTCTGTGGAGAAATGGGGCTCCGGTAATGTTACATTTGCTCAGATCCTTCAACCTGCTATTGATCTGGCGGAGCACGGATACCCAATCTCTGAGATCAGCGCAAGTCTTTACAAGGAGAACGAAAAACTTCTTGTTGATGTCAATTCACACCACGGAGAGAAGTTCTTAAAAGAGGAACTGACTGCCTTTTTGCCTAATGAAGGGTTCAAATCACCAGTCAAGGGCCAGTTTATGAAGAACACACGAGCTGCGGAGACGTTGAAGATCATTGCCAAAGGAGGTAAAGATGCCTTTTATAATGGCGAAGTGGCTGAATCTATCATAAAAGAGATAGAGTCCCGTGGAGGGGTGATGACTCTTGAAGACCTCGCCAGTCATACATCCACGTTTGTGGACCCCGTTTCATACAACCTCTTGGGTAAAACACTTTGGGAGATTCCACCAAACAGCTCTGGTATCATTGCGCTCCTTGCACTCGGTCTTTTGAAATCACTGGATGAAAACGGCACCATCCAGCTCAGCGAAATGAAGCACAATTCTGTCGAGTATCTCCACCTTATCATTGAAGTCCTCAAACTCAGTTTCAAGGACTCCGAAGAGTATGTGTTTGATCATGACCACATCCTCAAACAGTACGGCCTTGACCACAAGGCCGACCTTGACAAGCTTTTGCACTCTGCATACTTTAATGAGCGTTCCAAGGTGTTCTCTGCTGAGCATGTGCTAGACAACAATGACCTCCAAGTTGGTCAACTTCCAAATGCCCTTTTCCAATCTGACACGGTCTACTTCACCGCTAGTGACTCAGAGGGCAATGCCGTGTCGTTCATCAACTCGGTCTTCCACAACTTTGGTTCCTGTATTCTCGTCCCAGAACGCGGTTTCTTCTTACAGAACAGAGGTCTTAATTTCTCCCTTGACCCAGAGAGTAAGAACCATATTGCAGGGGGAAAGAGACCATATCATACTATCATTCCTGGAATGATCACCACACCTTCCGCAGATGGAACTTCTGAGGATCTCTACGCTTCGTATGGTATCCAGGGTGGATTCAACCAGCCACAGGCACATGTTCAGGTCTACCTCAACATGCTCCTCTTTGGTCTTGATCCTCAGGAAGCGCTTGATGCACCAAGAATCTCTCTAGCTCCACATCCGGATTATCGTGGCACTGACAGAGGCAAGGGCTCTCATGGTCCTGTTTCTACCTCTGTCACTTTAGTCAATGTTGAGACTGGTATCTCGGAAGATGTTATTAAAGGCTTGGAAAAGATGGGACATCATATCAAAGTGGTCAGTGACAGTGGAAGAAGAGTCTTTGGAAGAGGTCAGATCATTAGAAAAGAGGATGGTGAACAGCTGATCTACGCTGCAGGCTCTGATCAACGTGGTGATGGTGCAGCTGCTCCATTCTTTTGATTTATATGTGATACATTTTAAACAAGCACTGGTTGTATTATTTGACATAAAATCTGACTAAGTAGAGGGGAGGAGAAATAAAGCGTGCAGTCCAGGATCGAACTTGGGCATGATCGCTCCTGGGGCAGAAGCGTCAGAGAAAAAAGAATAAACAGACTGCCTCAGACCTCTTTCCCTTTATTTCGGCGGTTCTTTAAAGATCTAAATACGAGCTATATCAAATCTCTAGGGAAAAAGGCCTTTATTAGCACTTTTTTGTGCCAATCAGGAACATAGAAGAAGATCCAAACAAAGAATGAGGCAAAAAAAAAAGCGGAACTCCCCATAGGGGGCTCGAACCCCTGACATTTCGGTTTCCTGTTAGATCGTAAAAGCCGAACGCTCTACCGACTGAGCTAACAGGGACGAGTTCCGGGCAATTTTTGCTTTCATTTAAGATCCTCTTCATACTTGGTAGATGTACTACATCCAGCAATCCGTCTGTCTCGGCTTATCGATTGCATAGGATCGGCTGCTGAAGCAGACAGATTATTGGAAATATGATCAAAGTAATGGGCTGAGCCCTAAGCAGCTCTATCGTGCTGAAATTTGAAACCTCCTTGTTTAATGATCCGTGCACTTGAAATTATGTTAATAGAGACCCAGGATGATTCTATGACCTACTCCTATGTCCTGCAAATGCAACAACAAATAATAATATATTAAGGGTTCTTTCTTGCCATGCAATTGCAGGTTATCTTTGCATGCTTATGAGTCGATGTTCCTGTAAATTAATATACCTTGGATGTGATAACGCCGCTTTTTATTGGTGAGAAATCATGTTCTCGAGTACTACGCAATTAATATTATCTTGAATACTAATTATGCTCTACACAATATTTCGAATTATAATGAGAGCAACACAAGATATTATTATTACACATTCTCCGAACATCATTAGTTTTTACTTATAGCACAAAATTTACACATAATTACCAGTAAGATCCAGTCAACCCTAGGAAAAGAACAAAAGTAGACATGAGATCAGTCCTGCATAATCTCATCACCATCACCATCAGCGTCGAACAGCTCACCATTGTTTCCGATGAACTGAAGTCTGTCATCATCCATCTCAATCCAGATGTTCCAGTTGGTGTACTCGTCGATACAGGCTCGGATCTGGTCTTCTGTGAAGTTTCTGGCAAGTGCAGCGTTTCTGATATCCTCCATTGCTAAACTGCTTCTCTGTACACCATCTCTGTGGGCCATGTCCTGGATGATCTGATAGATCAGTGTTGTTGGAGACTCATCTTGTCTTCTGTTCTCATCTCTGTTGAAGGAGGATCTAGCAACCTGGACCAATCTGAGTGCCTCATTAACGTCCTCAGTGTGGACTACCTCGTCGAATCTGAGTCTTGCAAGGGCCTGGGCCATTCTGAGGATACCGAGAAGTGTTCTTGGAGTTGCTTGTCCGAAGGACATCTTTGGATCGTTCTTCATTCTGTGCTTGGACTCTTGTCTCATCTTAGAGTAGGAGTCCACGACGTAGTCAGCAACGTCCTGAGGAACAGTGGGTCTGTAGGACTTGGCTCTGATCACATACTCCCTGATCATTGTCGGGTCGAGTGGCTCAAAGTCCATCTGCGGGTGCTTGTTGTTCATGTGAACGTAGGCAACGTGCTGAGCTAACTTCTCGTCTTCCTCTTGGGACGGTGTGTCAAGGATCAGGAACAAGACATCAAATCTGGAAAGGAGTGCAGCTGGCAAGTTGATGTTCTCCAATGGGGAGATATTCGTCTTGAAACGACCATAAAGAGGGTTAGCAGCTGCAAGAATGGATGATCTGGCATTGAGTGTCGTGTTGATACCAGCTTTGGAGATGGAGATTGTTTGCTGTTCCATCACTTCGTGAATAGCAGTTCTGTCACTCTCATCCATCTTGTCAAACTCATCGATACAGCAAATACCGTTGTCTGCCAGGACAAGAGCACCGCCTTCTAGTACCATCTCATCTGTGACCGGGTCCTTCATCACAGCAGCAGTCAGACCAACACCAGAAGAGCCTCTACCGGTGGTGTAGACACCTCTTGGAGAAATCTTGGATATAGTCTTGAGCAATTGAGACTTGGCAACACCGGGGTCACCCATAAGACAGATATTGATATCACCTCTGATCTTCATACCATCTCCGATCTTCTTATCAACACCACCAACAAGAAGCAAAAGCAAAGCCTTTTTAACATCATCGTGACCGAAGATTTCTGGGGCGATCGATCTGGAAAGACGTGAATAGACATCACCTTCAGACCTAATGGCATCGATCTTTTCCTCAATTGTGCGGTTGAGGTCAGACATGTCATACTTCTTCTTGTGTTGTCTGACACACTGACCCTCAAGGTATGTCTCTGTCAACAAACCCGCGCGCAATGCTCTGAAGCCGGTGTATGGAGCAGGGAGAAATATACCAGCAACATCGACTAAATCACCGGGATTCATGGATCTCACGATGTCACCATTGACGTGTATACTGATGGTTCTTGGAATGTGACCAACTGGGACTTGGGATGCCAATTCTTGCAACTTGACTTCTTGGAAGGGACTGAATTTGGATGCTCTGGTAGATGGAAAAAGCTTACCCTTGGACTGGTTGGTCTTGCATTGTTCGGAAGTACACTCGCTGAGAGGACTGAATGTTCTTGATGCGACTTCTTGGAACACTTCGGACCCACACTGGTCACAAGTGTATGCAGTGACAATAACCGAAGGCTTAACATCGGAAACTCGGGTGATCATGCCTCTGACTGTGATGAGTCTACCGATGTGCTCACCTTTGACGTCTCTCACGGAGAGAGCCTTGGACTCCTTTTTGCCGTATTGTCTTGTTGGTGGTCTGAAGTAGAGGTTATAACGACGTGTCAAATGAGCTGGGAAACCCAAGTCTTCATCCTCTTCCTCGTTGTCCTCCAGATTCTGGGCCTCCAGTTCTTGTCTTCTTTCCTGGCGGAGTCTCTGGTTTCTCTGTTTTCTCTGATGTTGAATGAGATCAAGGACATTGTCTTTGAAAGTAAGTTCCCTGTTTGGCTCAGGCATGAGCTTGTCAACTTCTTTAGAGAATATTTCAATGTACCTGTGTGTATTCTCCATGATAGACTCGACAAGCGTTCTTCTGGAGAACTGGTTGGCACCTATGTTGACGTCATTCGTCTGTTCGTAGTCATGGATATCATCCAGATCGATATAGAGGGAAGAAATGGATCTGTTTGCAATTCTCTGGAGCAAGACCATGTACTTTGGTCCATCAAGGACGTTCTGGAGGTACTGTTCCTCCTCGATCGAAACAGGTTTCACCTTAGTGTCATAGAGCTCATCAGCCTTAGTAACGGAGTCTGTTTTGAAGTGCTGGAGGAAGTCTGCAACATGAGTGGCAATATCTTGGTAGTTCAGATCAACTTTGATGGCAGGGAGGGCCGAGTTGGAAGCCATTTTGGTCGGAGTGACTGGACTTGTAAAGGATGAGGTGCGTGGAAAATGTCAGGATTGAAGACGCGCGCCGCGGAATCGGAAAGCGCGACAATTACTTTACCCTTTTGGGAAGATGGATAAACACGCGAAAACTACCCGATCTGCAAGGTGACAAAGGCTGACGCGTCTATTATGATCAGTAAGGGGGCTAATTGATGGAGCTTCTGTTGGTTCAAACGCGTTTAAGGCATTTGAATGAGGGTATTAAGGCAATATAGCGCGTCATTGGCTCAGTTTTCTTGCGAAAACGTGTCAGAACGTGGGAAACAGCCCATAAGGGACATCCAGTTGGCACCACCAGACCACGCCCCCGATACAGTTGATAAGCCCGCAAGAGTTGAGGAAGGCTGTCGAAGTTGAAGTTTATACTTTCAATGAAGATTCTCTTTCCGATTTAGGGACTTTGAGGATATTAGTCTGCGAAGCATAGAAAGACTAAAAAGGAGTCATTAATAGGAATTATAACCCACCAGACAACGCAATCAGCCAAGTTTCTGGTTGGGCGCCGGTTGCTTAATACGCCCAGCCCTGAAGTTTACAGACACAATATATACCAATTGATCGGCTGAAATAGCAAAGTCTTGAGTCTTGAAAGACCAAATAAATAAACTGCGAAACAATCGATTGTAACTGCAGACTTGGGGGATCTCCTTTGTTCTTTTACTGCGCCAGGATGCATTGACGTGGGGGGTAGAACGATAAGCCGTACTTGAGATTCTGAGGGACTTTCTTAGCATATATACCATTCTAATTTCCCCTAGCACACAGTTCCCGGAACAATTACGCCTTCTATAGCTAATTTCTCCGGTTTTTGAATCTTTCCGCTTTGCACGGGTGGCTGCCTTTCATAAATTATAAAAAGGAATCCGCACCCCACCCGCACTTCTCAGCTGATTATAGCCCACCAAAATGAATTACAACTTCCATCCTGGTGAGCAACTCCCTGGCGACGACCAATTGCCTCGTCCTAAGCATATCAGACGCTTCACAGGCTTCTCCCCTGCTGAGATCAAGACAATTGACAGCGTGATCCCGCTCAAGTCTCGTGAAACATGGAAGAAGTTCGCTGTGGGCAACTTCGCCACTAAGGAGGAATTCGAGTCCACTTTCGTAAGACACGTGGAGACTACCTTGGCGAGATCGCTCTACAACTGTGATGAGCTCGCTGCCTACCAGGCCACCTCCAACACCATGAGGGACAACCTTATCACCAACTGGAACAAGACCCAGCAGAAGCAAACCACCAAGGACCAGAAGAGAGTGTACTACCTTTCGCTTGAGTTTCTCATGGGCCGCGCCCTGGACAATGCTCTGATCAACACAAACAATAGAGAGCTTGTCAAGGACTCTGTTGACCAACTGGGTTTCAACTTGGAGGATGTCATTGAGCAGGAGCCGGATGCTGCCCTTGGTAATGGTGGTTTGGGCAGACTTGCCGCCTGTTTCATCGACTCGCTCTCTTCAGGTGACTTCCCAGGCTGGGGATATGGTTTGCGTTACCAGTACGGCATTTTCTCGCAGAAGATCATTGATGGATACCAGGTTGAGACACCTGATTACTGGCTCAAGTTCTCCAACCCATGGGAGATCCCACGTCTGGAGATCCAAATTCCTGTTGACTTCTACGGCCACGTCGAGCACACCATCGATGAGAACGGGAAGAAGAAGGCTACCTGGATTGGAGGTGAGCGTATCCTTGCAGTTGCCTATGACTTCCCAGTGCCTGGTTACAAGACTGATAACGTTAACAACCTGAGACTCTGGTCTGCTCAGCCAGCCACTGAGTTTGACTTTGCTAAGTTCAATTCTGGTGACTACAAGAACTCTGTTGCAGACCAGCAACGTGCCGAGTCTATCACCGCAGTCTTGTATCCAAACGACAACTTCGACTCAGGTAAGGAGCTCAGACTTAAACAGCAGTACTTCTGGGTGTGTGCATCCTTGCACGACATTGTCAGACGTTTCAAGAAATCCAAGAGACCATGGAGCGAGTTCCCAGACCAGGTTGCCATCCAGTTGAACGACACCCATCCTACCCTTGCCATTCCAGAGTTGCAGAGAGTCCTTGTTGACTTGGAAGGTTTGGAGTGGGACGAGGCTTGGAAGATTGTTACAGAGACATTTGGTTACACTAATCATACTGTCATGCAGGAAGCATTGGAGAAGTGGCCGGTTCCATTGATCCAGAAGCTCCTGCCTAGACACTTGGAAATCATCTACGAGATCAATCTGTTTTTCTTGCAGTCCGTTGAGAAGATGTTCCCTAAGGATCGTGGATTGTTGGAGCGTGTCTCCATTGTCGAAGAATCATCCACAAAGCAGATCAGAATGGCTTACCTCGCCATCATTGGTTCCCACAAGGTGAATGGTGTCGCCGAGCTCCACTCCGAGTTGCTCAAGGCAACTATCTTCAAGGACTTTGTTAACATCTACGGTAGCTCGAAGTTCACCAATGTCACCAATGGTGTTACACCAAGAAGATGGCTCAAGCAGGCCAATCCTGAGTTGGCCGACCTCATCACATCCAAACTGGGCTCTGACAAGTACTTGAAAGACTTGTCCTTGTTGAAGGGCTTGACGGAGTATGCCGAGGACGCTGAGTTCCAAAAGGCATGGGCCGCTGTCAAGTATGACAACAAGGTTAAGCTCGTTGGTCTCATCAAGAAGCTCACTGGTATCCAGATCAACAATGCCAATGTTCTGTTTGACATCCAAGTGAAGCGCATTCACGAGTACAAGCGCCAGCAGATGAACATTTTTGGTGTGATCTATCGTTACCTCAAGATCAAGAACAGTTCTCCAGAGGAGCGCGCCAAGATCCTACCAAAGGTTTCGGTGTTTGGAGGTAAGTCTGCTCCAGGCTACTACATGGCCAAGACTATCATCAAGCTCATCAACTCCGTGGCTGATGTCGTCAATGCCGATGAAGAGGTTGGCGACTTGCTCAAGGTCGTCTTCATCCCAGATTACAACGTCTCCAAAGCCGAGGTCATCATCCCAGCATCTGACCTGTCCGAACACATCTCCACCGCTGGAACTGAGGCTTCTGGTACCTCCAACATGAAGTTTGTGATGAACGGTGGCTTGATCATTGGAACTGTTGATGGTGCCAATGTTGAAATCACCAGGGAGTGTGGCGAGGAAAACATCTTCCTCTTTGGTCACTTGGCGGAGAACGTTGAGGATATCCGTCATGCCCACAGATACGGATCCTACACGCTTCCGGAGTCTCTTGAGGCTGTCTTTGCTGCTATTGAGTCTGGAAAGTTTGGCGATGCCAACGAGTACCGCTCCCTGATCGACTCTGTCAGATACCACAGCGACCACTGGCTCGTGGGTGACGATTTTGAGAGCTATTTGCAGGCTCACGAGCTGGTTGATGAGGCGTACCTCGACCAGGCCTCGTGGATCAAGAAGTCGATCACCAACGTGGCGAACATTGGCTTCTTCTCCTCCGACCGTTGTATCCAGGAGTACGCCGAGTCCATCTGGAACATCGAGCCATTGGAGCAGTGAGTAGAGTTTATATTGATTGATTGCCTTTGTTAAAGCTCTGTAGTGAGGAGAAAAGCGCGCGAAAGATCAACACCTTGCGCGAAACTCACATACCTATAGGACGGCTCTAGCAAAAGACTCGGGCCCCTGGACCAACTGAAGCAGATCGACCCACACTATGCTGCCTCGTATACTACCGCTGCTGACTCTGGTTACACAGCTGCTTGCTGCCCCGGTCGAAGTCCCCTCCAAGCGATATGTGGTGGGTGCACTTCCCGGTCTGGAGGCGGAGCAGCCACCGATGATGCACGCGGGCCACATTGCCATCAGCGATGTTTCGAACCTCTTCTTCTGGCGCTTTGAGCAGCCTAATGCAGACCACAACAGAACGGTGCTCTGGCTTAACGGCGGGCCCGGGTGCTCGTCAATGGACGGTGCGTTGATGGAGAGCGGTCCGCTAAGAATCGGAACTGACGGGGCCGTCCACATCAACGAGGGATCCTGGTACTACGCTGCGAATATGGTCTTCGTAGACCAGCCGGCAGGAACGGGCTTCTCCACTACAACCGACTACGATAAGGAGCTCGGAGACGTTGCTGATGACTTTGTCAATTTCCTCAAAAAGTACATCGAAGTGTTCCCACAAGACGCAGAGCTATATATTGCAGGCGAGTCATACGCCGGACAGTACATTCCGTTCATTGCAGATGCCGTACTGAAGGCTGTGGATAACGGGGAACTCTCCGTGGACCTGAAGGGTCTCCTCATTGGGAACGGCTGGATCGACCCAAACACCCAAAGCATGAGTTACATCCCATACCTCCTTGATGCCGGGATTATTCATAAAGACGATGATTTCCTGCCCAAGCTTTTGAAGCAACAAGAAAAGTGCCAGAAAGAAGTTTTGGATGGCTCATCGGATGACAAATTTTCACTGACGGACTGCGAGAACATCCTCAGCTTCATCCTCTCGTGGACTCGTGACAAGACTGCTCCAAAGGACCAGCAGTGTATCAACATGTATGACACAAGACTAAGAGACTCATATCCTTCTTGTGGTATGAACTGGCCACCTGACTTGCCAAATGTACAGAGTTGGCTCCAACGGGATGATGTTGTGGAGGCTCTCAATCTAGACGTCTCAAAAGTGAAGAAATGGAGAGAGTGTGACAGTGATGTTTCCAAGTATTTGAAGAACAAACACTCCAAACCTTCCATTAACTTGTTCCCTTCGTTGCTTGAAAGGGTGAACATCATGCTCTTCAACGGTGACAAGGACATTATCTGTAATAACTATGGTGTTATAGATATGATTTCTAAGCTAACCTGGGGAGGCACAACGGGATTTGAGGAGTCTACAGAAGAGTTTCCATGGATGTTTGGAGGTGAGACCACTGGATCCGTCAAGACATCCAAAAATTTGACATTTGTTGATATGTATGACTCCTCACACATGGTCCCATTCGACAAGTCAGCAGACTCTAGAGGGTTGTTCGATATTTTTACTGGGAACTTCAAGGTACTCGATAACGAAAATGGAACCTTTGTTGAGACTCCTATTTACACAGATAGCGGGTTCCAGTGGACAGATGGCGACTTCGGGGAGAATGCACCAGACGAAAAGACACCAGATACCGATACTGATTCTGATAGCTCTGACGGAATTGAGCAAAAGAAAAGTGCCGCCCCATTCCTATTCTACATATTGGTTATTTTGCTTCTGGGTGGACTGCTTTTTTACTTCTTGAGGGACCATGTACCAAAAAACAACAACTCCATCCTCAAGAACAATGCCCATTCGAAATCGAAAACACAGCAGAAGAAGACTGTCTCATGGGCTGATGTCGAAGCCAACGCCGAGTCAACTACAGGTGATTCTACCGAAGCACCAAAAGTTGGCGAGTTCTTCAACAACTACTCCAATGCAAAGAAGGGATACCGCACATTTGGTAATGATGGTGAGGAGATATATGAGGATATTGAGCTTCAGAACCAAGAGAGGGACTTTGACTTCGATATCGAGGAAGAACTACGTGAAGATGACAGACTCGTAGAGGGAAGAAAATGATTTCAGTTAGTTAAAGGGTTATATATATTAAAGTTTCCTGTGCAGATCTAATCTCCGTTTTTTCACTAATTTATAATAATAATATACCGTTAGAATTTACTGGGGCCGAACGTTCCGCGTCTTTGTGTCACTTTCTTTCTGTGGCCCACGAAATCCCCATAATATAATATTCTGGTAAATTAGAGGAATAAATGAATATACCCTAGTAGAACAGTTATCACGTTAATATAGATACTTCTCAGTATCGTTGCTATCCATCTACACAGCCGAGAATTACCACCCACCAGACTACACGCCATGAACGTCTACACTAACAACGTTAAATCTTTCAACGGGGACAAGCTGCAGAAGCCATTGAAGTTGATCGCAGGGCTTTCACCACGCACATCGGTTTTTGAGAAGCACTTGGGGTTAATCAATAACGATTACAAGGCTCAACTCTTTAATCCGGATAAAGCTCTTCGCAGACCTATAGGGGGCTACAGCTTGCCATCTCCACTGTCATCGGCCTCGATTAGCTCATCAGGGCAATCCAGTCCAGCAAGGTCACGCTATTCCTCATCTTCCCCACATATGGATGAGACTAAAGGCGTTTATGTCAAGATCCCTCTTCACAGGGTGAAGAGTATCACCAAATCAGTCAGTAAATTCTTTGAATCATTGACAAGAGAGGATTTGGACAGCGTTGCAAACCTGTTGGCATACATGGCATTGGGATGCTTCATTGTGTTTGGCGAGACAATTCTTCAGTTAGACAAGAAGTCTTTCGTGATGATGGCTCCCCTTGTTCTGATTGCGTGGTTGAAGATTTCATTCGAGACCGAGAACATGATGTTGATTGGCGGATTCATCCATCAAGCGCTTGCTGAACAGAACGTCTCTAAGGAGACGCAACTGGTAGTGTTCCGAGCCTCACTTCTTCTGAAGACCTTGTTACTTATTCTCACTGCCAAGCTCACAACTCTGTTCAAACACAGTGTTGACTACAATTCCAGCATCGAGATGGTTGTGTTGCTGGTTATGGGCGCATTCCTTGTCAGCATCTTTGTTAGTTTGTTCTACAACGTTGTGTCTGCCCTCACTTTACTTGATGGGGGCAGGGAAACATTCCTCATGAGATTCGACCACAAGCTGACGGTCAAAGAGATCGCTGAATCAAAGCACACGTATGAAGGAAAAATGTCTTCCCCGATGTTTGACGATTACATTTGCGTCATGGACACACCAGAGTCCAATATCTGATGTTCATTAGATCTATCTTGAGTCTAGCGGCCTGGGAGCATCTATGAACTCTACATTACAAGCACAGTATTCCCTTTTATTTCCAATAAATGTAATAATTTTAAGTCATTAAACAAAATACGAACAGAAACTCATGAGCCACTTCTCTTGAAGTTGAAGCTCATGCTCATCCTGTTCTTCTTTTTAGCCTTCTCAACAGAAGCGTCCGGGGTCTTGGAGTCACGTCTCCAGAAGAACTTTGAATCAGGAGGCCCAGATGACTGTGTAGCTGGCGTAGATCCACTGCTTGTGGAAGCAAAGCTTGGCTTGTTTTTTAGCCTAGCATATGAAGACGCACTACTCTGTTGTTGTGGCTGTGGGGCTGATGATGATACAGAATGGTCTGGAGGGGAAGATGTGTTGGAAGAGTGTTTCGTTTTGTCAGAAGAGAACGTGGAGGGCTGTGATGAGTTGATCGAGAAATCATTTGATGTGACCTTACTCAACTTGTCGAGTGGAGAAATATCAGCCTCCTCATTCGCAGGTTTTGACTCTGTTGGCTTCATACTGAGGTTGAATTCCGTGAATCCGGTCGATACATGTTCACTGATTGATGGCTTCAACACTTCAATTTGCGGGGTTGGTGTAGAGTGTGTGGCGAATGTTTCCTCATCAACCTCCTGATAGAAGAGCAGGTATGCGGTAGCGAGGTCTGGACTATCACCGACAAATCTGAGGACGAACATTTCATCAATCTTCTCAACAGTCTCATCATCGAACAGAAGCCATCCCATCTCGTCTGTTTTGACGAGCGCAACGTAGTGGCCATGATGTGGACCACCTCCAATGTGAACGACAACAGCATACAATTCGTAGAACTTCGTACCGTCTTCCGGTTTATCTGCGGGAATATCACTTTCCAATTTGAAACTCATTGGATACTTCATCTTGTGGAATAACTTCACAAGGCGGTTATGTTCTTCACTGTACTTGAATCTCTTGAGATGAAGAGCCAATAGTCTTGGCAGCTTTTTCAAACCCATCTTCTTCTCAGCTTCTTGCAACGAATGACAGTTGTCACAATAGAACTTGTTCCCCCCTGAAAGCATTTCACTAGCGGAAAACTGCTTGAGACTCATTTCCAAAGCCTTACCATCTGTCAGGTCTAACGAAAGATCCAAGAAGGTCTCATCACGACTCGTGATATTCTCACAGGTGAGACACTTTGTCTGGTTGGTCAAGTTTCCTTCAAACAGGCTTCTGATTGCGTTATGTTCTTTGTTCATCGAACTGAACGAGTCAATGACTTCATTAAGCAAGAAGTTAAAGAACTCGTGAGCATCCTGGTGCATTGCACTTCTGAACAATTCATTCTCCTTCTTCAAAGTATCCACTAGGAAAGAGGGCGATAAGACACCTTTGTCTGCCTCATGTTCTGTTTCTGCTTCAAAAGCATCCTTTAAGGCAGAGAACAAGGTAGGTTTTGTATCAGTAAGCGAATGATCCAGATTAATGATTGGGCCAGTTATGAGGGCCGCCTTTTTGCGAGCATCAATGGTAGCAGCAGGATCATCTGGCTTGCCAATCACAATGTCTGACACACCGACTCTGATGTTTGGAATAGTGATAACCGTGACGTTAGGAGGTATAGGGTTGGTTGGAACGGGTGGTTCAGCGGGCTGGTCGCTCTCATCATCATTAAGGTCTCTTCTGGCCCTCCCGAAGAAGTTCGATGTTCTTCTGGCCAAGGTCACTTTTTGTTTTGTGTCATCTTTGCTGGTTTCAATCTCAATACATGTCACTTTTGTAGCAGGATGTGGTTTGGACCCCGGCATCACTGCCCTTCTGGTTCTTGTTTTCTGCGCAGAGGGGAATTTGAGAATATTTACCCTGACTTCGTTTGTGTAGTAGAGGCATTGGACAATTGAGTTACAGTAACACGTATTTCCAAAGTTTTCCATACCAAAAATCTTGCGGGATCCATCTCCAAATGGTAGTTCGAGAGAAGCGGTCGGTATGGAAGTATCGTAGCCTTGTGTGAATGTGTCGGTGGTCTCGTCGGTCTCACCAACATCGGCGAGGACATTAGAGTGATGGGGTTCTAGTTGCCCACAATCAGGGGCACTGACTTTGGAACTGACCGAGGAACGACCAGAGATGGATCCATTACGAGTGGGCAAGGTAAGTTGGTCCTTGTCTTTGGGCGACGTTCCGAGCCACTTCTTGAAAGACATGTGGGTTGATAAGGGTTATCGAGAGGATGTAGGCGGCTAGAGCTTGTAGTAGCGGACTTTCCTAGCAGAATTTCAAAGAGAAGATAGCAATGAGTTCTCTCCTGTCAATGGCTATGGTAAAAGCGGCCCTTGGAGAGAAGAATAAGTAGATGCGGGCGGTGTGGATTCTGAGCGGCTGGAGGTCAATGGCAGCGGGCGGCACGGGAGACAATGAACGACAGGCTGCTCGGGCGTTAGAGAGAATCTTGTGAGCCTTTTGGATATTCTTTTCTGGGTGTGATCCAAGCGCCGGAAGTGAAAAAGGCTACTCCGGTTTATTACGGAGTGTTAGAAGGAATTCTAACCAAGACACGAAACAGGGCTTCTTAAGCGCGCCCAAACGGCGCGGCCCCTCTCTGCATTTTTTGCGGGGTGGGGGTGGCTCAATCTTGCAAGTGAATTGTGGGCCTTCTGCGTTCTTATCTATATCGTCTTCAGGGTTGCTCTCGCAGGTTGATCGACACAGGCGGAGGTTTCAATATCAGCTCAGCTTGGAAATCAACCCCTTCAACCATTAACAAGAACCCTTGGCTTTAGTCTTTTTACGATTGGGTTGCTGTTGCCCTTACCGTGTTCACTGATCTTGACACAATTGTGATCTTCAAAGCCCTGTAAATACCGTAATTGCCTCTTGCTCAGCTTGAATATTGATGAATGGCTTGGAGCTAGAATATAAGTACTTGAAGAAAACAATTTAAAACACATAAAGTCTTTAGAATGGGCTCCTTATTTCCTAATTTTCCTAATCTACCAGAAACTAACATAGTTTATTGAACGAGAAAAATAGCCAATTATCCGACGCTCTCGGTGGCCAAGTTGGTTTAAGGCGCCAGACTGTAATGTTTACCAAGTCATCTGGATATCGGGCGTTCGAATCGCCCCCGAGAGATATTATTATTTTTTGCTTGATTGAGTTCAATAATGGTACAGCCACGACTTCGGACATGAGAACCCCATGGACTAAAGCAAACTGAGTTCTTCTGTTACACTCTTTGTCTTATACTAGATTTCACATTCGCAATGGTTCAGTCTATCATTGCCCCATCTATTCTGGCCTCTGACTTTGCCAACTTAGGCTGCGACTGTCACCGTGTTTTGAACGCAAAGGCAGACTGGCTCCACATTGATGTAATGGATGGTCACTTTGTTCCAAACATCACTCTTGGTGTTCCAATCGTTGACTCCTTGAGAAAAGCAGTTCCAAGAGGAGACGGTGTCAATAAACCAAAGGCCTTCTTTGACTGTCACATGATGGTTGCCGAACCAGAGAAGTGGGTAGAAGAGTTTGCCAAGGTTGGTGCTGATCAGTTCACTTTCCACTACGAGGCCACGAAGGACCCACTTGCCCTTGTCAAGCTCATCAAGAGTCATGGCATTAGAGCTGCTTGTGCCATTAAGCCAGGTACACCTGTTGATGTCTTGTTTGAGCTTGCCCCATACCTCGACATGGCTCTCGTCATGACCGTCGAACCAGGCTTCGGTGGTCAGAAGTTCATGATTGAGATGATGCCGAAGGTGGAAGCCCTTAGAGCAAAATTCCCAGAGTTGGACATCCAGGTCGATGGTGGTTTGGGTAAGGCTACCATCCCACATGCTGCTAAGGCTGGCGCTAATGTTATTGTGGCTGGTACTTCCGTGTTTACAGCCCCAGATCCAGCTGAAATTATTAAGTTCCTGAGAGATGAAGTTGACAAGAACTTGAAGGAGAGGGGTTTGACTGACTAGATAGGAAACTCGAATGGAGCTCACAATGCTTCCGTTACTTATGGAGTAGAAATAACATTCAATCACCAAAACATGAAAAAACAAAAAACCACGAGTTAAGTAAAAAAAAGAAATGCCCAAAATGCAAAGAGAGATGATCTAGTGTACAAACCAAAGAAAAAGATCAGTAAAAGCTTGGACCACCCAGAGTAGTACCCTCACCCGAAGTCTCAACGACAAGAGTCTCAGCGGTACAGTCCTCAATAACGGACCACAGAGCGTTCTTGACGGAGTTTATAGCATCGCTCTTGGCCATTTTTGGTGCCTCAGCTTCGTCATCAAGATCCATCTGGTCCTCTGCCTGGGCCTGAACATCAAGAAGGATTTGGTCAGCGTTTCTTTTGGCAATGTACTTCTTGTTTCTCTCAATCTTTTTGAATCTCTTGGTGGAGAGTGTCTTTGTTGTCAGCGTACCGGTTGGTGTAGAACCTGTGTAGAGAGCAACAGCTGTGCTTTTGGGAAGACCAGATGTGGAGGATGGAGAGCCTCTTGGAGGAGCAGTCAAACCGCTTCTGCTTCTGGCGGCTCTCTTCTTTGCAAGAGAAGCCCTCTTACGGGCCTGGTTAATAGTGTCTTTTGGCTTGTTGATGGAGTTTTTCGAAGGCATCGTCTATATGGAGCGATCTTCAGACTATTACTTCTACACTATAAAGCTCATCTCAAAAATTTTCTTTGTGCCAGGACATCCAGACACCAAACCTACTCTGCCATGCCATGCCGCGCCACGCTGCATGTACTTACAATAATCCAACAATAAAGTGTCGTTCATTCATAAAAGTTTAACTAGAAAAAGGTCAAAAAGGATATACAAAAAGGAAGGAACGCCAAAATCGATATAAAAAGGTAGCAATACAAATGCCTTGCTCACAGAAGCAAAAGAGCAGGCAGCAGGAGGACAAAGCTTTGGATAGAAGGCATGTTGGCACCACCACTGTATGTCACGACCGATGGGGTCGTAGCGCTTGAGTTGTTTGAAGTAGATTGGACCTCAATAACGGGAGTGGAAGTGACAGGGCTAACAATTGGTGTAGACACCCAGGAAACCTCAGTAGAGGTAACCAGGACCACAGTAGTTGGTGACACGACATTGACAGATGAGGATGTGCTGGACACGACAGCAATCTCAGAAGACTCGACAGTCAGTGGACAGAAGGTGGTGTACTCAGTAACAATGCCTTCGATAGTGGAAGTGGCGAGAGTGAGACCAGTCGTAATAGGAGCCTCAGAGCACATGCCATTCTTGCAGGATGTGATAGTCAAAATAGTTGTAGAGTGAATAGAAACAGTAGCACTATAAGTTGACAGAACTGTAGAAGAAGGCAAAATGGAGCTGGTAGACACAGACGTGTCTCCAGATGTTCCCACAGCAGTCGTGTCAATGGTGTAAGAAAGCTGATAAATCATCACGTCTCTTTTCTTATCAGGTCTTGTAACAGCAAGAACGCCGTCAGAAGTCAACTCAGTAGTGGTGTCATCTCTGGTGGCAGTGTAGATAAAAGTCAGACCAGATGAGGTGTCAATGCTTGTGTCAATCTCAAAGTGTGCACCGCTGATGGTGGCGTTCAGAGTCAAATCTTCACCGTCTAGGGTAATGGACTGAATAGTGAACCCTGATCCAGAGCCCTCATAGCTGAATGCAGTGAACGGACCAACGGATGCTGGAACCTCAACGACCCACTGGAGCTTACCATTAGCAAAAGTTCCTGAGATGGTTGGATCAGTGGCAGCAGTGGAGGCAGTGACAGCAGTGACATCAGTAGCAGCCTGAGTGGTGGTAGCATTGGAGTAGTACGGAGAATCAGAAGACACAGATTCCATCATCACAACAGAAGAATATGGCACACCAACAGAAGCAGTCATCGAGGAAGACCCAGGCTGGCCAGTGGACATTGTGAGAAAAGTAGAAGCTGGAGAGATGTGAGAGGTGGATGCAGTCGAAGCAACAAATACGGAGGAAGCTGATGCAAAAGAAGATGGAAGTGGAATAGTAGTTTCAGCAATGTACTCACTGTAAATATCAGAGTAGTACTGAGCAGAGGAAGCACCTGCGATAGACCCAGAAATTGCCTCGTACTCTGGAGTCACAGAAGATCCTGGGAACTTGGCCTGACCGAGAGAGATCTGGCTCTGCTCAAAATCGACAACAAAATAGAGGTATGTAAGCATACCACCAGCAAGATTGAATGTGTTAGAAGATGCAGGAATGATAGCAAGAGCACAAGTACCATCGTCATTTTCAGTGATGAGTTCAGTGGAAGGGATGCGAATGATCGCACCTTGGAAGTTGAAGAGGAGTTCAGCCTCGGTATCACAGTCGAGGAAATAGAGACCTGAACTGTCTGTATTGAGGGAGTCAGCGCCCATAGTCACAGCAATGTTCTCAACAAGCTGTTTAGGCAATGATGGGAGAATTCCACGACTCTGGATGGTGGTGATGTATCTAACAGTGGAGACAGTAGAGACCGAAGAAGAGCCGCTTCCCTGGACACCAACTGCAGTGAGAGTGAATGAGATGCCATCAGTATCACTCAAAAGAGGAAGAGTCGAAAGAGAATCGTAGTAGTTACGAGCAACACCACCAAATGTAAGAATACCATCAGCGGTAGCTGCTTCGCCATCAGCGTAGACACCTGGAGTATCGTCAGGTGCCGAGGAGAAGCCAAGAGCATAGCTCTTGGAGTGCCCTTGGTCTGACAGAGCATCCCAAAAGCTCTTTCTGTCACCGGTGTAGGAGTTTGGTTTACCGAGAGAGAAGAATGTTGGTAGCGAAGAAGAGTCCCTCATTCCAAAGAGAACATCCGAGAAGGAGACAGGACATCCATCAAAAGTGATGTTGTCGGAGCCCCAGTCAGAGGAGTAAGCATTATAAGAAGAAGAGGATGAAGACTCGTAGTTGAAGGAATCGGCATCAAAGAGTGATGATGATTCGGAGTCAAAGCCCGTGGAGAGTACTATGTCACGACTTTCTGTGTCGAGCTGGGCTGCGATTTTCTGCTGAGGAGTACCAACTTCAAGCTCAACGGCATAATTAAAGTCAGAAGTTCTGGAGTAGATGACATTGGCTAATGGGGAATCTGTAGCTTCAACTGCTCTGGAAAGAGCCGCAACCAAAGTGAGTGCTTGTGCTGTTGTGATTCTCATTCTCCCGCGGTTTCGGCGTCGTTTCGCACTGTTCTGGTAGATAATAAGGAATGACTGGGGTGAGTTGAAAGGAAACAGGCCTGGGAAAGAAACGCGTATGGAGGGACGAAGACTAAGAAAACACCTATGACGGTGGCAGTGGAGAGGTTGTTATGGGTGAAGAAGTTGGAATCACAGGATCTTTTGTTATTTGGAATGTCGCGTCCGCAGATCCTTTTCTCTTTTGGAGGCGAAGATCTCTCCCCTTTGAGCCTGGATCTGCAAAATGATGATCCGCCTGCGTTTTCTAGCATATCAGATTTGGGATTTGCTGTGGTTGGTTTGAGTAGTTCTAGAGTTCATACATCGGAACAACTAAGAAATATACACAAAAAACAGAATTTATTATTGCCTGGCCAAATATGGAAACAATAGCTTCAACGAATGACGAGCTAAGCTCCAATCTTACCGATTGTTGTGCCTGGCAAGAAGGCGAAAATCTGCAGGGGTCGCGCCAGCGTGCCACACGCTCCTTTTTGAAACTTGACGAACCCCAAAAACAAGCACACAGAGGAAGGTGCCAGCAAGTTCGGACATCCCCTCGAGGGAAGTCTTTAGGTCCCAACTCTTTAAGTTTCCACTCTTTCGTGCCATTGAAGGCCCGCATCCAGTCTCAGCTGGCGGGCTTCGCTCTTGAACATCTTTTTAAGGTACCGGTGGTCACGGTACTTGACCGCAATCCTATCTGCGGTGACATGGAGTTCCATTCTTTCTCATTTTCGTTGTAGATCTGGACAAGAGCGTTGATTTCGAGCAAGAGGATCTTGTATCCTGGAAGCATGGGTAGTGAGCTTTTGCATTGCAATGTCGAAACCAAAGAGATATCACTGATGACACTGGACAAGACTTTAAAATCCAAATGTAAGTTGTCCCTTACTAGCGGTCTTCAAGAAGACCATCAATAGAGCGGAACCTTGGAGTGAGTCTTGATTTTTGTCAAGCTGGTTCCCCAAGAGGGGTAAAGCAAAGCTTCGAGAACCTTACGGGTGGACTTCCACATAGGTTTGTGATACTCCACTTTGATCCGATCCTGGAAGGTACTCAGAGCCAGAGCTCGACTCATCACGAGTATCAAGCTCATCATTGCGCATTGTGAGAGCAGCGTCTTCACATGAGTGTTGATTGATAGTCTGTATCTCAGCTTCAGCTTGGGGTTTTTCAGTATATCGACCCCAACTTCGCCTGAGTACCGGGTCTCAACAAACTGTAGGTTTGACATTACCATACCCACTAGACCGACTCTCAGCAACAGGTAACTGCGACTCATCGGTCTCAACACCAGCGACCTGAGGTTCGATTCCATCGTCTCCAAACTGGTTCTCAACAACTGGTAACTCCGGCTCATCAACTTGTATCTCTGTTTCAACATTAATAAACGCTTGGAGAGCATTGTAATCGTCACTACATTGATTCCTAACGGCAGCTGAGAAAAAAAAAAGGTAGTACATTAAAGGTTAAAATCAGCTATAAAACCAATAAACTACCTGCAAATGAAACTCTGTCATTGTCCTTATTGATATAAGAGGTTTCCATTTTCAGCACGATAGAGCTGCTTAGAATCCAGTCAATGGCTCTGATAATATCCCCAATATCTGCACCAGCAGTCTATCCAATCCAATGGGCAAGCCGAGAGCGATGGATTGTATCTTGTCCGATGTAGAGCACATGTAAACCTCAGTTCCAAGCAATCAAGACTATAGGGGAGATGGTATGTTGAAGTTCACTCCATACCGAAGTAGGCAGTTTTTAACTTCTTTGTGTTCTTGAATTCTTCAATGATGGTGACTCAAGAGAAAACTCCGTTAACAGCGTTGAGCTGTTTCTTCTTTTGTATACCAGCGTAGAAATCAACTCAATGTGGTGGGTGGTCACATTATCAAAACTATTAACTTTGTTGGTGTGTTTAATCACAAACTCCGAAATTTTCGAAGAAGGCCGTATGGTCTAGTGGTATGATACTCGCTTTGGGCGAAGATCGGGTACACCCGGTCTACAATCCTCAGACATGTGAGTGGTCCAGGGTTCAATTCCCTGTCCGGCCCTTCCTTCACCTCTTTTTTTTGAACTCGCTACTTCGAAAATCGTGTCCATAACAATAAAATCGCGAGCGGCCAGGTTTTCGCTGAGAGGAGGCAAACCAACCCTCAAAAGAAAGAACACAACCCCATCAAGCGCCTTGTTTCCCATTTGGTGAAGCGATTTTCCTTGTCTTATTGACTGTATTATACTGCTTCACAGCCCATCATTTTCTTCCGAGAGGAACACGCGCTTTTCAATTCTATCGCCGCCAATCAGATAAATCCACAAAGATGTTCAACAATAACGACACTTTCATCTCTGACGATGAGGTGGCCGAGGAAGACACCTGCCCACTCTGTGTGGAGGAACTCGACCTGTCAGACAAAAACTTCAAGCCATGTCCCTGCGGGTACCAAATTTGTCAGTTCTGTTACAACAACATCCGCCAAAACCCAGACCTCAACGGAAGATGCCCAGCATGCAGAAGACCATACGATGACGAGTCTGTAGAGTATAAGCAACTCACTGCTGAGGAGTGGAAGCTGGAGCAGAATAAGCAGAGCAGACGAGAGAAGGAAAAGAAGCAGAGAGAGAAGGAAAAGAAGGAGAACGAGCAGTTGAATAGAAAGCACTTAGCAGGCATGCGTGTCATTCAGAAGAACTTGGTCTACATTGTTGGTTTGAACCCACTGGTGCCGCAGGAGGATCTTCACATGGTTCTCAGATCTGAGAAGTACTTTGGTCAATTCGGTAAGATTCTCAAGATTGTTGTCAACAAGAAGAATCCAATCAATGGCCACTTTGCCCCAAGTGCCCCTAATGGTGTTGGCGTCTACGTGACTTTCTCCAAGAAGGAAGAGGCTGCCAAGTGTATTGCTGCCGTCGATGGTTCATATATGGATGGCAAGCAGTTAAAGGCCGCCTTTGGTACCACCAAATACTGTTCTTCCTACTTGAGAGGCCAGACATGTCCAAATCCAAACTGCATGTTCCTTCATGAGCCAGGCGAAGAGGCGGACTCATACACAAGACAGGATCTGTCTACAAGACAGAGTCTGAAGATGGGTGGTGGAGAAGGCTTCAAAGTTCAAGCTCCTTTCCCGAAGAACGGGTCTTACCTCACGGATGACCATAGCAGCAGTGGAATGCCATCGCCAGCTGCATCAAGCAGTGCTACTCTGGCTACTCTGGCTACGTCTTCTTCCATGCACCCTCTTGCTGGAAGTGCACCATTGCCTCCGACTGCTTCTTGGGCCACGAAACCAGCTGCTGGTCAGACAGCACTGGAGGAACCAGAAGAATTCAACTCTACTGCCTTCCCAACTCTTGGTACTATGTTGCAGCAACAGCAACAACAGCAACAGCCACAACACCATGAGAACCAGAAGAAGAAGAAATATCATAACCAGCACTCTGATGAGTTCAACACAGAGCTCACTGCCGTACAGTTTATTGAGGAGACCTTGAATGACTTAAAAGCACCTTCACAGTTCAGATTCAGCATTAGCCCAGATGTTTTGACACCTTCAGTTATGTCTTGTCCATCTCTTTTCTCTTACGTGCCTTCAGAAGGTTCTACGAGATCTGACCGTAACTTCAACCGCAGACTCTTGCAGAAGATGATCAGCTTGACTTCCAGGCCCTCACTGGCTCTTCAACCAATGCAGCCTCCAGCTCAGCCAGTTCAGTCTATTGCTCAGTCTCAGACTCTAACACAATCTCAGCTTCAGCTGAACGAGTTTGTCCAGCAGCAACAGCAACAGAACTCTGTGGCACAGGCGCTTTTGCAACAACAGCTTCTTCAGCAACAGGCCGCTGCTGCTCAGGCCAATACTCCAGGTCAGCAAAATGTCCAATTAATGAACCCCGCTGCTCAGTCTCTGTTGCAGGAGCGCGTCTTTGCCTCAACACCTCCCCCAGGAATGTTTGCACCAACTCAGCAGAGCGGTGAGCAGCAGCCAACTGTCGGTGGCACTGCTTCTGAACTACTAAGTCACCTGATGAATGGGAAGAAGATCAGCGCCTGATTCTGTTTGTTTCTGGTTTCTTCAAGAATTCTACGATATATCTGTCGATATTGTAATGTGTAGTTCAGTATGGCGTGTATCTATGTTGAATGTTGACTTTCTTCTTCTTTGGGTCCGTTGTCATCGGTCTACCGGATCCAATCACACCAACTTTCGAACCAACAGCATCTGATGTGCCAAAGAGTGACTTGGACTTTTTCATCTTCTTTGTTTTCTTGTTGAAGTCTTGCCAACTCTGTGCACTGCTGTCTAAAGCCTGTTCGTATCTGTCAGCTTTGGGCTTTATGATCTTCTGTTGTTGTTTCTTGTATTTACTAACAGCATCCTTGGGCTTCTCCTTGTGTACCTCTCCCACTGGATACGTCTCTGTGATGTTTGAACTTGCGAATGTGAGGGTAGCGACATTGTTGTTTCCTGAAATAGTTATGACTTGCGCTTGTTCCAACAGCTTATCGCGTTTTGTTCTTGCCCACACAGTATCACCAACAGAAAACTCAAGATTTGCTGTATCTGTAGTCTGGACTTCTCGAGGTTGCACATTGGGCGTATGCTGCTGTTGTTCTGGCGATTCCTCTCTCTCCTCATCTCCCTTTAACAAAACAATAAGCTCGAGTAGCTCCTCCTTCAACGCCAACAACGTAGCATTCTGTGAGTCGTTAGAAAGACTTTCTTCAATATCTGCCAGCTGCTGTTTGTACTCTTCCAGTTCGCTCATTTTATGTGGTTGATTCAATATTTTCTTTCCTGGTTAAAAACGAATTCAAGAATATCTGTGGTGCTCAAAAAAAACATAACTGACCTGCCATCTTTACGCGTGTCAATAAGAGTGGTGTTTCTCGAAGCCCAAGACAAATTGAGTCTTCCTCTTCTCAAACAGAAGCCTCTAATAAGGAATTGGAATTTAAAAACTCTGTGTTATCAGAAGTGTTGATCTGAGGATGGTAAGTATCCTTGCTATATTGGACTGTTTCTTCAGGGACGTTCAGAGCATTTTCACTAACAGACTGACCAGACCGACACCACTAAGTTCAGGTCAGATGTACTAAAGCTCTTTGAGCCCCGACCACCACTTGCACACATTGAGCAGACAGATATCGAGCCCAAGAAACGAAAAACGCCATACATCACCGGGATTGGTGCGTATTTGGGCAAGCTCAAAGAGTATGAGGGAGAAGAGTACGAGTCCGTAACATACGAGGAAACTCCGCAGATGAAGGAACAACGAATGAAGAAAGAAAAGCATCTATTGAATAATCAGAAGTTAGAAGATGATCTTTCGAAGTGGGATCCTCATCATGATCCTCATATCAAAGGAGATGCTTATAAAACGGTGTTTCTTGGTCGGTTAGACTACAACACCACAGAGATCGAGTTACAAAAGGAGTTTGCGAAGTTTGGTGCCATTGAGAGGGTCCGAATCGTGAGGGACAAGGACTCTGGAAAGTCCAAAGGGTATGCATTTATTGTATTTGAGAGGGAAAGCGGGTGTCGTGCTGCCTACAAAGAGGGCAATGGCATGAAGTTGGGAGAACGCAATATCCTAACAGATGTCGAAAGAGGCCGTACAGGGAAAACATGGGTGCCTCGAAGACTTGGAGGCGGTGTTGGTGGTCGTGGATACTCTCAAAAGCGACAAGTTCCGGATAGCTCGTCGTTCAAGAAGAAGTTTGATGGTCCTCCAACAACATCGAGATTCAGGGGTGGGAATGGATCACGGTTCCCTTCAAGAGGTGGAAGACATGAGGGCGATTTCAGATCAAGATATGGTTCCAGGGACTCTGCAAGGGACAGATTCGAGACAAAAGACAACCCTAGAGACAGATATGCATCAAGATCGGGCAATGGTTACAACAGTTTTGATTCTAGTGCAAGACCTTCCTACAGACCGAGAAATGAAAGAACTGAAAGAACTGAAAGAACCGAAAGTCGTGAAGAGCCTGAGAGACTATTGGAATACAGCAGCAGATCTAGAAGAGAAGATCGTGATTTCCATGACCGAGAAAGGGACAAGGCGAGGGATTCCCGGATGAGTGAAATGGATAGGGATAGACTTCGTAATTGATTTGTTTATTCCTGCAATAAGTGCATGTGTGATTGTATTTATGTACGAATAGCGTCTAATTTCAAAGAGTTGTGATCTAAAATTTTCCACAAAAGCGTAGTTCCACACTCACTCCATGACTGTACTATAGGGCCTTTTTTTTTTTGATACTGTTAGTGTCCATCGAAATTTCTATCAATTCCTTTAAAACTCTGATTTGTCACCTATTGAGACCTATAAAATGACCGAAGACACCACAAGACTGAACACATCAAAGCTTGGTACCAAGCAATAGTGAGTTTATTGATTATTTTCTTTTGCACTATATAGAGGCTAACAACTGACCCAGTTGGGATGAGTTCTACGCTGTCGAGAAACACAACTTTCAAGAGAACCCAGACGACACGGGAGAATGTTGGTTCTCAGATTCAGATGCTGAGGAGAAGATGATCCAGTTCCTCTTGGACAATTTGGGTGAGCTAAAGATCACCGAAACCGCCACGATGTGCGACGTCGGAACTGGTAATGGCCATCTTCTGTTCACGCTAAGAGAGGAAGGTTTCAAAGGAAATTTCACGGGAATTGACTACTCTGAGAAATCTGTGGAGTTCGCTACTGAAATCGCTAAAGATGGTGATATCGAGAACATTGAATTCGAAGTTTCTGATATCTTTGACGATGCCTGGAGTCCAAAGACATATGACGTTGTTCTAGACAAGGGTACATTGGACGCTATTGCGCTTAGTGGGCTCACTTTTGGAGACAAGACAGCAGCTGAGATGTATCCGGAGAGAGTCAAGAAGATGCTTGCTACGGACAGTGTATTGTTGATTACGTCGTGTAACTTTTCGGAGAATGAGTTGGAAAAGATCATCGCAGACGAAGAGCTCAAAGTGTGGAAGAAGATCGACTACCCTTCCTTCGAATTTGGCGGTGTCAAAGGTTCTACTATTTGCAGTATAGCATTCGTCAAGTGCTAATAGAATAGAATAGTAGAATCGTTAGATTTCATCATCCTCGTCTATACTTCTTTGGGGATCAGATCAGTCACTGTTGTGAAGAGCGTTTCAGTTGTTTCAATGTTTCCTGTCTTGATAGCGAACTGCAATGGCTTGGAGTCCTCCACAGATGTGATTCGAATGAACTTCTCGGGGCTCATAGAAGATGGCATACCTTTAACCACCTCCAGACCCTGGACCAATGCAGCATTGAGAATGACCTTCAGTAGTCCCACAGATCTCATGATGATTCTGGATGACTTGCCAGCCTCCCTATTCTTGTTAACGTGGACAGTACCAACTCCACGCTCCTTCCAACCATCTTTCACGTTTGTGAGATCGAGAGCATACAGCTTGGCACGACATGTGAATACTTGCTCCTCATCCTCCTCTCCAGATTTTACTTCAGTCTTCTTCAAATCAACCTGCTTGTATAGATGTGTGTTCTGTGGTGCCTCCTTCTCTGCCTCGCTGGAATCGGCGTCTGTCTTTTCTTCGGTGGTCTCCTTGTCAAAAATCGACTTCTTGTTGATTGCAGTTTGAAAGGCATTGCCAAAAGACGAGCCAGAGCCAAACACAGAGCCTCCAGTCGCAGTAGAAGCAGCTGGTTTCGTGTCAAAGACGTTCTTCTTATTGCCGATAAGACTGAATGCTTTAGAGCCGAACCCCGTGCTTGCACCAAAGACGAACTTTGGTTTTGTATCCTTAATTTCTTGCTGTGTCTTTTGTTCGGCGTCTTTCTTGATATCCGTTCCGGTCTCTTCAGTTTGTTCGTCATTTTCCTTTGTATCTGTCAGTGGCTTCTCTTCTGGAAGCTCCTCCGCCTTGGCTGTACCCTCGTTGCTGCCCTCTGCGATGGTCTCTGGTTTCTTAAGCTTCTCGACCTCGGCAGCAGGTTTGGCCTCCTCTGTAACAGACTTTCTGCGTTTCAATGGGGCAATCTTTCTCTGCTCCATTTCAGCTTCCTCTTTGTCATGAGCTTCAAAGTCATCTCTTGTTCTCTTTCTGGACAAGGGTACTTGAGGGCTTTCGATGCCAGAGGGGAGTTCATTGTTCAGCACAGCGCTGCTGTCCTCTGAAGCGTCTGTTGTTTTCTGCGGTTCCGTAGACTCCACACTATCTTTTGTCCTCTCTTCGCCAGCCATTTGAGTAATTCGACTGATTGTTCAGTTTGGTGTTTTCTGGTCCACCATTGTTTTGAAGTGGCCACACTGGGCCACTTGATGGTGTTCGGATGATGCTGCCCGTGTTCGCGAAAGCGCTCCTCTCGCGAATCATTCCTTATCGGGACAAACGTAAACAAGAGCCTAAAACCAAAACAAAAGGAGGAACTGCAACATTTCAGGGCTTCAGCACCACGATCAACGAGAAACAGCGCTAAGCTGTAGATTGAAAGATGACCAGTATTCCACACTATCTTCGTCTCAAGCCGAAAAGTGATGTGCCACAGGACAAAGCAAAGGATTCTGTCATTGAGTCGCATTCGGACACTCAAGTCGTCTTCAAAGGCACGTCCGGCGCTAACAAGTTCAGCAAGATCTTCAGCGATGTTTCCCAGTTGGATTTATACTCTGAGACTATGCAGGACTTGACCACAGAGTTGTTTGATGAGAAAGACAGTGCATACTTCACTCTAGGGCCGTCCAACAGTGGTAAGTCTTACTCCATCTACGGTGATGCTTCAAACCCGGGTCTTGCCATCTACTCCCTAAACGAGATTTTCAACAAGATTGGCAACAATTTTGCTGACTCCAAGTTTCTCAAGAAGTACTTTGGTGAGTCGTTTTTGGTCACATCACATGCAAGTAAGGACACCGCTGGGGAATTTGGTTTGTCCATCTCGGTATTTGAGATCTATAACGACCGTATCAGAGATTTGTCCCTGGACCAGAAAAAAACCGCCAACCAGTCGTTAGATATTGTCACAGACTTGAAGAACGGAAAGGTCAAACCAAACAAGATCAGGCAAATCTATGTCACCAATTTGGATGATGCAAAGACAGTCTTGCACAAGTGTATCAAGAGAAGAGCTGTCAGTTCCACCAACTTGAATATGACAAGCTCCAGGTCACACTTATTTGTCTACTTCAATCTTTACAAAGTCATTGGAACAGCTGTCAAAACAAGCAGACTCACAATTGCCGATTTGGCTGGCTCCGAAAGAACAAAGACCGCAAAGACAGAAGGCAAGGAATTCAAAGAGGGTAACTATACCAACATGAGTCTAACTGAGCTTGGTAGATGTTTGGCATTGATGAAATCCAAGAAGTTTGACAGATCCATTTTAAGAACTTCAAAGTTGACGAGATTACTTTTGACTGACTTGTTTGGTAACTTCAATTTCCAAAACAGAATCAAGATTTTATTGACATTGGATCCATATTCGAACTTATCGACCATCTTACATGCAATCAGATATATCCAACCAGTTGCTAAGGTGCAGATATCGTCAGAGAGAAACTCAATAGACACAAACGCCATGGATTCACTTCAGATCTCCCAGTTGTCAGAAGAAGTCAAGGCGTTGCGTGCCATCAACCAAAAGTTGGAGAATGAGAACGAAATTTCCAAGGAGAGACTCATTGAAGTTGAGATGGATGTCAGAAAGGAGCTCAGTGAACAGTACGAGATGAAGATCCAGGAGCTTGAAGCACTGCATGCCACTGCAATAAATGAGCTCAAAGATACCCATCAAGCCGACCTTGACGGTAAGCTAAAAATGCTCTCGGTCGACTATGACTCTAAATTTTCGGAGATGAAGAAGCAGCAAGAAGCTGTTATTCAAGAGTTGCAAAAGACGCATGATGAGGAAATTTCAGTTTTGAAGAAAGACCACAAGAAAATGTTAGAGGAACTCAATGCTGACCGTTCAAAGGTTGAAATCCAGGTTGCCACAAAAGAACTCGAACTTAATGTCTCTGCACTCACAAAGGCGAAGCAGGAACTTGAAGAAAAGCTCAAGGTTGCAATTTCCAAACTTGATGACGCAGAGAAGGAAATCAACCAGCTCTCGAAGAAGGAGAAGAAGAAGGCCAAGAGGATTGATGACCTGAACGAGGAAATCGAGGAACTCAGGACTAAGAGAAGATCTGAGTCATCAGAAAACTCATTCCCTCAGAAAAAGAAGGTGAAATTCAGTGATGTTGGAGACAAACCTGTTGTTTTGGATGTTGCTGAGAACAAGGAGAACAATTTCGCAGATCTCCTGTCTTTGAGTCCTATCAGGTTGATCAAAACCTCTCCAAACAAACACTTCAAGTTCGAAGATGACAGTCCTAACAAGTCACCATTGAAAAAACACGATTTTGAATCACCATCCAAGAGAACTGTGTTACAAGAGTCCAACTTTGAGCTTGGCCTTCCTTCCCCAAAGGTAAAGTCCAAATCTCCTTCAAAGGGGAAGAAGAAGCTCAATCAAAACCACGTTGTCGATTCCTCTATGGATTGAATTGGGTACCCCAAATTGACTCTTATTTCATCTGAAGCCGTCGTAGATCTACGAACTTTCCATCAACTCAAATGGATAGTGTACATTATATCATCATATTCTGATCCAGAGCTTCGTTTTGGCTCGTTTAGATACTGCGTCTGTCAGAGAGGTAACGAACAACAGGGCCAATACCAGTCACCTCGACAGTCTTGTCAAACCATGATAGAAGCACACCTCCCTGTTGTTGTCCCTTTTTTGTGGACATTCCCTTGTAAAGGAACTTGATCAAGGCATTCTGCTGCTCCATTGAAAGGTTCTTGACAATAGATGCAATCTCCGTCTGCTTTGTAGCACTGAAGATATCAATGACGGAGTTGATGAATTGAGCCTGTATTTGTTAGTAGCGGAAAGAAAAAATTGATAGAACTAAGACATCCACATACTTTTGAGGCCTCGTCGGCACCGTATGGTGGTTCTTCTGTGGCGTAGAGCACAGCGTCAGCATAAGAGCCCTTAGAGATCAGTGTACGGATGTTGGTGATCTTGGTCTGGACCTCAGCAGTGGACACAGGCGGCAATTCCGGAGCAAGCTCCTCAATGGACATTGCACTTTCCGGATCGAGAGCGTCGATGTCAATTCTTCTCCAGTCTTCCATAGCTTCTATTGGTCTTGGTGTGGCTTGTTTAGTTCGTTAACGCTGGGAACAAGTCGTGCCGATAGAACAGTGCCCCGGTCGAGCCGCGAATTTTGGTAGGAACCACATTATATAGCCTCACGCACTTCTATTAGCTGGTGATTGATGAGTGCTTATGAATGATATGACTTATTATCTAGTAATTGGTGAGTGCTTATCAACGATATGATGTAGTTAATCTAAATATACTGGACCACTCAACCACGAATGATTAGATCATCCGGAATACCCTCGTACTCACCGTACTTCAATGCCAAGTTGATGTTCTGCAAACACTGAGTAGCAGCACCCTTGAGCAAGTTGTCGATGGTGGCAACGATGACCACTCTATTCTGGCTGGAGTTCACAGCAAAAGCACCGACTACAACACCGTGCTTACCACTGACATCACGGACCAGTGGTGCCTCACCGGAAATGGTGACAAGTTGCTCACCCTGGTAGCGGTCCTGGTACAAGTTTCTGATCTCTCTGGAAGACAATGGCTGTTTGAGTGGGATACTGATGGTATGAGTAATACCCTGGAACCACTGGGCAACGTGTGGGGAGAATGCAACTTCTGTACCGAGCTGCTTGGAGATCTCCTTCTCGTGGATGTGGTCAGTGAGGGAGTATGGGACAAGATTGTTGTTGAGGAAGTTCACATCGTTCTTTGGAGATGGTTTGGTCCCAGCACCAGAGTACCCGGAGACACCAAAGATGGTTGGGACGCCTCCAATGTGCTCAAGCAATGGCTTGATGGCGATCTGGGCAGCAGTAGCATAACAACCAGGGTTGGAGATCTTTCTGGCGGCGGCAATCTCTTCTCTGGAGTTCAACTCAGGCAATCCATAAGTCCACTCGCCAGTCAAGTCGAATCTGTAGTCAGCGGACAAGTCAATGATCTTGGACTTACCACCGCCGCTTGCAGACTCGATGGCCTCGACGAATGGCTTACAAACACCATTTGGCAATGCCATAACCCAGACATCAATCTCATTGCGCTCCTCCATTCTCTTGATGTCCTCAACCTGCAAGTTTTCGTAGACAATCTCCTTCTTATTGTAACCCTCGAGTTTTTTGCCTTCCAACTCACGGGAAGAAACGTGCGTAAGCTCCAAGTACTTGTGGTTGTTGATCATGGAAATCAAGTTCTGACCAGTGTAACCTCTAGCACCGATAAGAGCAACGCGTGACTTCTTGGTGTTTGTGCCTTCACGGATTGGAGGGTTTGGGTTTGTCTCAAAGGATGTGGTTTTACCAGAAACAGGCGCCTCCTTGGCTGCGGCAGCGGTAGTGGTGATTGGTCTCTTGGCCTGCTTCTGCTGCTGCTGAGTCTTGATCAAAGTTCTCATGGTGGAGTAAGATCTGGTCTGGGAGCCAGAGAATGCGTTGGAGAAAGAAGCATCGGCGGAAGTAGACTTTGGAATACGAGAGTATTTGGCGTCAAAGTTCTCGATGAGCTTGGAGACAGCTTTTGGATCCTCAACGCCAAACCAGAACAGAATGTGACCGTGCTTAGTGTAGGATCCGTCCGACTTGGAGAAGAACCAGTTAGCGTTTGAGTCATCCTCTCTGACAACCCATTGCAAGGAAGAGTAATCTCTTCTTACAGCGTTGAAAATGTTGTCAGAAACGTTGTTCAACCAACCTGCCTTCGAAGCAAGGAACTTATCAAGCACTGGAACGTTAGCAGAAGCATCAGAGGCATCCTTGACGATAGCCAAGACGTCCAATGGTTCGTCACCATAAGACTTGAATGAAGCGTTTTCTAACTCTCTCAGGTATGAAGCAACAGAAAGTTTGCCGGATGCGATTTCTGAGTCTCTCTGCAAGGCCTTTCTCAACAACTCTGGCTCAGAGAACTCGGAAAGAGAGTTTCTAGTCAAGAGACGGTAGCCCCTTCTGATCAAAGTACCGGCACCGGAGTCCGTGAAGAGCTCCTTCTGCAAATCGTTGACGTTGATGATAGCAACAGAAGAGGATCTTGGCAAGTGCATGAGCAAGTCCTTGATCTCCTTAATCTTGAGCTTGGTACCGTACTTTACCCAGGACTCCTTCATAAGCTCATCGTATTCCTCATCAAGGTTGATGACAGAGACCTTTTCACCGGTGTTTCCGTTGATAATACCGCCCTTCTCGTTCAAGTAGACGATCTTCAATGGCTCGAAGACACGAGCCAATTCACCAGCAGCAACATCGGCATTGACGTTAAGAATCTGACCTGATGGGGTTTCAGCCAAGGAAGTGAGAATTGGAAGAGCACCACCCTGGATAGAAGCCTCAATTGGGGATTTGTTGACACCGTTGATCTTACCAACAAGCTTGTACTTGTCCTGGTCCAAGTATTCAGCGTTGAAGACGCCTGCAGTGATTGGTCTAGCGTGAACACCCATCTTCTCAAGGGCAGTGACAAGCTTCAGGTTCTGCTCGAGGAAGCACTTTCTAACGACGGACATGGTCTTCTCATCAGTGATACGGATTCCGTCTTCGTAGTCTGGCTCAACACCCTCAGCCTCAAGAAGCTCGTTAATCTGGGGTCCAGTACCGTGGAGCACGATTGGGTACAATCCAACGTGGTACAAGAAGGCAAGACAGGAAGCCAGTTCTGTCAAATGCTGGGTGATGATAGCACCACCGACTTTGATAACAGCAAACTGCTGGGAAGACACAGAGGTGAAGTACTTGAGGTACTGCTCCACCTCTCTCTTGGAACCAATGTTGTTGAGGAGCTGGATGACGGTGGATCTGGTGGAGTAGGTACGGCAGACGGAGGACTGGCAGGCTGCCACGGAAGCTGGCATAGCTCTTTGGACGTAGCTCTGCGGTTGTGGTTGGGCGGCAGCGGCCTTCAAGGCATTCTGGCCAGAGCGGGCAATACGGCGTCTCTGCGCTGACAACGAGGAGCGAAGCATGGCAATTTGCTGTGTAGCGGAAGAGCTGTGGATTACGTTAGTGTGTATTGGGGAAGAGAGTATACGCTATGACTGACTCCCAGTGATCGGACGCCCGGTAGGGCCACCTGTTCGAAAAAATTTCCGGTATCGGTGGTGTATGGGTTTTAACGTCTCTTTAAGTTAGTAGGGAGATTATCATTGGTATCTCTGTGATTTCATTGTCTCTTCTCTAATTGGTAGATATTTCTTTCTCAATAGCCCTCCGCTCCCCCAAGATTCGAGTTTTCATAACGTTATGGAGTCCCCCACCCCCGCAGTTATGTAGAGAAAAAGAAGACGGTAGGTGCAGCAGCCACAAAACAGGACTTCCTCAGCTCCGGCTTTCGGCTTTGTTTTGTGAGAGCTTCTACACCGCCTTTATTTCCATTAGTCTGCTCCAAACACAAATTAAACATGCCTGAAAAGTCTTGTCTTCCTGGTATGTATAAAAACTCATTTGGGGAAAGCGGCACTACATCCATTGTTGCTGATTTGCTTCCTCCTAATCCTACTTGCCACCAGGTTCACTAACCTCATCTTGATAGCTCTTGAAGACGCCAATTCGTATGTTGATACGAATCACACCTGTCATGATCCAGTCAACTAACACATATATATATAGACCTCTGTCTCCTGAACAACTCGATATTCTCCGCCAACAAGTCCTCTCAGAGGGCGATCTCGTCTCTATGCAATCCCGTTTCAACTACGCATGGGGCCTCATCAAATCGAACCGTGTTGACGATCAGCGTCTCGGTGTCAAACTCCTAACAGATGTGTTCAAAGACTCCCCACAAAGACGCCGTGAATGCCTCTACTACTTGTCTGTTGGTACTTACAAACTCGGTGACTACTCGGATGCTAGAAGATATGCCGAAGCCCTGATCTCCCATGAACCAGACAATACTCAGGCCATTGCCCTCAAGAAAATGATCGAAGAAAAGATTGCCACAGATGGACTCATAGGTATTGCCCTCGTATCTGGAGCTGTTGCCGCTGCTGCCACTGCAATTTCCTTTATGATGAGAAAGAAGCGTTGAGATTTTTACCCACCCGCACGACTCCATTAATGACACGCTCACCTTTACGATACAACACGACCAATCCCTAAGGAATTATATTACTTTTTTTCTGCTATTGCTCGTATTTCAGATAATGTTTTCTGTCAAGACTTGCTTCTCTTCATTGCTCAGGCTATTGTAGATGTCCCTGAAGCCCTCAACATTACTTGCGGCAATACGCTTGAAGAAACCAACCAAAAACTCTTTCAGTCCCTCATCCTGGTCTTTACCCTCAGTACCATCGATGTAGAGTCTCAAAGTGTCATAGTCATCAACAATAGCATCAGCATCCTCCCATCCTTCTTCATCGTCATCACCAACAACATCAACGAGATCTTCGGGTTCCGGCCCGTCTCGTTGAGAACACTGATCTTTCAACTCTGCAACAAGTAACTTCACAATCTTATAAGTAACAGGAACTTGAGTAAATTGCTTCTTCATGTTCTTGCGCATGGATCTCGTGATAATGACATCTCCAGGGACATCCAAAATCTCATCGCCGTCCACTGTGAATTGGAAATGCTGCGGGTCGGAAAGTGCATAGAAAAACACAGAGGCAAGACCTTCACAGTTCTTTTGAATACGCTCGATTCCAGTGAGAGTAGAGAAATTCTGAGTCCATACGTTGAATACGCGCTGGATCTCGTTCTGCTCCAAAAATGTGATTGTCTGCTCGACATCAGTGGAGATCATGAGGCAAAGCACCGAAAGAAGATCCTGGATGGTCGAAAGCTCCCTAGCGGAGAGAAGACGACGTGTAGTGGCTTCCAAGATCTGTGGGAGGATGGCAGAAATGTGGTTAGAGAACTGAGAAACAACAGCCACAACGAGAGAACCAACATTCATGGCTGCAGAGTCACTGAGCTGTGGATTCAAGAACTTTGAAAGAACCTGGAGGACGACATTGATGTTGAAGAGATCTGGTTGGGAGTGTTTGATCAATGACTGATAACAGTCACCGCCCAACTGGAGCATCTGGTCATCTGTTGCTTTCATCAAGAACTCGGAAATGACAGCGTTGACGCGAGGGAAAAGATCACTTGGGAAAGTTTCCGGTGTGTTCTCGATGAAGACGTTGAGAATTTGTAAGAAGAGACTGATATCACTTGAGAACTCTGCCTTAGAACCTTCAATTTTTGACAGGGCATCGCCCATGGCAGACTTACAGTACTCACTATATGTCTGCGTATCGACATCGCGCAAGAGCTCCTCCAATGCCTCTACGACATCCAAGACAAGCTGGACATTGGAAGGGTCACAAGCTCCAATCTTGATGAGGAGGTCAAGTGCAGAAGTGTTACATGCACCTGGGTTGATCTTGAGAGCAACAGCAAGTGCTTCGGCCAAGAGAGAAGGTGTGTCCTCTTCAGCTTCCCAAAGCACTCTGTAAATAATGTCAATGATAACGCGCTCAGACTCCTTTGGAATCTGGTCGAACTTGACCACTGAGTTGAAGTAGGTCAACGAAACCAAGAACATGGCCTGGACCATATTTTCTGAGTCGTTATTAGCCTGGCGAATGCACTCAAGGAGGCACTTGGTGGGGAACTCACCGCCCAAAGAGTTCTTAAACTTGGAGAGGAAAGCTGGGATTATCAAACATGAACGACAACGAATGAATGGTTCTTGGTCCTGAAGGAGTGAGACGAAGGTGGCCAAAATTGTGACAAGCGATTTGGAAGTCTGTAACGGAGTATCATGACGGAATAGTCCATCCAAACAATAGAGCGCTGCCTCTCTTCTCTTCCACCCAGAAGGACCATTGCTTAACTGTGATAATAGCCATTCGAAAACAATATTGACATCATTTGGCGCCAACTCAAGAATCCAGTCAAAAACGGCATTGCGAACTGCAAAGCTTGCAGAAACGCCTGTCTCCTCTGTGACAAACACGTTGAAGTCTGCAGAGAAAGCGGATTCTGTCTCCAGTGGCATCATTGTGCAAATTAGCACTGCATTGATCAACTCGTTGAAGCTGCTGTTGGAAGATAACGGGAAGTCGTTGAGTGCACCAAGAAGTGCGAATTGCTCGATCAAGAGGTTGTTAAATACAAAGGATACAACGAGTTCTTGATCGGCAGCCTTGTAATTACTATCATTCTCCAAGACCACAACCTGTTCGAAAATCGGAGCTGTATGGATTATGTCCTGGATAACCTCCTTCTGGAGTGCAATCTTGGCATTCTCCTCAAACAACTCTGGTGGGAACTCCGTTATGAGTTGAAATGCAATGGTGTAGAGAGCAGTTCGGAGCTCCATCTCGTACAAATCCATAGAGACATTCTGGAGGATAACAGTGAGCAAGGCAGCCATTTCGGAAACGTGCTTCTTGAGGCCGTGAAGGAGGTGCTCATCCTCCAACACATCAGGGCTCTCCAATTGAAGAAGACAGGTCTTGTACAGCTTTGCAGCAGCGGTTTTAATTTCAGCAGAGAGAGATTGATTGGATAGGATCTTCATACAGTGTCCAATGGTGATGACACCAACCCCACCACCGAAGAACTGTTCTTCGGTGACAAGGTCATCAAAGAGCTCTTGCAAAAGAGCAAGCGCGCCGAGGGACTCAACGCCACCGTTGAAGATGATCGAATAGAGGGAGTCGAGCAATCCTGGCCACTCGTCCGGATAGTCAACAGCAGCAATCTGGGTGATGGCGTACGCGGCACCAGAACGAATCTTAGAGTTGTCATTGGCAGTAGCCAAGAGGAGGAGCTGGGAGCGGATGGACTCCTTGGCATCCGACGACACAGCAGGCGGCACAAACGTCTCAAAGCCAGCACTCCAGTGGACTGGAACCAGGCGCTTCAGACAAAGCAAAGCGCTCTGGCGGTGGGCGATGGACGCTGTTCCACTGCCAATGGCAAGCAGGGCCTGGGCGGTTGCGGAGGGGTCCTGAGCGACCACCTGGGCAAGCTGCTGCTCTGCTGCGTGGCGCTGATTGTTGTCTGCCTGTTGGAGCCCGTCTAGAAGACTCAGCAGAAGGTCCGCCATTGTTTAGCGTGTGCTGATGTGGGTGGCTAATGGGGGATCAGCGTTGATGATATATTTCGCGTACTTGACGAAACACACATAGCCCTACTACCAACCAACAAATGTCCGAAGAAGGTGCCTCCGTCCGCGAGCAGCTGCTCGATGCCGCCCGCAGAAACAACTCAGATCTGCTCTCCTCCATTGCCGCAGACCTTGACACTGCCGCCCTGGCTGCCGCTATCAACGACTCGCGCGACTCACTCGGCAACACGCCCCTCCATCTAGCAGCTCGCTACGGCTCTTACGAGGTCCTGGACTCTCTGCTCGATGTCGAAGGAGTGGAGGTTGACCCCATCAACAGGCTGGACGGAGACACGCCGCTTCACTGTGCTGTGCGCTACTCGGAGGAGGAGCCTGAACACGGAACTTTCGTGGCGGAGACGCTTGTGGAGGCTGGTGCTGATGCCAGAGTAAAGAATCAGGGAGGGCTCAAGCCGATCCAGCTCATTGGTGGAGAAAACGATCAGCTCATGGAGCTGCTACAGTCCGCAGAGTACGCTATGCAGCTTGAAGAGGAGGAGGAGGCTCGTGAACCCCTGGATGACGACGATGAGGGCTCTGCATCCGATTCCGGCGACGAGTGACTTTTATATAGCATTGAATTCATGATACACAGAAATCGTCCATGGATGTGTGGCACCATCCGCCGAGTGCTTCTTGGGCTTGTTGTTTGGTCGCTCTGTAGCAAGTGTTCCTCATCTTCACGTCCAAGTATGTGGAGCACGAATCAAGATCGATGTGCTCTTTGCACTCCTCCAACATCTTCTTTCTAGATATTAAAGACTCTCCACGTGGTCGCAAGAGTTTCTTCTTGGAGTAAAAACCTTCCTTGACTCCATTGGTGATACACTCGGTAATATTGTGTCTGGGAACGCTTACGACGGACAAATTTGAAGGAGACATGCTTTCATCTGTCTTTTCCCAATTGTGATGTCTCTTTGTTTTCCATAGTTCCATTCTGTATGCATCTATCGATAGTCTATTGTGGAAACACCTGCGGAATGCCTCTTCATTAACTCGATCTTCAGGAAGAACCAGCCACTTGATATTGAACCCATCTTTCTCCACAAATTGACTTATAAGTCCATCCAGCATACCGGTGACCTGCTTCAAGCACAACTTATCAGAGCAGCTTTTAGACAAAGTCAAAGGAGAATCCCTTCTTCCTGGCTTGGTTCTCACTTTGCCCTTTGTAACATAGCTCTCTCTGCCTCTAAGCACACCGCCTTCTAATTGTGTTAGACGATCCCATGTTTCGAAATCCTCATCACAAATGAGCTCCAATGATGCATCACCACACGGTACTTCACTCACATACATGGCAAACTGTATGCCTTTCTTCAGTCGAAACTTTTGCCCCTCCTTCTCCAAGTATTCACTGTCCCCAACTCTCCCAGTCTCCCTCGCCACAAAAAGCTTGAACGCCCTCAAAGCAAGAACTTCAGCATGACAATCATGCAGAACTCTTCCTTGTGCCACAGGGAGGACTTTATCAGGAGTGGCTTTGACACCACTGGTGACACATATGGGCTGTGAATCAACAAACATCGAGTCATGGATCGCCACAACCCCACACACAACTGTCCATTCTTTAACACCATTCGACCTGGTGATAGGCTGCCCTCTCTTCAGGTTAGTGAAATGGTCAATTACAACTTGGGCGACTCGATCTGCAAGATCTGCACTCATCGTGCTGTCGATACTATCTTGAGCGCAACGTAGCTAGACTACTATAATAGTTAGTGATGTCTAATGGTGTTGGGGTTTTTTCCTCGGTCAAAAATGACAGCTTCATTACTACAACGTCCATAATGCCCCCCTGAAAGCTTCAGTACTCATTTAATCAAACGTAAAGTCGATAGTGGCAATCATCTTGTCAAAGTTACCAAGAACTCTGTACTGCGCAAGTTGTAGAAGCTTCTTCTCCTTTTCCTCCTTTAAAGCATTATCGGTGGCCTCCTTCAGGGCATTGGCCTTTGCCTTCTCCGTCTCGTCCTTATTTGCCTCAGAATAATACATTCTGGCTTTTGTTGTGAGTCTTGCGAACGGATCAGCATTTGAAACAACCTGTGTACGCTTGCGGTCCGCGTTCTTCAGCTCGGCCTGGCGAACCAGCTCGTTATTGAGCTTACGGTTCTTTTCCGAGATCTTGGCTGTAATAGAGCTATCAGTCAGCTTGGAACCAGCCATTCGCTCGAACTTCTTCTCCACTTTGTTCAATTCCTGTGTGAGACGCTTGACTTCAGCGTGATCACCGTTCTGTTCGGCAACCGTGATCTGGTCCTTGAGTCTTAACTTGTTTCCCAGAACATCAGAATCGGCAATAGAGGAGTTGAAACGACGCTTGCTCTCCATGTACTTGTTGAACATGTCGCCCTCCAATTTGAGTTTTCCGAACTTCTTCAACTCCTGGTACTTGCTCTCAATCTCTCCCATTGTTGGCAAGGAAGCCGACTTTCCCGAGTTACGGGCTCTCTCAACATACTCTTTCCACTTGTCCCACTCATAAGGTGTGATGGCATCATCAGACAGCTGGTTCATTGGGAAATTCCTGCGTGGTTGACCAGGCTGGTACAGCTTGAAGTACTGGTTTGTCTTAATACGCTTGTCATCGAGCGTATATGGCTTCCCTTCGACAACTTCGTCAATGCGCACCATACGGTACTCCTTTGAAGAAACACGCACCTTACCAAATGTGCCGGAAACGACATCAGCAAATCCAGGATAGAAACAGAATTTGCTTGCAGCAGAACGGCCAATCTTGACAGAGTTGATATCGGGCAGGTCAACTACTCTTTTCTTCGGACGATCGGCCCACTTCACTGGCTCGTTGTCGTAGTCGAATGTTGGTTCGTACCCATCTTCATCCTCGTCATCTAGGTCATAAGGATCCTCTTCCTCCTCTTCACTTTCGTCATCCTCATAATCGTCATTTGCTCTCTTACTCTTTTTGGCTCTCTGCTTCTTCAACTCGGACAACTTCGAAGATTTGACAGACTTTGCTGTTTCTTTCACCTTCTGAGATCTGGAAGAACGAACCTGTTGCTGTTCGTTTTGCTTACGACGAAGAGCAAGCTTCTTGCGCTCCTCGTACTTCTGGAGTTCCTGCGAACGCTCAAAAAGGATCGACTCTCTCTCGACTTCTGGCATGGACTCGAGCTCAGCGCGGTCAGCATCGTCCTTGTACTTTCCCTCGAGTGGGTATGGATTCTTTTCCTCAAACTCCTGCTCCATCTCCTCGTCACTGTCTCCAAGAGCTTCTGGGTCGTAGTCATCTTCTTCCCCTTCGTCCTCCTCCTCTTCTTCCTCTTCTCCTTCGTCCTCACTAGCCAGCTTGCGCTTCTTGCGCTGAGCAGGATCCACTGAGCTGCTGCGTTTGGCTGGCGTAGGCTCATAGCCGTCGTCGCTTTCAAGGCCAGAGTCGACACCTCCAGCAAGTGCGAGAAGATCGTCTTCCAAATCTGACATTGCGTTGTTGTAGTTGATTTTGTGTGCTGTTGGAGCTATTCGCTGTGATCACTGTTTATGATTTTTTGGAGAAATCCCGAACACTTGACTAAAGCTCGGAAGTGCTATTTTTTTAGGTACGAAATACACGTGACTGCAGGTCGTAATCTGATTTTTCTGTTCCCTGTTCCCTGTTCCCTGTTCACTTCGTACATATCATTTCCACTTCAATTCTGCCTCTATTGGCTCTCAGTTTAACTTACAGACACATATAAAATGTCACAGAGGCCCACGGCGAAACGTTCACCATCCATTCTGGTCACAGATGCCAGAAACCCCAACTACCGCAGCGCTCCGTTCGCTGGTAATGCACACAATAACTCCCGTTCAAAGAACAAACGCAAGGGATCTCGCTTCAGCGACATCTCGGTGGACAGTATTCTCTCAGATGTGAGTGATATTCCTTCTGGCCGTCGTGAAGACAGACTTTCGAGTGGATCTTTAACGCTGGGAGGTGGCTCATCTCTCACCCAGAGACGCAGAATGAACCTCACGAAACCGTTTCAGGCGCTCCCTTCTAGAACTTCAAAGACATCGGAGAAGCTCGTGTTAATCCCAGAAGAAGAGCGAGAATATGTTGACTCTGAAGGTGTGGTCCACAATGTCACACACCCGTCGCGTTCGAAGGCGGAGAGAATGTCCAAAGAGAAAAGAGCCCGTAAGCTCTCTCGTGTAACAGCCTATCTCGTATCTGACGCTTTTGATCTTAAACGAACCTCCAAGTTCCTCCAAAACACACATGACATTCTCCCAAGAATCTACGACGAAGTGCTCTATTGTCCATATTGTCTTCCACTTTTGCGCGGTAGGGACGGGTTCAGAATCAAGTCCAACGTCTCTGCAAAGAACTCCAAAGGTGAAACTTTCATGGAGAGTTTGATTGATACTTCCGAGAGAAGAGATCACCATTATGAGTATTACAGTGGTGTAGAAACACCAGAAGATGCTAATAACAACTACGAAATCGACAAGCCAGCTGAGGATGAAGAAGGAACACCAGGTCCATTCGACCCTTCAGAACCACAGTACTTTGCTGAGAACAACACTGAGGAGTCACCAAGCACCACCGCCAAGTCCATTGAAATGATCAAACACCATGCAGAGGTATTCATCTTCAGTTATGGTGTTGTAGTGTTCTGGAATTTTACAGAGGTACAAGAGAAAAACATTCTCGGTGACATTGCATTCGCACGTAACAATAATGACAGCAAGCAGCTCGTGATTCGACCTCTGGATGAAACAGACATTGAAACGGAACAATTCCACTTTGAATACGATATGGACACCGAAAGACCAAGAATCTTCAACGATATGATCACATTACGTTCCGGTGATCATCTCATTAAGCTCACAATGTCTCATGCCGTTGCCCAGTCCACCAAGCTATCAAGATTCGAATCCAGAATATCTCCAGTGCTGTACTCTGTCTCAAAATTACCAAAAAGATTGGCACTCACAGGTAAACTAGGTCTCAAGAGGGAGCAACTCATTAAAAAGTCTGGTAAGTTGTTCAAACTCCGTGTCGATGTTAACTTATCTTCCAGTGTTTTGGACACTCCGGAATTTTTTTGGTCGTTCGAGCCAAGTTTACATCCACTATACAATGCTACAAAGGAATACCTGGAGATTGACCAACGTGTTGAGGTGCTAAACGACAGATGCAAGGTGTTCTTGGAATTCATTGATATTGTTGCAGACTCGATCGCAGAGAAGAACATGACGAGAATCACATATATGATCATCACTGTTTTCTTTCTGTCTCTCGTGGTGTCGTCCTTCGAAATCTTTGTGAGATATATGATCATTGAAAGAGCCAAAAAGCAGTGATCGGCGGTTCTTATTTTGTTTTTTTGAGTTGATGACACAAAAACGATTCCTGAGAGGCTTTGATCTTTAGCCTTAGAAGATCTACTAATATACGACACTAATGACCCTAACCATTTCTAGTCTTTGAATCTGCCAATGCCATACACTCCGAACTCGCTCACCTCTTCTCCTGTGCTCTCATCAGGCCTCTCACCAGGACTCAGTTCAGCCACAACTGGACTCACATTACAGACATCCTTGTACGATGGGCTCTACAATGGGTCCTACAAGAAGTTCCCTATTCCTCGGCCAGAAGGACCATCCTCAATCTCTCCATATCAATCTAGAGAGCGTGCTATGATCATTCAGGATTTCGAAGCCAGTAACTTGTTCAATGACGTCAAACTTGACAAGCTGAGAGCTAAAGCTGTCAAAAAGTACAACCATGCCTTATTGAAGAAGCGGCATATTGTGCGAGCAGGCCTTGAATGCAACAATAATCCACCACAGATCTTGAATGGTGAGGTTGTGATTCTCAAGTTGCAGATCTGTGAGTTGGAGTTGGCCAAAGTCGCTCTGGCAAGGGATGTCAAGACACGCTATGGTTGTATCATTGAGAGAACGGTTGAATTTGACAACCCCTACTTGACTCATAGAGAAAAGCAGAACGTTCAAGATGATTTGGCGAGAGCATTCGATGATTTCCAAGATGCCTTGAAGAAGTTGTACTTCTTGGACGATGAGAAGAAGCTGTTGATCGAAGAGCTAGAGAGGCAGCAAAGTCCAAAAATGGGGCTCCGTATGTGGCTCAAGTCTTTTTTGTCGTAAATATTTTGTGTTATCATTGTAATTCGTAGAATCATACGAAATAGACTGTAGAAAATAGAAAATAGAGTGGAAGAAAGGTGCCAAATGTGGCTACTTACATCCGGACACAACGCATGTGGACACCCAAACACCACGATCAAGCTTCTTCTTACAACGTCTAATTAAATGGTATTTCGTTATTTTATGGTAGTGTTGAGAGTTTTACTACAATCTTACAATATGTTTATAATTTTAGAAGTACTGTCCTTCTATTTATGGTGATTTTTGAAATCCCAAACAAATATTCATATTGTGAGCGAGATTCCAAGTGCAATTAGATGTAATTTACTTTAAATAACAGACTAATTAAATAATTTACAATCAATATATATATTATTGTTCCAGAATATTATTATATTCATGAAAGCAGCTAATAGAATTATCAAAGAAAGCTAATCAAGCATAAAATGCGCTTTCGAGGTTCTCAGAGAGAGTCTTATGGACTGGCTTCCAACCAAGCTTGGACGTGGTGATCTCACAAGTAGCTGGCGCGTTTAACTTAGCTGTCATACCAACGATTCCCATTTCTGGAATCTCTGCGTCCATTGGAACAGATTTGGTCTTCAAGCTGAGTTTCTTAGCGATATAGCCAGCAATGGTCTTGAGATCAAGGCACTCACCAACAGCGTGGAAAGTAGAACCTCCAACTGGCTTCTCAAGAGCGGTGGCATACAAGATACCAGCATCAATCTTATTAACAACAGTCCATTGGTTGTCACCCTCACCATAGTATGGAACATAGCCCAGCTGTTTGGAAGCGTTCAACCACATGCCAACATAACCGTGATCGTTTTCGCCATGAACACTTGGAGAAAGTTTGATGAGCATAGATTTAACTCCCTTCTCAGAATAAGAGAGAATCGTTTGATCATTGATACCTCTCAAAGCGAAAACAGTCCCAGAGTTGATGAGTGGAGTCATATCTTTGTCCTCGTTGGCAGCAGGGGATCCAACAGGTTGGGCAGTGGTAAGACACCCACTGGTCCCAACGAATGGCTTACCGGAATCAACCATAGCATTCAACATAATCTCGATAGCTGCTTTCTCAGCAATAAAAGAACCAGGGATGTTATTGTAGTTCATGGGGAAAGCCAAGTGAGCGACACCGTCACATTTCTGGGCCTGTTCCTTCAAGATATCAACGGAGGAAAGATCTCCAATGACTGGGTCAGCACCGAGCAACCTCAACTTCTCAGCAGAGGCTTCGGATCTGGCAAGGCCAACGACATGATGGCCGTTGGAGATGAGTTGTTTGACAATCTGGGGACCAACCATACCAGTACCACCTGTAACGAAAAACTTAGCCATTGTAATATTTGTTTGAATATTCGAGTGTCTTTGTGTGGATGAAGACTAAAGATATCACTGCCAATGAGTGGGATATTCTTTGCTTTTTATATGAAAGGCTGATAAATCGGGACATATGTAAGCCGGAGGGTCGACGGCTTTAACTTTCGGCCGAAAGAATCGGATATACAAACACGACCCGTCGTGTTACAAATCACCAATTTAATCATCAAAATGGGCGAAAAGGAGACATCGCTTTCGAGTAACCGTAGAATGAGGTTATGGAAAAGTCTCAAGAACTGACAAATTACTGCTGAAGATGCTTCTTCTGAATCCGCTTTCTCTAGAGCCTAGAGGATTGATCCCTGCAGATTCGATTATGATGTCAAGTTACACCTGGACACCAAGCAAATTTTAGGTACACTGCTTTTACGAATACGAAGAGTCCTGTAAGACAAAAAGAACGGAAGATCAATGTTAAAGAGAAATATTGAACCAAAAATCAACAGAGGGGGAGATAGAATCAGTAAGTGGCCAAATCCTCAGCAAGTGTGGCATGGCTTGGCTTCCAGCCGAGCTTCTCAGTGGTCAACTCACAAGTGGTTGGAGCGTTCATCTTAGTAGCCATGTTCAGGAATGCCAACTCCGGAACATTTTGGTCTACTGGAACAGACTTGGCTTCGATTCCAGCTCTCTTTGCGATCAGTTCTGCGATTGTTTTAGTCTCGATAACCTCACCAACAGCGTGCAAGATAGCACCAGCAACTGGCTTCTCGAGAGCAGCAACATAGAGAGCAGCAGCATCGATAACACTCACAGCAGTCCACTGGTTCTTTCCATCACCGTAATATGGAGCATAACCAATGGCCTTAGAAACACCAAGCCAGAAGGGAATGAAGCCATGATCATCTTTACCGTGAACGGTTGGAGACAATCTAATAACCATTGGTTTAACACCCTTCTCCTTGTAACCAAGGGCCAATGGCTCACCAGCAACTCTTGAAGCGAAAAGAGAACCAGAATTAAGGACTGGTGTGATATCAACGTTCTCATTTGGAACCGGGGTGCCGAGCGGGGTCGCAGTGACGAGAGTACCTGATGTTCCGACAAATGGCTTACCAGAATCAACCATAGAGTCCAGCATTGCCTTAATGGCACTTTGGTCCAAAACGCAAGCCTTGCCGTAGTTGGTGAAGTCATGATGGAATGCCAAGTGGGCCACACCATCACACTTTGCAGCCTGCTCCTTCAGCACCTCAAGGGAGTCAAGGTCCCCACTGACTGTCTCAGCACCTAGAGCTTTCAGTTTAGAAGCAGATTCCTCTGATCTTGCAAGGGCAACAACCTCATGGTTGTTAGCGATGAGCTGCTTGATGACCTCTGTACCGACGAAACCAGAACCGCCTGTGACGAAAAACTTCATTGTGATTGATTTTTGTGTTTATGTGAATGGTGGATTGGAAAAAAAACAGGGAAGAGCGACTACATGCTGTTTATATAGCTGAAGGAGAAGCCTCTCACCCCTTAATTCCGAATTGAACGACATGTGTAGAGCCGGGTTTAGCGGACGATAAGTCCGCGACTGCTCTGCTAGTCCACTGAATTCGATACCAGTTTGACCCCTGGATTTCGAGTAAGGGAAAGGGATTGTCGAAGCAAGATACACTTTTGCTGGAGCTTCAATTAAATGAAAGGTCACGCTGGTATCTACTGAGCGCTATTTTGAGATTTGTTTGGGGTTGGTTTGTTGATGTTTGGGGGGGGGGGGCGTAGGTCTGGAGACAACTGGAGGCGCAAAATCCGAGAGGCACAGATTTCCCCAGTTTACCGAAACCTCGTGTCATTTCCTATTGTTCACTTGCTACAAATTAGAAATCAGATTACATTAATAAGCATATTTTTGCCCATAAATCTAGAAAACGGGACAATTTGCTTTTTTGGGGTTGATCCCCCGCGTTACAGTGTTGCCTCCCTATAATCAGATTTGATCTGAGTGCACGACTCGCCACCAACTACCGACGAGCCTCTTAAATTAAACCGAGAAAGAAGATAAATGAGTGATAAATCAATACTTTGAATTGCTCCTCCCCAAATATCACTTTTGGGCCCCTGATAATCCCCCTAGCTAAGGTCTTGAGGGAACATACAACATACAACATACGACGACAAATCTCGACATGGTCTTACACTTGTACACGTAGATTAGCAACAAGAATTTTTTTCCGTGTAAGATCAAAAGCCAAAAATGCTATGTCGTCGTTAGTTAATCCATCTTAGAATAAATCAACAGATCTGCATATTGTTTTCCAGTATCATGCTGTAGCTTCATCCATTCTCCACAGTGGTCCTTGCAGTTATTGGGGGCGTTCATCTTACAGCACTACATTAAGGAAATCCATCTCTAGAAGGAATCCTTCCATAGCCCTTCAATTCGTCATTTTCATCAGCTGCCCGTTACGGAGATCCTTGTCATAGATTTATACTTTTTGGGAGAGGCAAACGAAGCAAGCCTTAGTATTGAATGGTCTCACCCAAAAGAGCATAACTATATCATAGAAATGGCAATTTTCGTGGAGCTATTAACGCGCAAATATGATTCTTCCTCTAGTCAGTAATACCTAAGGAAGAAGTTAGAAGTTGTTGGCCGGGGGGGGGGGGTGATTTCTTGGTCAAAAAGGTTGACAGGGTTTTAGTTTTTAGGTCTAAGGAGTTATAACGGAAGGATGACTCAGCTTCGCGAAACTTGCCGTTTTCGCCCAGAATGCGCTGAGCTAGATCTTCCAAAATTTGTTCACTCATCCTCAAGTCACCAGACACCACAATAGAGAACCGCCATGCCTACACTCATTGTTGCTGCCAAGGCCCCAGTGGTTGCCTACCAAGCCCTTGCTGCTGCTGCCTTTGTGAATGCCGCTAAGGAAGGCGCCATCACCGTTCAGTTCGTCGACGAGAAGCAGGTCGATGGGGCTGCTGTCACCTTTTCTGGTGCCAAGGGCGCCGATGTGCTTGCTACTCTTGCTACTGAGTACCCATCAGTGCTTGTTGGTGCTGACTCTGCCGCTGAGTGGATCAAGTTTGCGGAAGAGCTCACTGTCAAGGACTTCAAGAAGCTTGCCATCTCCTTGGAAAAGCTCGATGCCCACTTGAACTTCCGTTCCTTCATTGTCGGTCACGAGGTCTCTCTCGCTGATATCGCCGTCTGGGGTGCTCTTAGAGCCAACGGTATGGTTGGATCTATCATCAAGAACACTGTCTACATCAACGTTTCCCGTTGGTACCTCTTCCTCGAGTCAGACAAGAGATTTGGTGGTTTGTATGAGCAGCTCACCAAGTCCGTTGCCGAGCTGAAGAAACAGGCCAAGACCAAGCCAGATGGAAAGAAGGAGACACACAAGGCTAACTTCGATATTGACCTCCAGGATGCTGTCGACGGCAAGGTTGTGACCCGTTTCCCGCCAGAACCATCTGGATACTTGCACATTGGCCACGCCAAGGCTGCCATTCTCAATCAGTATTTTGCCCAGCAGTACCACGGTAAACTCATTATCAGATTTGACGACACCAATCCATCCAAGGAGAAGACCGAGTTCCAGGATTCCATTATTGAGGATTTGGAACTTTTGGGCATCAAGGGTGACATGCTCACCTACTCCTCTGACTACTTCCAGAAGATGTACGAGCTTTGTGTTGACTTGATCAAGGCTGGGAATGCCTATGCTGATGACACTCCACAGGAAAAGATGAGAGAGGAGAGAATGGACGGTATTCCATCCGCTAGACGTGACCGTCCGATTGAGGAGTCTCTTCAGATCTTCAATGAGGAGATGAAAAACGGTACCGATGTCGGTTTGACCTACTGTATCCGTGCTAAGATCTCCTTTGACAACCCTAACAAGGCCATGAGAGACCCAGTCATTTACAGATGTAACTTGACTCCACACCACAGAACTGGTACTGCTTGGAAGATGTACCCAACATACGACTTCTGTGTTCCAGTTGTTGACTCCTTGGAAGGTGTGACACATGCTTTGCGTACCATTGAGTACAGAGACAGAAACCCACAGTACGACTGGTTCCTCACCACAATGAAGTTGAGAAAGGTGCACATTTGGGACTTTGCCCGTGTTAACTTTGTCAGAACTTTGTTATCCAAGAGAAAGTTGCAGTGGTTCGTTGACAAGGGATACGTTGGTAACTGGGATGACCCAAGATTCCCAACTGTCAGAGGTGTGAGACGTAGAGGTATGACTGTTGAGGGTTTGAGAAACTTTGTCATTTCTCAGGGTCCATCCAGAAACGTCATCAACTTGGACTGGAACGTCATATGGGCTTTGAACAAGAAGGTTATCGACCCAGTTGCGCCACGTCACACCGCTATTGTCAACCCTGTCAAGATCCACCTCACTGGTGGTCCAGAGAAGCCAGTCGTCGAGAAGAAGCCAAAGCACAAGAAGAACCCAGATGTTGGTGAAAAGGATGTGATCTTCGCCTCTGACATCATTATTGACCAAGATGATGCCGATGTGTTGGAGGATGGCGAGGAGCTCACTTTGATGGACTGGGGTAACGCCATCATCACCAAACTCAATAAGGAGGGCGACAAGGTGACTTCCATAAATGCCAAGTTGAACCTCGAAGGTGACTTCAGAAAGACCAAACACAAGGTCACTTGGTTGGCTGACACCGAAGACGTCGTCAATGTCGACCTCGTTGACTTTGACCACCTTATCACCAAGGACCGTTTGGAGGAGGGCGAGAATTTCGAAGACTTCCTTACTCCAAAGACCGAGTTCCACACTGCCGGTCTCGGTGACTTGAACGTGAAGCAGATGAAGGTCGGTGATGTGATCCAGTTCGAGAGAAAGGGTTACTACCGTCTCGACCAAGCTGAGGAGGGCAAGCCATACGTGTTCTTCACCATTCCTGACGGTAAGTCCGTCTCCAAGTACGGTGCTAAGAAGTAGATTCTATATATATACATGTAACACTGTGAATGATTGTTGGTACATATAAACCCAGTACTGTTTGGGGATCGCATTATATAGATAGAACAGCGCAACTACGGTACGCGCCACACCAGCGAAAATACTTCGCCAACATTGTATGACCGAGACAGAGGCATCGAGAGTAGACATCAATTGCCAAAGAAGGAACACATGAACAACGCCAAGTTTCTATCGCTTGATAAGACATCCGATGTGACTGCACTGAGGCAGCCCAAGGAGATCTGCTCTTTTTCCCGCAATTTTGACGGAGACTACATTAATGACGACTCGTCTCTTTCATACTACTTCCTTCCAGATTCAGACGTTGACACACATATCGATCTCGGAGCAGGGTTCAAGCACTTCAAGAAGTTCGATGAGGAGCGGGATGGCGAGTTTATGGGGCTGCTGCGTGCTATTCAGAACTATGAGGAGAAGGAACAAACAAAGGTAAAGGCAGACATTATCACTTGGCGAGGAATCATGACGAAGTTGATGACGATTCCATATAACCAGACAGACCCAATCGATCTGAATATAGTTTATTATGGTGGCCACATCTTTATGCAGAACGACATGCAGTCCCGCAAATTGCACGAGCAGCAGAACAAGCCTACACTGGCTCATGAGAAGATGATGTTTTCCGGATATAAGTTTGAGAGTGTCGCAACGCTGCCCAAGCCACTAACGGATGCGCCACGTAACATGATCGAAAAGCGTCAGAAGAAAATGGTGAGTAATGTGGAGCAGTATTGCTCCGTCGTAAGAACCGGGGTGGGAAAGCATCGTATTATCATGGGAGGTGAAGTTGACTGTGTGTGGGACTACAAGCCAGAAGATGCCAATCCACTTCCACATTACGTTGAATTGAAGACCACCAAACAGATATCGAATCCTGGTCAGTCTGTGAATTTTGAGAAGAAACTTTTTAGAGCATGGGCGCAGTGCTTCCTTCTGGGTATTGGGAAGATTGTATTCGGTTTCCGTGATGACAATCTTATTCTGCGATCCGTTGAAGAGTTTAAGACGGATGAGATCCCAGTAATGCTCAAATCAAATCCGGCCAACACGAATCCAAAGAAGATTCTGTGCGTGGAGTGTATTAGATGGTACGCTGTTGTTGTGGAGTGGATTGTGAATGAGATTCCAAAAGATGAGACAAAGGCATGGAGATTGAGCTACGATCCTTCTCACAAGACACTTGCTCTTTATGAGCTGAGTGCCGACTTGGCTCAGGAACTGCTCAACGGTGGTATTGTTACACAGGAGTTCAAGGACTGGAGAGATAAGCTACACTTGGAGAGGGAAAAGAAGAAGAAGAGAAAGAAATCCGAGGAAGAAAAGAAGTGATTGGTTGTATAGTTTTATTACGAGAAAAAGATAACTAATGAACTCTACTTGTCGTGGTGCGCATAGAACTTGTCGTAGAAAGCTCTGAACGTCTTCTGTTTACCGATGGTGTCTATCTTCTCCACGTCCTCCTTGTCCATCTCAAAGGTGAAGATCTCCAGGGCGTCAACAAGACGCTCAGCCTTGGAAGAAGTGGTAAGAGGGAGAATGCCGTGCTCAACAACCCATCTAAGCAGAATCTGGGTAGGGCTCTTTCCGTACTTCTCAGCCAAAACTGGGAGAATATCATCAAGAGGTCCTGGAGATGCTCTCATGATTGGGGCCAGTGGGGAGAAGGCCTCGATAATGATGTTGTTCTTCTGGCAGTACTCCACAATGCCCGGGGTCTGGTCTTGGAGATATGCGTGGAACTCAATCTGGTTCATACATGGCTGGATTGTGGCCACCTTCTTGATGCGCTCGAGCCACTCAACGTCGAAGTTGGAAACACCAATCGTCTTGGCGAGACCTTCACGCTGGATCTTCTCCATCTCCAACCACGCCTCTTCCAGAGAAAGCGGGTTGACCTCAGCAGGGTATGGGTGGTGAATCAGATACGAATCAACGTAGTCCAGGCCCATGTCCTTGAGTGCCGTGGTGAGAGACTCGTAAGGACCAGAAGAGCCAGTCTTTGGTCTCGTGAGTGGACTCCACTTGTCCACCACAAAGAGCTTCTCACGCGCAACACCGGACTCCTTGATTCCCAGCCCAACTTCTGGGTGTGTGAAGTAGGCCTCCGCAGTGTCAATGTGCATGTACCCACACTGGATGGCCATCTTCGTCTGCTCGATCAGCCCGGTGATGAGCGACCCGTCCGACTCGGCCGCCGTCTTCTGGATTCTCCATGCAGTTCCGGAGCCGAAGCCGATGGCTGGAACACTGAGCACAGAGCCTGCAATTGGGAACGAAGGGATCTTAGGAACAACCATTCTGTTTGCTGGAAGAGCAGACGAAAAAAAAAAGTGCCGGACTTGTGTGGGTATTTATCTACACACGCGGCTTTTCGGAGATGATCCATATCGGCGATACGCCCGCATGCGGCTAAAGAATAACGAATAACAAAATCGCGGGGAGCTATACATATATTCATTTCTTTGGCTTTCTGGCACTTCTGCGTTGTAACACCATTGCACTCGTTGGGGAAGGTGGTTTCATTGGCGAGTAGTACCGCGTGTACTGCGGGTTCATTTGTATCGTCTTGTACGGCGTCCGGAAGGGCGTATGCGGCAGTCCAGGTGCCTGTGGAACGTCTTGATGCTGTTCTGGACGGCCATTATAGTTTCTGTATGTCCCGAAGGCAGCATTGGTCAACACAAGAGACCCCACTGTGATCAATAAAAGGAAGAACATCGACTTCCAACTAATAGGCTTAATGAACCCATTGATGATCTCTGCGAACGTCTCAGCACCGATTTTGGCACGTCCAATCACTGCTGGATCACGATTCATACATCTCTCCCACTCTGCACACGCAGCCTCGAGTGCTACGACTCTCTGGCCCGGCTGACAATTATTCCGGGAATACTCCCTAGTGCACACCGCAATCTCCTGGATGATATCCGTAGCGTATGAGTCAACCTTGTTCTCAACATCTGCTCTGACGGTGGAGATAAAGGTATAGACGAAATAGAGCAAGATCGACACAATCACAACGTTGAAGAGGAGTTGAAGATACAACGACAAGATATAAGGGAGTTGCGGATCGATTAAAGAGTCCATAAATCTGCCGAGAGAACTCTTCTCCGTAGCTTTCTTCTTCTTGGACTTCTTTGTTGATGGTTTGCCTTCCTCCTCATCGATCCACTGGTTCTCTTCAGCCAGACGTGACTGATCAGTTCTCTTCTTCTTCGGGGAAGTACGCATGTACGGACTTCGCACAGGCTTTCTGGAAATACCTTCAATGGAATCTGTCAGCGGGTTCGAGAATTTGGTACCCTTGGGTATATTTCTGTAGGCTGGGATGTATTCCTTCTTTGGTGACACAACAACCTTCTTCACCGCCTTGAGTGGGTTCAACTCTCCATTAGCATTCAGACTTTCAGAAAGATCCGGGTTCGAGCTAACAAGTTTGGCGGACGCCTCTTTGTCATAGTTCACATTTCTTCCCTTCTTCATGATACTTTGTGGGCCCTTGGGAAGATGCGAGTGCGATGGCGTCTCTGCAACCAGATCACCTAAGTCTGAGCTGGAAGATGTCATCTGAGGTCTTGTGGTCAATGCAGTTCTGTAAAGAGATGCCTTTGATGACAGAGGAGAAGCCTTCCAACTGGGTGTGTTGTTGAAGTTGATGAACTTCTTCGCGGTTGTTGGCAATGGAGAGAACCCCTCGGTAATGTGACCGTTTCTCTTGAACTCTTCTCGAATGTATGGGGTTTGTGGATTGTTAGCAACATCGTGATGTGTCACTGGGGAGATCTCAAAGGCATTCTCCAAGAAGCTGTTAGACGTGTCCATTGCGTGGGTGGCGTCTTTCACAAGTGCAGTGGGAGTGTTCACAACGCTTGACTTTCTCTCTTGAGGAGTAGAGTTGGAGAAGGAGAACATGGTGTTGGAGCTGAGAGGGCCAAGGATGTGATTCTGCCGAAAAAGTAGCTCGTGTCTGCGCTTCTGTTCTTCTGTGACTGCAGGCATATACTGTCCGTTCAATTGGCGACTGAGGAGGGCGGAAGTTCTTTAAAACTGGCAGAGCGCGTGTTGCTATAGCACTTTGAACGACCCCGTGTGTAGTGCTTTTTCGTCTGGTTATCAACAAACAACAGGAAAAAGAGATACGGTTGTCTGAAGGGAATGTTGTTGGTCTTCGGATTTGCAATAAATGTAAACAAACTGTAAATTACGCTTATATGCGTAATTAGCAGCACGGATATCTTCATGAAAACAAAAAAGATGCTATCTCTGTGGATCGAACACAGGACCTTATGAACTTCAGTCATACGCTCTCCCAACTGAGCTAAGACAGCAAATTTCATAAGCTGGGTATTTTAGTTTACTTGGACGATACGTAGAGCTGTACAGCCGGGTAACTTTAGGAGAAACAAAACCAAGATATGACATGTTCAACCACTAGCTTGATCTACGGCCTCAGATACGAAACTGTCCAACGCTATTATCCGAATTTATTATCGATGCGCCTTTTCAAGAGCCACCTTCGTTGATCAATATTAAAGTCCATGCAGATGAGGAAGTCAGATCCCAAGCCACTTCTTGGCTCGGATAGACTTTCTGGATTTGTCGTAGAGGCGCTCCCCATTGAACTCGTACAGCTCTATATGCTCCATGCCACGGCACTTTTCCACAATAGCCTTGCGAATCTGCTTGGATAGTTCCAGTTTGATCCAGTTTGTGGTTCTGGAAATCAGGACAACAACCACAGAAACAAGTGGACAAAGGTCCAGAAGCTCAACTAGAGAATCACCCATATTTCCAACTTCCGAAACAGGTCTGACGTATAACGAGTACCTCTTCAGTACGGGACAAAAGAAGCGTGGGACAGTCGGGTCTTTCCACAAAAGTTGTAGCTTGAGAATTTTGAGGGAAAGGAATCGCAGCTCAAAGGAAAGGGGCCCCCGTAGATGCAGGTCAAGCTCTTCAAGGAAATCAAAAGGGGGACAATACATAAGGATCTCTGGGGCATAGTCATATGTCAACTTCTGGACAGTTGAAAGGAAGTCCATGTGACCATCCATTGTATCTAAGTAGCATGCCTCATTCTCTGTGCAATGAATGGTGAATTGTTTGAGAATTGGCGCCCAGATATTTGAAATATAGGGAAGAGAGCCAGAATCGGCACACCTGAGATTGAAATCTTCAAGCTGATGGCAAAAGATGCCCATGAGTTGGTTGTCTTCCATGAATGTTGGATCGGATAGAACAAGCCTTAGCTTCTTCCCCAGAAAAGTACAATCCTGGAGAGAAGATACACCAGCAAGGACCACAGATGTTGCCAGAAATTTAACCCCATGAAATGAAAGTCGATTTTCTGGATATTGAGGGAGAGGTTGAATCGAGAGAAAACCACTGGGGCCCATGGAAAAATCGAAAATATTGAGCTGAGCTGGGGAAGGGGACTGAACGACAAGGTTGACCACATGGGAGACATCAATAGACAAGGCAGTCGAGGGATCTGCCTTTTGGCATAACAGTGAAAGCGACTCAACCTCAAATACCAGTCTCGGTCCAGGCACCTTGAAACCAGATGTGTTCATGTCAAGAGCACCTTTACCCAAGAGGCGTACCGTCACACTGGATGAAGAGGGAAGGGCATTACAGAACTGCATGAAGGCGTGAAGATCGAATGAGAGCTGGTGTTGGTCCCTTTGAGAGGAGAATTCAACCAGGGTGTGTGTAGGAGGCGACTCCTTGAGCCTGTATAGAGGAATGGCTTGAATACGACTTCCTGTGACGCGGAGGATGCGTACAGGGCGGTCACTAGAGCTGTAATCGCCAATGTTCTGGCAAATGACACTCTTCAACTCCGTCGAAAAAGCATGAACATCTGTGTAGTCCAGGTAGCTTAAGATCTTAGCTTGTAGTGCTGTCGGCAATCGAGTCAGCATGGCAGACTGTACTGCAAATATCGGAGGGGAGTTAGGGACTCTCTTTATACCTGGCGCGGGGGAAGGCATGCACAATTATTATGGGCGCTTCTCACCGGTCATCTCACATGAGTTCAAATAGACTACAGTGTGATTATATCATCCGAAATCTGCACCATGATAAGCCAGGCGGATCATAGTATTTGTTAACTCATCACGCCTCTTTACCATTTCATTTCGTTCCTAATATCCCCATCAAATAAATCATACACCAACCAATCTAGACAGGAATTTCCAAATCTTTATCATTAAGTCCAAATCTCGTGACCTTCCTCAACTTAGACTTGAAGATACCTTGCATTCTCCGAGTCACATCATTTGGGATGAAGAAACTCATTATGGAGTTGGGGTTTGTGCTAAACCGCTCCAATCTAAGCTCCACTTCATTCACCTCCGGACAATTCTCTTGAATACATTCGAGCAATTCAGTGAAGCGAGATTCATCAAATTGAGGGAAAAATGAATAGCACTGATACACTCGAAGGACAGGACATTCTAGCATTGGTGGAGCGCATGAATCAAGCATAAGTTTGAGAGAATGAAGTTTTGGGAAGAAAATCTTCACACCAGCAGGCAGGGGCTCTTTCATAAATAAATCAAGAATTCTGAGCTCAGAGAACGAGTTGCAGTTGAGTAGAGCAGCGATTGTTGCGTGACATTTCAGTTCTCTCACTGTTGATAGGAAGCCAAAGTCCACGTCATGCGCCTTCTTGTATTCGTTTTCACCAGCACCATCCTGCTCTTTCCCTAATAATTTCACAGAACGAAGATTCTTCGCTTCTAAGTTGTTGATCTGCGGGAAGTTGTGTGGATTATCGTAGGAGATGGTCAACTCGAGCAGCCCTGGGGCTTTGAGGTTGAAGATGCAGGCGCTCTTCACCTGCATCTTTCCAAACTCTCCGAGGTCAGAATCACTAAATGAGAGATCCAGATGTTTACCGTTGAATATTGAGTTCACGATTGATTCAACTCCACCAAGAAACAATGCTTCAGCTTGGATTATCTTATCGGTAAGGACAAACGGAACAGTGGCAGTTGAGATCTTCAGTATATCGGATGGTCCTCTTGAAAAGTCAAGATTCTTGAGGTGCTTATTTCTGGCCTCAATGATGGAGATTTCTCTGGTTCTATCGCTGAACAAGAATGGCATAGCCAAGGAGTGCGGAGTACCCTTGAATGAACAAGTAGCCCGTCTCACATCAAAAGTGACCGACGCAGGTGTAGAAGTGAGCTTCCAAAAGAAAGTCTCTGGGGCATTGTAGATCTCATGACCACTCTTGATGGAAAGACGAGACTTCGCTGGAAGGATGTTGCAGATGTTGGCAGTTGTCTGTTCGTCCCTATTAACTTGTGGCATCAATATGACATCAGGTGGGCATCTTTGGACACACTCAACAAGCTTGTCCCATTTGGGACCAAAGAAGTTCAGACTCGTGATTTCAAGTAGTACGATCTGATTTCCTTTGGCGCCGTTATTTTCCTTCCTCCAATCTAGTGCCGGAACACCCTCGAGAGATCTGCTGGTAGGGTCATCTGTATAAAATGTGAAGAGATGTGCCAGTCCACTCAAGGCAAGCAGGAGCTGTTGACAATCCTCAAAATCCAGCAGGTGGATGATTTTTATTTGAATCTCAGCCGGAAGTTTCGTGATCATTGAGTTTGCAGAATGTGGTTGGGCGGTAGTAAACAACACCAAATAATAAATGCATAGGGGGAAAAGGGTCGCATTCTGTGGCCCATACCAAAAAATAAATAATTGTTCATACCCCTGAGCACCGCTCTATTCCACTGAATTGTCTATAGAACGTTAAATATGTGAACTTATTCAAAGCCCCTTCAGTATCAGACATTTCAAGGTGATTTAGAGTGAACTCAAAAGCCTACACCCTCTTTAAGGCAAAGACAGAAACCCGGGAGTCCTCTATGTAGAATTAGCTGGAAAATGACGGTGGTCTTCCGCATCATTGAGAGTTTGACACTGTCGACAAAAACCAAAAACAAATACATATCGGCGATGCACTTTTTGGAGGCTAGGGGATGAATATGGTGATCACTGTGAAGGGCCGAACAACGTAGGATCATTCAACAAAGAAAGCAAGAAAACACCCAAGGTCGCTAAAAAGAAGGCGGTTTCCTTCAGGACAGCATTATCTGATAGATAATTGGTTTCCTTTTTGGTCTAATATCCTTTATCTGTCTTTTGTTGTGGTACTGATGCATTGCTCCATACGCAGACCGCAAACGTACACACACCTATGAAGTGGGGATTAACAAAAAGACGAAACCCACCGAAACGCGACACTCTTGCCTATCCATATACGGAAAGCGCTGGCGGTGCTACCCCGTACTATATAAAAGGCGCGCGCACGCGCAATCTCTCTATCTCGCCTCCATCAACACACCAAGAATGTCCCAGTCAGTTTTGCTTACCGGCGCTTCTGGCTTCATCGCCCTCCACATCCTCGACCTGCTTCTCAAGAGGGGCTACACCGTCATTGGCACTGTCAGATCTCAGTCCAAGGCTGATAAGATCACCGCGCAGTTCAAAGAGCTCTACCCGGAGGGCAAACTATCCTTTGAACTCGTCCCCGACATTGCCACCGATGATGCCTTCGATCACGTGCTCAAAGCACACCCGGAGATTACGGATGTCCTTCATACCGCATCCCCATTCTCTTATGGTCTCAACAAGCCATTGGAGGATGCGTACTTGAAGCCGGCTACCATCGGTACAAAGAACATCCTTACCGCCACAAAGAAATACGCTCCGCAGGTGAAGCATGTTGTCATCACGTCTTCTTATGCCGCAATTGCCAACAGAGACCAAGTGGGAAACCCTAACTTCATTCACACTGAGGAGACTTGGAACCCAATTGAGTGGAGCGACGTGCAGGAGGAGATCAAGGCATACAGTGCCTCCAAGAAGCTTGCTGAAAGAGTTGCCAGGGACTTCATGAAGGAAGAGAAGCCATCCTTCACACTTGCCACGGTGAACCCTCCATTCGTGTTTGGTCCACAGATGTTCACTGACTCATTAGCAAATGAATCCTTGAACACTTCTGCCGAATTCATCAACAAGATGCTCAAGCTCGATCCGGCAAGCACTGAGTTCCTTGCGTCCCCAGCAGGCCTGGCATGTGATGTCCGTGATGTTGCTAAGCTCCACTTGGAACCATTGGAGAAGGACTTGCCAGACGCTAGACTCTTCCCATGCAATGGCGCCTTCAATGGCCAAATGATTCTCAACATGATCCATGAGATGTTCCCTGAGCTCGAAGGAAAGATTGGTAAGGGTGAACCAAAAGGTGCAGAAGAGAAGTTGAAGTCCACTCAGGCATACTATGATACTTCCAAGACGGAGAAGCTCACAGGATTGACATGGACACCATTGAAGACTACTATCAAAGACTCGGTCGAACAAATCTTGGTCTATAAGAGTCAATAAATGTCTTATTGTGGTACAATCTTGCCTAGTCCTTTCCCCATCTCCATTACAATTTTGCGTGTGTAGGGAGTAGTCCCAGTCATTTGCCATTGCATTTGCCGGGATGTATAACAGCTGCAAGACAGACGGCAGTTTACATTTAAGCACTGGTTAATAGATAGCCATGTAAGCACCGGAAACCACGCGAATACTGATGTGATTCTTTTTCATCGATTAATTCCTGAATCTATATCATTCCAAAAGCGTTCTCCTAGAGAAGTCGAAAACACCCAAACACCACAAGATCCGTGCACGGTGCCGAGCGCCCGGGGGGCAGCTCCACACGTAAAAGCCATCGTTTCTGGACGCTGAGAAGTACAAAACTTGCCAAACAGCCATCGAAAATGCGCCCATCTCCAGCTTCTCTGCACCGTGTTCCTCTCATCAAATTTGTCGGGACAAAGCACACGCGTTCATCCGTTGACACCACTGTTGTAAGGGCCCACCCAATGTCCGCTGGCTTGGTACCTGGTGGTGAAGGGACTCTCCAGATCTCCGCCCTCAACTGGCCCAAACACGAGGTGCCAAAGCCACAGCCGAAGAAGGCTCCACAAACACCTACGAGCTCAAAACCTTACGACTTTGTGTCGATCAAGGAGCTCCCAAAGAGATTCCAGACACCAATCCTCGACGAGTTCGAAATGGATGCCATCAACGGTGGTGGTGCTGGTTTCTTAATCTGATTCAATCTTACCAATCACATCTTCATCACATCCTGCGGTCCCATATTTATACCTCACACACACTACTCTTTGATCATCATTGTAAGATTAAAACCCTACTTAACACCCCGACATTATTGCTAGCCGTGCCTCTCAAGGCACTCACTCATACTTCAAATTCCAAAGCACTTTCAATATTTACATCTTTTGAGACGTTATTTAATATGACATTTATCATATGCTAAACTTACACACGCTGGGTACCATAACCCTTGATATCCTTTGCGAATCTCCAACTCTGGCCCTCTGACCTCAAGTTCTTCTCGAACACCACACCCTTTTCTTTCGTGATTGTGATCATAGAGTATTTGTCCAGCGATCTAGCATCTCTGTAGTACAACACCTTCATACATTCCTGGATGGTCTTTCTTGCAGTTGCCTCATCAATGTTGACGACATCTTCTTCTTTGAACAAAACCTTTCTCAAGAGGGGGATGGCCAAGTATGCACCGAATCCAGTGGCCATTGTTGGTGAAGAATAGGTAACACCAAGCAAGTCCACATACTTCAAGAATGGCTTGTCGTCGTCGATACCAGCAACAATCACACTGTTCCACAATGGGTCCATCTTACTTCTTCTGTGGTAAAACACCTTCTGCAAGTACTGATGTATATGGGAGGCTCTCAGTGTGTGTCCATCGTAGTCATACTCCGTTTCTACCTCCAAATCATCCAACATCTTCTCCAATGCCTGCATATCGGACAAGTCGCCAGAGACACCAACCACAGCGTTCTCACCCACGGGGAACAATCTCTCGACATCGGTAAATCTAGCAAGGGAGCCATAGGAACCCAAGTTGTCTGCAGCGATCACAATTCCGTCTTTGAACTTCATGGCTATAACAGAAGTACCTGTCACGATTGGCTGTTGCGTATTCATGGTTGGCATTTGGGAGGCACCGGCCGATGGTGTGGCGTGTGCAATGGCGTTGTTATAGGCACCATACATGGAGTCAGAGGGTCTCCCCCACTTGAACGGGTCGTGATCCATTGTTGTTTTGAGTTGATCTTCTCTAAAGCTTTCAGTGGCAAACTTGTGTTTTGAGAGTGCTTGAGATCGCGTTTCTTCGCCACTTCATCAAACAAGTGCGAGCTGCTGACTCAGAGATTATATAAGCACTCTTATTCTGACTACGTCTAATGTTTCCTTTTTTCATTGTTCAGGATATTTTCGCTTCATTGATGAGCAGATATCAAATCAGACCAGCCCTTTGACACTCACCAACAGTTTGAAGGCCTCCCAACTCCTCTCTATTAGAACTTTGCAGGATCCCAAAGATCTCAATTCCTTAGATCTGTATCAATCAACCGAGTATGTCTGTCCCGGAAGAATGACTGTGAATGCACAACCCAACTGGTGCTTTTCATTTAGCTCATTAAGTTGGTTAAGGATCGTCACTCGCGGGTTCTGCCTCGTTCTTTGCTCCTTGACGTGTGTAACAAGAATATGAACACTGCTCAATCCTTCCTGTAATCCTTGTTCCTCCACAACAAGCTTCTGGAGTGCCAGCAACTCCGAGAATAGTGCATCTGGCGTGAGGTGACCATATAGTGGCTCGTTCGGTGGGAGGTTTGCCGTTGAGCACTCAATGACGATTGTGCGAAGCGATCTGTTTGCAATCAATGGTGCAACTGTTTTCCAAATGACAATGTTTGAGTTTTCATGAGAGTAAGAGTCAGCTTCAACGTCTCCGAATATTAGTAGTTTGTGACTATCGGGCAAATGCTCGATGAGATATGCGGTAGAGTGATAATTGGACCCATCGGAGACGCAACCATGTTGTAACGTGAATGGAGTCACCGCATACCTCCCATTACTCACAGAACGTCTTATCTGTGGATGCAATGGTATGAAGTCGAGGAATGTGCCGTTTTTGCGCGAGGACAGATTTGGCCAGATGTGATCGTTGAAGACGTACATCTGTAGAGCATCAACAGTAGTCTGGAGGCCATAGATGTGCTTTCCCGAGTCATGGCCGAACGATGGGGAATTGACAACGAGTGCACCGATATGATCCATGTGAGCATGTGTAATTAAGTACGTTTTTATTAGCTCCGAGAACTTGAAAGCGAGCTCGATCGGAGAGTGCTCATCGCCCACGTCGAGCCCCAAAGTAGCTGATACTTCAAGGTTAGTCAGAGACGTAAACGCATTGACATCCAGTGGTTCACTGTATTGACGGAGTGCAGAATGTGTGAGACTTCCAGGACAACTGTGGAGCTCGTCTGAGATTATGTCTGTGAGTTTCCCTAATCCTGAACCGCAGTCCACGGAGATCAGCACGTCCGGGATGGCGTCTTTCAAGATCTGCGAATACGAGAGCGACGCGGGTTTGAGGATGAATGAGGATGTCATGCCATCGAGTGGGCCACCAGAGGAGCCCAACACGGTGATATCGAAGGCCGGCATTTCGTCTTTGGTTGGCTGGCTGAAGAGTGTTTTGCAAAAGGGCGCGCGGTGAAATTTCTAGCTTGTCAGCTAAATGAGGCTAATTTAGCAAGACGTACACCGGGTTAAGTACAAAGCAGCTCACTTGAGACTCATGCCAGAACTGGGCAGGGAAGCCTTCGAAAATTGATCAGGGGCATAGTAAGAAACCAGGATTGTCCCTCTCGCCTCAAAGAGTGCTGCTTACACAATTATTGGGACGAGTCTGAAGAGAGCGGGTGTGGTTCCAGTAGCAAAATAACCATTTCCTAATTCGAAAACACAATTACACAGAGAGTATAATCTCCACCAATCTGATCAGCTGTCAGGGTCAATGGTCGCTGCCTTTACGAGACCCGTAGAAGCCAAGTGGCGCGCAGAAGCTTCCTAGCGAACATTCCATGCACGGCGCCTCCTCTGATCGAACACAAACAAGTTTTGTTTCTGATCCCTGGAATTCTTTTACATAGGTTCCAACTAAACAGGTAGGCAGAATCATGATACTGAATTCCGTTTCGACGTCTCGGTAGATGGCAAAGCTACGAAGGCCGACCCCGCCACTGCTTGTGAATAAGGGTTCCGGCAGATCAGTTAGTTGTATGAGTGCGAATTTGGGCAGCCATTTCACACCCCGGCACAAGGGTCGAAGTTGCGACAAAAGGAATACCTGCCCATCTTTGTGTTGAAAGCACCGAGACCAGGACGTTCCTCATGTTACTATGCCTGGCATCGTGATTCCAGTTTGCCTCAGAAGAAGACTCGAACGGCAACATAACTTCCTTCGTATAAGGTTTACATGTAATCCTTTATCACATCCTTTAATAGATCAATTGATAACTTCTCGAAGCTAGAGGCGGATATCGGAATTTAGATCCCACATACTCGTCCTGCCGACTTTGCACGGATTCCGTGATTCCGTTATTCCGTCCTCACTGCACATCAAAGAAGCATTAGATAAGCCACTAGCACCTCTTCATGACTATTCCAAAAAAATTCACTAATGCTACAGACATATGTTCGTTCATGAGTGTATATTCCTGGTTCTGCAACCTAACCTGAACTACTTCATACTGCTAATATTATCTACTTCTTGAACCCCGCATACAAGCTACAAAATATAACAATCATGAGCTTTCCTCGTTTTTTTCAAATTAGTAGACTCTTTGGCATTAATTAGCATACTAGACGATCCTGCAGTGATTACTTGACCAGACGTCTACCATGGATGGACTTCCCTTCTCGAACAGCTCGCAGAGACTTCAATTCAGCCGTACCCCCTCAATTATGCAGAAAAAAGCAAGGGCTTAATGATTGAGCTTTAGTCACATTGATATCAACAATGAAATATCCGTAAGGAAGGGCTAACTTATAAGTGGTTTATGTTTTCTTCTATACATGACTATAATATTGTTGGAGTTTTGTGTGAGTGTCAGCGATTAAGAAAACCGCCAGAGTGAAGCCCAGGTCCAGAGTCTTTCGAAGTTCTTGAGTTCTTGAGTCTTCAACGCCTCAAAATCTAATCAAGGGGTGTTTGTATCAGCCGATCCAGCAGCTAGTTCCACCTTCTATCTAACGCTTTGGGGTGCTAAATTCGAATTACAGTACCAATCGGCACAGCTTCTGTCGCCAAGTTCACCATCCTGATTCAGAGGCCTCTTAGATTTCAAGAATTGTTACATACCAGGAATCTATTCATACAGCTGTTAAATCATCTCTATCAGACGCCGCCTCTTCCAGCCCGGGGAAGACAAGGGGCAAGAGCGTCTACCAGGCTTGGCCGCGAGCGATCTCCCATCTGACGCTGTACTCCGCTTGTTCTTATGGCCGGTACCGGCCGGGGTTCATGCCAGACTAGTGGGCCAGAGCGACATATGGGGATAAATACATCTTCCTTCTAGTCAGAGAGGCACCTTTTCAACAAGGGTATGTCCTGTTTCGAGGAAAAATGGCGTCCGAATCCGCCAAAAGCGGAAAAAGTAACCGCAAACGGTTGAAGCAGAAATAGCCTAATCGGTGAGGGGGGCGCCCCCTCCATATCGAACCTCCAGCACTCGCCATCAGAATACGCCCACCCTTCCCCAAAGATGAGGAAAACCTGGGAAAGACAGTCCGGATAAATACACACGTCTAACTCGTATAGAAGACGCTGCAGAAGCTCAGCTACCTCCGCTCATCGGCCAATCAGGGTCGGGCCTCCGCCGATGGCATATCCGCTGGTGTGCGGGTGTATCGCACACCTTACGTCCGCCGCTCAAATGAATCATCCCACCCAAACTATCAACAACGATCAGAAGCAGCTCATTAGTACCATGTCTGTTGGAGGCGGAGTCACACACTCGATCCGTGAACACCTCCGCTTCACCGACGAAAAGCGCTGGAAGGAGTTCAGTACCCGCCGTTTAGAACTCATCGACAAGTTCAACCTATCATCCCGCAAGGCCAGCGAACAAGACGATGCCATTCGCCAGATCGCCAACTTACTGAGAGAAGAGTTTGGGTTTGCCCCAGACACACTTTCTGACTTTGACAAGCTTGTGCGCGCCGCTATTCAAAGTGTCAGGCGTAACAGAAAGCGCAGCTCTAGGGCCCGCGTGCACACAGACCGTTTTGTCGTGTATGATGACCTCGGGAGAGCCATCGCTACCTCCTCGGTGCCACAGCAGGAGAATCAGCAGCTCTCGCACCACTCAGGGGGCCACTCATCAAGCTCGAGTGGCACAAATTCCAACAGCAATAGCAATACAAATCTCGCCGGATTTGCTATGGGGCTGGGACTTTCAATGAACATGCCCACACACGGAACCTCTTCTGAGTCATCAACTATGCTTTCAGCGCCGTTGTCCATGGCTTCCAGCTCTGTGCAAACCCCGTTGTTGTTTGGGCCTTCGTCCCTTCAGCATCCAGTGATATCGTCGTCCTTGCTGAGCTCATCGCTCGGTGATCCACCACAGGTTCTTCAGTCCCAGAGCGCCCGCATGTCCCACACCATCGGCGGTGCAGTCAACATCAATAGCGACGCCTCTTCAGCTGAGACCCGTGTTGTTATCAACTCCCTGCTCTCCACGAACGCCACAACAACCAACACTACATCAACGCCATCCACATCACTCGCCACATCTCCGAACTCAACACACTTACCTTCGATAAAGTCTCTTACAACAGCATCGACGCACTCGTCTTCTAACAGTCTGCTGACAGCAGCTGCAAACGGTGCATCTTCCAGCGCCAACAAGATTGAAGTCTCTCCACAAACTAAGCAGAAACTGTTGAACTTCATCCAGAAGTCCAAGTCATGTTTGATGCTCTCCAACAACGACACGTCGATCCACGAAGATAACCTACAGAACTTGGGAAAATCTGTGACGGCTGCATCGATCTGCTTCATTCTAGAAAGATTTTTCAACGATATATCTTCGGATTCGATCAACTACCTCTCAGATAAACTTCAGAACGTTAACACACTCTCCAAGGTGCTCAAGTCCTTAGGGTTCTTCTCCACTGATGTGCTCATCCTGACAGACATCCAAGCGTCTAACCTCCTTTCCAAATTGATCGGGTGTTGCGTCAAAGACTTCGGATTCGATGGTGTGTCATACACGTTAGGTGAGATCTTCCATGAGATCATACTCAATGAGTATCCACTCGTTGCTACACAGGTGACCAAGATTACACCGGAGTCACTGTTCACGCCCATGTTACCAATCGCACCAAAAGAAGCTGACTCAGAGATGACCAAGGACGTTAAGCTCAAGTATGGCTCTCGTGTTTTAGACTTCAAATTCTCCCCATTGAGTGCGGCTCCACCAACATATTTGGAATTGGTTGAAAATGGGAAAGTGGCATTTGGGATCCAGGGAAAGAACATCAGATTGAGGTTCCAAGGTCGTGAATTGGTAGATGTTGACATTAACAAGCTCTTCAAGAGCTTGGATCATCGGATGTTGGAGATTGAGTTGTACGAAGTGGGGAATACGACGGCTAAGTTCACTCCGCTGTTATGAGTTTTAGGTTTGGTGTTTGTGCTTCTTTTTTTTTATTGTTTTCCAAAAGGGTTCTTTCGGTTATTTGATACACTTCTGATGGTTTACAGAGACCCGCCTTGTTTTGTTTTTGTGTACGGTCATAGATTTATAGATTTAATACAGCCATGATGAATTAGAGCATATAGACTTAGCAATTAATGGAGAAGGGGACCCCCGCCAGCAGGGGCTAATGACATCTTTATTGATCCACCATTGAGAGACTCTCAACCAAGTTTCTGGCCTCATCGGCAAACTTCTCGTCGTCAATTTCTTCGGTCTTGTCGATGTACTCTGGATTGAAGGTTCTCTCTGGAGGAGTATTCTCTTTGTCGCTCTTTCCTTCATCAGTATCCTTCAGATCAACGGAGTTTCCAGGAACAACCTCCTGTCCATCCTCATCGTACTGAACACTGATAACATACTCTGCAGCCTTTCTAGGGAACTTGTCATACCTCACAGTGAGCATCCTTCCTTGGTACTCATACCCATCGAATTTTGCAATGGCCCTGTCTGCCTCGCCTTCCGTGTCAAACGTAGCAATGGCAAATCCACGAGAATTTCCATTAGACTCCAACGGAACATCCACACGTACGATGTTTCCTGCTCCACGTAGTAGATCTTTCAAATCCATCCATGTAGCCGAGTATGGGACGTTACCAACGAACAACTTGCGCTTATCAAGAGTCGCTGTGGAGTAGTTGTAGGACGTGGAACTCTGGCGAGAGGTAGGTGGGGAGTCAAAGTCTAAGATGGAGTGGTAGGGGTATTGTCTGAGACTACCGAGTTGACGAGCCGACACAGTGGGCGAGCCCTGTGAGTATGATGGATAAGGTGGGCCTGGTCTGTACTGGATCATTGGGGAGGAAGATGAAGCAGAGCTCGAAACGGAGCTTCGGTATTGAGGCTGTTGAACCGGCGGGAGTGGGAGATGTGAGAGTTGAGGCACTGGTGGCCTTGGTGAGACGTATGCGGGATTGTGTGGGATGAAATAGCCAGGAGGTGGCCCGTAAGCCATGAAGTGAGGGGGCACACCAGATCCTGCTGTGGACGGTGGGGGAGGCCCCATCGGATAAGGACTCATCGTTATTGGAGAAGGAGAAGGGAACAACTGGTAAGTCTCGGGACTTGAGCGTGAGGAGGGAATAGGTGGAATTGAAGGGCGATATTGAGGCAATACCTGCGCCATGCCACCTCCTATAGGCATAGGGTAAGGAATCGGGTAAGGAGGAAGTGTTCCTGGAGTTCCGGATAACACGAACTCTGATGGGGGTTGGCCATCGTCCACACTAGCATCCTGGGAGACTCCCAGGACATTTCCGAACCACTCGTAGCCCTCCAGCTCCTCCATCAATATAGTGGCACTCTCCTCGTCACTCAGGCTGATCAGTGCACAGTTCGATCCGGGAAGGATCTGGATGTGCAGGAGGGTTGAGTCTGGGATGAAACCCATGAGCAGGGCCCGGACCTCTCTCCAGCGCTTGTCTTGCGGGATGTTGTGGAGGAAGACGTTGTGGAAGATTGGGGCTGCATTGGAGCGTGGGGACAGTTGCCTATCAGGGCCGTACTGCCCTGAGCCTTGAGGGAACGTGTCCATCCGAGGGGTCAACTCTGGTTTTGCTCGTCCAGCTAGTGGAGCGACCAATTGAGGGACAGGAGGATGGAGGTGGTACAAATTTGGGCGGGTGTATGGGGGGAAAGGGAGAGATCGCGGCTGCTTCAGCATGTACGTACAGTGAGGGGGGTAAAGGACACAAGGGGCGTTACAGCGTGCTAGAAGTTAAAGTGGAGAGGCGACAACCGGAGGGTGTGCGTGTGTACATATCTATTACCCGACAAGAGTGAACTTGACCGCTGATTGAAAGGCCCCGCTACCTTTCAGGGTGTTCACAGGTAGCTTTTATAGATCACCCCACTCGCCCCTACTTTCGTATTGTTAAGATGCACACACATGTGCGGACAATAGGCGCCTGTGGGGTGCGCGCTTTGCTTGAAACACAATAATTGTTGTGATCTCCTTGTTACTTGTTTGACATCGTCTGAGTGTTCGTTATCGGTTCTTTGTGCTTTATATCCCCCACCTGACGCTTCCTTTTGCAGCCTGCGGGAAGGAGGGTTCTTCCCGCAAACGAGTTCTGCGAATTTTCCTCTGATCTCGTCCCCCCTTCTTTGTTCATGGCTCTCCGAGATCAGGTAAATGAGCAGGCACGATCTAACAGTCAAAACAACAGCGATATTCGAGATCCTCTGAACTTTATACCTCCTTGCATTGCTAGCCCAATGAGAACTTTGCTCTGGGTCTCTGTGTGCCCGCCCCACTACTGCATTCAAATTTCCGGCAACTGGACTCTTCAGCGGGATAAATTGCCAAATTTCAATATGGACATTCTATAGGAATATAGCTATTTTATTCAGAAGCGCGGTTATGGTACATTTATTTGGTGTCTTTTCCCCTTCGCTGGACATGTGTGGTCTTCTGCTCAGTGCCCTTTACCCATGATATCATAGGAACAACAACACACAGAAAACCACACGGACGTTTATATAACTATATAACTCATGTCAATCATCACATGCTACCACTCTGCCATTCAGTTTCTGTGACGGTGGTATCTGTGCTTGCCATGGCTAAATCTGCGTCTTCTGTGGCCCCTTTCCTCACTAAGACCCTCGTGATTAGCGAGATTCATTTCCTTAACCAACGATGTACCAGCATCAACACCAAATTTCTCAATACGGTCTATCTGCTTCTTGATGTCCTCAACGTTACCAGTATCAAACTTCTTTGCACGCGTTAACTGCTTGTTCAAAAGCTCCAATGCCGCAGCCTTACGCTCCTCAGGTGTCAGCTCCTTCACGACTGGGGCTGTCTCTTCTGGCTTCTTCTCTTCTGGCTTCTTCTCTGCTTCCTCGATCTTTGTCTTTGTAGCCGGCGTGGTCACATCTGGAACAACTGGAGCAGCAGCCTCAACGTTTGATTGTTCTTCTTTTTCTTCCCCCTCCTTCTCATTAGCAGGCATACTCTCAGTCTGAGAACCGGACTCTGTTGCCTCTAATCTGGCGACCAATTCGCCCTTAAGACCAGACGTAGCAAGGCCTTTGGTCTTCAACTCTTCCTTGAGCTGAGCAACGGTCATAGACGAGTACTTGGACATTGTGTTTATGTTTGTGTTTGCGTTTGTGTGCCTTTAGAGCAAAATAGGCAAAGCAGAATTATTCAGGAAGTGAATTTGTGTCGACTGTGTCTTGTTTGTTGTTCAAAGTTCACCAAGAAAAGTCAGAGAGTAGCGCGTCCTTGTTGTCATGTTCCAGCACTGGGACCCACCCCCCAGCCAGTGGAGGAAATTCGCGAAACTTACGGATTGGGCAATGTTCGCAGAATATCGGTTGGTGTACAGGTGTTCAACCTTTTGTTTTGATTTCGCTCCTTCCAGTCGATCTGCGCACACGAACATCAACACAAGCTAGGCGCAGTACTCACTTAAACAGCCTCAAACAGCGCGGACCGGCACCACATCGACTTTGAAGTTATTGAAATAGGCGTGCAGGCCAACTCACTAGCCTCAAGTATACACCAGACCCGCAGTTTATCGGCCTGCCGTCCTCTTTCAGTCTTGAGACGGCGAAACGTCCGACTTACCGCCACGTCTTGCCCCCACGAACACTCGCCAGGATCAATTCATAACTACACATTTGTATCTCTACATTAGATCACAGCACAATGTCGGAACAGTTTGCTGATGAAATCAAAAAGAAAATCCTCAGGGAGAGGAACATCATCGTTGGTGCCACAAATCTAAAGAAGAACTCAGACAACGCCGCAGTGATTCAAAAGTGTAACTCCAGTATCCAAGAAGCTCAACAGAACATCGACTACCTCAATGAGCGTCTGAACCAGCTCAAATTCAAAGATTCTGGCGCTTTTGAGACGGGATCAAATCCGTCGTTGGGTGTCACTGCCACTTCGGAGAATGTTTCCTCTCACTATCCCGGCACCGCCAGCAATGCGGCAGGCGCTACACGCTCTTCTCCAGAAGTTAACTTCTCTCGTTTGGATCTCATTAAGTACGACTGTCCGTCCTTGGGCCACAGAATCCAGTACATGATCAACCAGCTTGATACCAAGTTGAAAGTGGAGCAAAAGTACTACGACGCCAATGAAAAGTTGTCCAAGATCTATCAGCTGGATGGTGATCGCCGAATCAGCTCTGTGGCAGAGACTGGCAGAATCCAGAGTAGCCACAAGATTCAGTTATTGAAGAAGTCCCTGAAAAGATACGAGGATATTAACGTCAACATGGATCAGATTGACCAATCAGAAGATCCAATGGGAAACTCCAAGTTCAGAAGAAAACCGTTAGCTGGTACTTTGACTATCGGTGTGAACACTATCAGAGATGTAGACCACATTGCTTCACCTCTGTTCTCCAGAAAAACGGAATCCTTCATCTCCATCAAGATCGACGACGAAGAAAAAGCCAAGACCAGACTCACTCGTAACGACAAGTACAATGAAGAGTTCAACATCCGGATAGAAAAAGGTAATGAAGTTGAAATTACCGTCTTTGACAAAGTGGCTGGCAAGAATTTCGTTCCTGTCGCCGTTACTTGGTTCTTGATTTCCGACGTTGCTGAGGAGATTCGTAAGAAGAAGGTGGACCAAACCGGTAGTGCCGGCTGGGTTAGTGCTTCCAAGGTTCAGAAAGGTGCAGCATCCTCTCTCTCGAATACCACTGACAACTTCACGGTCAGCAACACCACTGCCACCACCACAGATGAATCCAAGGGCCCAGTCAGATCATCTTCATGGTTTATTCTTGAGCCATCTGGGCAGATTTTGTTGACGTTCGGTTTCAGCAAGTCGTCGGTGCCAAATAAGAGAACTTTACTGGGTGGTCTTCATCGTCGTGGTGCCATCAGAAAGAAGGATGAGGAAGTGTTTGAGCAACATGGCCATCAGTTTGTCCAAAAGCAGTTTTATTCTATCATGCGCTGTGCTCTCTGTGGTGATTTCTTGCGCTATACAGGATACCAGTGTCAGGATTGTAAATTTCTGTGCCACAAGAAGTGTTACGAGAAGGTTATTACCAAGTGTATCTCCAAATCAAGCACCGACATTGATCCTGATGAGTTGAAGATCAATCACAGAATTCCTCACAGATTCGAACAGGTTTCAAACAAGGGTACAAACTGGTGTTGTCACTGTGGTTCTATTCTTCCATGGGGTAGAAAGAACGTCCTCAAATGCAATGAATGTGATACTATGTGCCACGTCAGTTGTTCCCATCTTGTTCCAGATTTCTGTGGTATGACAATGGAGGCTGCCAATGAGATTTTGAAGACTATAAAATCCACTGAGGGTACAAGAAAGAAGCTCATCCAAACTTATAATTACCCGACTTCTGGCACATCTGCTGCCACGACAACCTCTGTTACTCCTACTGGCGGTACTTCTGTGTCTGGTATGAGCATGGAGCATCCGAAAATTGACTCCGGCTCTTCATCTCTTTCTGCTACTCAGCAGTACATTCCGACTAAGCATCATCAAAAGAGACGTCCTCCACCACAAGAAGAGTACACCGAACCACAACATCAGTCTCTGGCGCCACCTCCTGTCCAACATAAAGCTTATTCTCAGGAGCCGGAAGATGCGCACAACTACTATGAGGAAGGTCCATCTGAAGGATACTACGAAGATTCGCACTACTCCGAAGACCAACAACATGCGCAGGTTGAAGATGAGCGTCCTCTGAGAGAACAGCAGTATGCCGATGAGAACAGAAGTCGTTTTGAAGACGAACACCAACGTGCACATGAGCAAGAGGAACAACGGAGACAGCAAAACTTGTATGAGCAGCAGCAGCTATACCAACAGCATCAGCAAAATCTGCTTCTGCAACAAGAGAAGCAACAGCGCCAGATGCAATATCAGAACCAGCAACAATACCCTGATGATATGTCATTCCACCAGGATCAATCACATGATCCTTCGTCTGGGTCTCAGCAACAGCAGCATGCGGTCAGAAAATCTCAGGTACCAGGCCTCGAGCCTGTTCACCAACATGAAAAGCGTCATCGGCCAAAGGTCGGTCTTGATGACTTCCACTTCATTGCTGTGTTGGGTAGAGGTAACTTTGGTAAGGTTATGCTTGGAAGATCCCACCGCACAAAGAAGTTATGCGCTGTTAAGATCTTGAAGAAGGATATGATCATTGAACACGGTGAGATTTCTTCAATGCAGGCTGAGAAGGAGGTATTTTTGATTGCTAACAGAGAGCAGCATCCATTCTTGCTTAACTTACACTGCTGTTTCCAGACAGCCAACCGTATCTACTTTGTTATGGAGTATGTCAGTGGTGGTGACTTGATGTGGCATGTTCAACAAGGGAACTTCTCTCTGAGAAGAGCGAAGTTCTATGCGGCTGAGGTATTGTTGGCTTTGAAATACTTGCATGAGAATGGTATTGTGTACCGTGACTTGAAGTTGGATAACATCTTGTTGAGCACTGAAGGTCACATCAAGATTGCAGACTACGGTTTGTGTAAGCCAGATATGTGGTATGGAAAGACTACGAACACATTCTGTGGTACGCCGGAGTTTATGGCACCAGAGATTTTGAAGGAACAGAATTATACAAGAAGTGTTGACTGGTGGGCTTTTGGAGTGTTGGTTTACCAGATGTTGTTGGGAAAGTCTCCATTCAGAGGTGATGATGAAGATGAAGTCTTCAACGCTATTTTGACGGATGAAGCATTGTTCCCTATCCAGATGGCAAGTGAAGCTGTTGGGTTGCTGCAGTCTTTGTTGGACAAGAACCCACAAAGTCGTCTTGGTTCTGGTCCTAGAGATGCAGAAGAGATCATGGTACACCCTTACTTCAAGAACATCAACTTTGACGATATTTTAAGGATGGAAGTCCCTCCACCGTATATTCCGGATGTTAAGTCGGAGGAGGATGTTTCGTTCTTTGACAAGGACTTCACTACAGAGGTCCCAAGACTAACACCTGTGAATTCCATGTTGGACTCCTCGAGTCAGGCTCAGTTCCGTGGATTCTCCTATGTTAATGATGCTTCTGGCTTGTGAGTTAAAATACCCCGAAAACTAGAGGAGAAATGGACTGTGTTTATACATGTGTGTAATCGATTGTTGTATTGTGTTTCTGTTAGTATACAATTCGATAGAATTTTGAAATAAGAGGACTTGAGATTCAGCGCTGCTACAAAATCCCAGTTTGACACAAAGAAAATGCGCCAGGGGCCACATCCCCCGGGCCGGAACAGCTGGAAGGAGTCCCGGCGGATCGGCGATACAGCTCCCCGCTCTTGTGGCACAATGACGTGCGTGAAAAGCTGGGGAAGATGTCATGGGGCGAACGCAAAGAGGAGAAGGCAGTGCAGCCATCCCCCAGTTCAGAAACACACGGTGTGCCATGTTTCGACTATTTGGCTAAGACGAGTACAGGGTTAAAGGACTTAAGAACCTGTTGCCTGATTCCAGCTGAACAGCCCACCGGAGACAGCCGTGTCCGTATCGACGATCCAGCGCGGGTCGTCTTCCAAATCCCGGGGTAAACCGTATCGCACAGCAACCGGTTCCCTCAACTTCCGTTGCACCGTGGGGAGTGTATAAATACCGCTCCTTCCCCCACATCTCGCTTGTCCTTGTCTTTCACAAACATACCAAGAAATTTATAAAAGATGTCCCCAATCAGAACTCCAAACTTCCTCGTCGCTACCGGTGTCGCCACTGCTGCTCTTGCCGCCTACTCTCTGCTCCAGTTGAGATCAAAGGCCAAGGAAAATTACGGCACTCTTTCCACCAACGGCTTCCAGAAGGCAGAGATTCTCCATAAGTGAGCCTTAGGAGCGCTTTTAACGATTCCTTATTTATATTTGTGTGTTGCATGGTTTTTTTATGATTTTTCACTTCTGATGTTTGCATCGCACAAGCGCCACTGACGTGATGAAGTATCGTCTGGTGCCGCCTTGTGTCGGCTCACTTAACCTGTCTATGACAAGTCTATTTATGTATGTTCTTTGGTTATAAGGTATGACTTTTAGGGTTGGACTAGCTCATTTGTGTAGATCGGTAGTTGGTTATTGGGTTAGGTCTTTACGCACATTATCTCAACACAACCTCCCTGTGGTTGCGTGACTCCAAAAAGCAAAATGATCTTGAGATCAAAGAGAGATAGATTGTCTGTCTACGAAATTCATGCTATCAGAATAATAATAGTAATCCCCATCTTCTCGGAACTAACTGCAATTTCGTTTGAAGAATGAATCGCAAGAAAGGCCGGCCCGTTTTCAGGTGCTCGGAGCTAAGAGACATTCACATCCCACCAAACGCGAACATGCCTCAAGAGTCTACGCCGCCATTAATAGGGCGAGTGATGGCATGTTATTGGTATGAAAACGATCGGGGTTCAATATCCCTCAGTATCCACAGTTTGGAAAAGGGACATCTATAAACATCAAGATTCATAAACTCCACGATTTCTTTCTTCTGCCAAAAGAAAGCAGTGTCTTCATCTGACATATCGTAGCACAGAATCTCGAGATTCATGAGATCTTTTGCCATCAGACGGCTCAATTCACCATTGATCAAACTCTTATTAACAGCTTTTGACTCCTTAACATAAAGATTTTGAATACCAGAGGGGATGAATGTCTCCTTCAGCGATGTGAGTCCATTGATAGAAGCCCAAAATTTGGCCTCTTATCATAGGCGTTGAACCCTTGGTGCTTTGAATGAGAGGTCAAGTCGTTCCAAGTCTGCAGCTTTGAACTCTTTCAAATTGTTCATTTCGAACAGAGGGTCATAAAGGCAGTCTGGTATGACTCTGTGAAGGGACAACTTCTCGAGCTGATCCTTCATCGCGCGTATATACTCATCCACTGGGATTGGGTTCAGATATGTATACGCCATTAGGTCAAAAGAGGTCACAGATGGGTATTGCATCAGAGTAGATTTCACATTCCGGAGTGTTGAAGCGTCAGAAGAGTCACCACAAAGGATACGAAGAGCGTATGTCGTGACCAGTGGCGCATCAAACTGAGGGATGATTGTAATCCTACCAAGAAGGATTGTCAGTCGAAGGTTGGTCAGTGAAGGAAACGAGGGCACTGCTTCATCGAATTCTTCAACCATGCTGATATCAAGTTCTTTGAGGTGATCAAAAGATGGACAGTTCAAAATAGGACCAACCAGATAGGCCGTTCTCAGAGTCTCAGAGAGATTAGAGAGAAAGGAGAAATCAGAAAGACGAGAATTATCATAGCTCCTGTCACCAGCGATAAATGGTCGACAGAACACCGCTCTCTTGAGATTGGGAAAGTTTATATCGGTGAGTGATGGAAGAATATTGTCCGTCAAGACCTCTAGCTCTCTAAGGTTTCCACCATGGAGGTTACTGAAATGTGGTGCTCGACTCCCAGCTTTAATCAAAAGCCTCGTACCTTGAAGCTCAATGTTCCTCAGGGTGAATATGTTGTACAGGCTAACAGATTCAGCAGCCAGTTTCTTGTCGGTGAACTCAGATTCGTTGAGGAGTTCCACCTTCAGCATCTCTGTAGGCCATCTGGTGAAGTCAAAGTCGATCATGGTACCCTCACTGGCATGGGAAATGTCTGCAGATTCGACATTGACGAGTTTCACAGCCCGCTGCTTCCCCTCTGCAATTCCATAGCAGATTTTAACGAAGTGAGAGTTAGCAAACATAAGATTTTCCAATCCATCGACGCCCACGACATTGAGGGTAAAGGACTTGGTGAGAACAAGAACCGGTGAAGGTGGTTTGGTGAGGAATCGAGAAAGTACTTCTCCCCGAATGAGGGTCTGGTGATCCGCATCTCCATCAAGATCATCGTAATCGTGGTTTCCTATTGTGTCTTCTGTGTTGAATACGTAGAAATTGTGGGAATTGGAAGGCTTGCGAAGGAATTCATATCGTTCGATCAGCCTCCCAAGCTCAAAGATCCTAAAATGTCTCCGACATGAGTCTTCACAGAGCTGAAAATCATGTAGCTTATGAGTCTGCAGTGTAGGAATATCAAAGAATGTATAATCCTCCTTATCGGTAATGAAAGCAAAAAGGTGATGAAACTTGTCCGTTGCTCGTAAGAAGTTTCGGAGTTCTAGACAGTTCAGGTTCTTGATGACTCCAATCTGGAGCTCTATTGGTAGCCTTGAAAGTAACCTGATAAAGTTTTCCATTGAGCCAAGTTGCAGGATTGATTGTTCTTTTTTATTTTTAATTCCGTTCAAGGATCTAAATACAAGTTACATCAAATGAAAGTCAGGCCTTCGTCAGTAGGTGGTGAAGTAAAGGAGGGTTTATATGGACTGGGTAACACATCACGGATCACTGTGCAGTGTAGTGTTTTGAGCGTCACAAGCTTGAGAGGAGGTTGCCATCCGGTGATTCACATGCTTTAAAAGAAAAGCACGGCTACCACCAGAGGATTACCCCCAAGTCAGTCTTTGTTGAAACACTTGCCATAGGCTAGTAATCCACCAAATCCTTCGCTGCTCGCACACAGAATCGTTAGATATCCGGTACAAGACTGTTCAGGCATACGCATCCTCTGGAAACAAATCCAGAACACGCTCTGCCCATGCCTAAACGGTATCGTAGGCTAGCTTGATCTTCCGATCACACTAACGCGCTATCCACCGTTTGGCAAGGCCAATTTGTAATGCTACTTTTTTCGTCCCAACTGAAGAGGCTACTTTGTCAGAGGCCGTTTCGCCTTTGGGTTAGATGAGAAGAATACAAATGTGAGGTCACGTGACAGAAATCAGATATTGTTAAAAAATTATGAGCGGTGCGGGAATCGAACCCACGCCTAGTGCTTGGAAGGCACTTATTCTACCACTGAACTAACCGCCCTTAATTGAAAAAAATGGATTCTACGCATACAGGTGTCATGTCAAGCGCTTGGTTTTTCTGTCATTTTTGGATCTTCATGGATCTATTTGAATGATTTCTCGAGGCAAAAGGAGATCTAAAAGTGATAAAATGAAGGGAAAAATCTAATTGACTGCTTCAAAATCCTATAAGCTCCCAAATGTAGTGATGACGCAACCATCAATGATTCGTACTTAGTCCGAACTTTCGGAGTTCAACAAAGAGCGCGGGAAACCATCTTCTCCACTTTCACCTCCCCACATCAAGACCTCAATCACACATGAACAGAATGTCTGCCAATTGTATCTTCTGCAAAATCATCAAGGGTATGTCCTTCAGGATTCACAAGTGATTTACGAGACACTAACACCACACAGGTGAGATTCCATCTTTCAAGCTGTTCGAGACCGAAAAGACCTACTCCTTCTTGGACATCCAGCCAACTGCTCGCGGTCACGCTCTTGTGATTCCAAAGGAGCACGGTGAGAAGCTTCATAATTTATCTGATGAGTCGTTGGCCGACCTTCTTCCTGTGGCTAAGAAGGTTGCCAAGTTGCTCGATGTTGCTGTTGACGGTGCTGAAGTCACCCCAGGTTACAACATCCTTCAGAACAATGGTCGTATTGCACACCAAGAAGTCGATCACGTTCACTTCCATGTCATTCCAAAGAACGACGATGTCACTGGATTGGGTGTTGGCTGGCCTGCTCAGGAGACGGACTTCAAAGCACTCGGTGAGTTGCACGAGGAGTTGAAGAAGAAGATTGAGTCTGAATTCTAGCATGAGGGTTCAAAGTTGTAAAGTGTTTTATAACTTTCTGATATGGTAAATAATATACCCTTTTGTGAGTTCGTCACTCAACGTAGTTTCATTGTGCTTGTACACTCTGAACCCGCGCTCTAAAAGAGTCTCCACAAAGAGTTCCAGGTTCTCTGGAAGCCTAATTTGTAAGCCGATGATTATAGTAGTTTCAGGCCCAGAGAGTGTTTCCAATGCATTGATCAATGGAACAACGAGATAATCATTGTATACAACATCACATCCCAAGATGTAGTCTGGTTTCACATCACCGGCCAGTTGCCGGATATTGTAGATGCCCTCATCCAATTGCTCCCAGTCAAACTCAACCACATCCACTCTAGGCAAGTGTTTCTGGTTCTTCTTTTGACATGTGATTCCGTCCATTGTAGTGCTCTGAATGTCTTTGGTATTTGTTGCAATATTTTTCTTCATAAGCTTGAGCAGATGGAGTTGATCTGTAGCGATGTATTGCGACGTTGTTGGTCCTAATACCGTAGCGAAGAAGCCTGTGGCTCCAGCGCCGACTTCCACGACAAACTTATCTTTTAAATCATAAAAGGAAGACAGAGTGATCCATCTGATGAAAGGAATGCTGATTCTCCACAACATGAATCCCGTTGTAGATCCCTTTGCATTAAGACTGGATATGGACTGCGTAAAATTATAGTCATTGTCATTGAGAGAAACATGCAAGGAATCCATCCGCTTCTCTATTCCCAAATCTTGGGACGGCGCTGTCGAATAGAGCTCATATATGCTTGAAGAGATGTTTTCTAAAGTGATTTCCTCGAGGTCTGGGTGTTCCATCTTTGGTTTGGTCGTCTCTACAAAAGTGTATGTTTTTTTTTTCCGTTTTCTAATATATCCAACGCCTATTAGATCAATCCCTTCTTCAACAACATCTCGGCAATCAGAATACCAGCACCTGCAGCACCAATGACAGTGTTGTGGGAGAGAACAACCATTTTGTAATCCAACACTGGGTCCTCTCTGACTCTACCAACAGAAACACCGTATCCGGCGTCCCTGTCACGATCAAGTCTAGGCTGTGGGCGATCCTGTTGTTCAAGCACGTGGATGGTCTGCTTAGGAGCAGAGTGGCAACCCATTTTGAAGGCATCACACACGTATTTTCTCATGGAGTCCTTGACCTGTTCGAGGGAAGGAGCTGGTCTGTTCTTGAATCTGAGAGATATACACTCGGTGTGACCATCAGAGACTGCAACACGGTTACACTGAGCGGAAACACGGATCTCCTCATCGCTTAACAAGTCGAAGCCGTCATTTTCAGAGTTGACATGACCAAGGATCTTCTTAGTTTCCCATTCAATCTTCTCCTCTTCGCCACCGATGAATGGGACAAGATTGTCCAGCACGTCAATGCCAGAGACACCAGGGGAGAAGCCGGCACCGGAGATAGCCTGCATCGTGGTGGTGGTCAAAAGATCAATCGGACCAAAGTCCTCAACGAGTGGTTTGAGTGGGGCAACGAGACCAGCGGTGGAACAGTTGGAGATGCAAACAATGAAACCTGGCTTTTTCTCACCAGCGGCCTTGGCCTTCTCGAGTCTGTTCTCAATGATGGAAAGATGGTCAGTATTCACGATTGGAACAATGAGAGGAACATCAGCTTCTCTTCTGTAGTTCTTAGCGTTGGAGACAACAGCAAGACCGGCTTCCTTGAACTCTTTTTCAATTGGGCCAGCATAATCGTGGTCCAAACCGGAGAAGACAACATCACACTCCTTGAAAGCCTCGAGAGAACACTCGGAGACGAGGATGTCCTTGGCAGAAGCTGGGAGAAGAGATGTCTGCTTCCACGTGACGGCATCCTCGTAGCGCTTACCAGCCGATCTGGCAGAGGCACCGAGCACAAAGAGCTCAAAGTCCGGGTGCTCAGAGAGGAGCAAGATGAAACGTTGGCCAACAGATCCTGTGGCACCGAGAACACCGGCTTTCTTCATGTCCTTTGAAATGGTTTTTGGGGGGAGGGTGAACTTTATGGAGTGAAAGAGAGAAATGTGGAAATGTCGATGAGGGTGACTCAAATCAAAATTCCGAGGGCTCTCTATCCTCGGATTTGTTGCTTTTTCCTATTATTCAAGCTATTTAGTACAATTAGAGGTCATATCAATGCTTAATTAGGTCATATACAGAGAGTATCTACTCCGTGTTGCTCTTCTTGTGCTTCTTCTCCTTTTTCTCTTTCTTGTCCCTCTTCTCCTTCTTTTCCTTCTTTTCTTTCTTCTCCTTCTTGTCTTTCTTCTCCTTTGGCATTTCAACCTCGTCAATATCCATCTTGTCCTCTTCTTCTTTCTCTTCTTCTTCTTCTTCTTCTTCTTCTTCTTCTTCTTCTTCTTCTTCTTCCTCTTCGTCCTTTACAGTTACTTCCACGACTTCGTCTTCCACATCGTCGAATCTCTTGTGCTTCTTGGAGTTGTTCTCTATCTGGCCCGACTTCTCAACCTTCTCTGCAACATGCTCGAGCGGGGGTAAGCCTCTAAGATCTCTCTGTATACGTTTCAGCTGGGCAATGGATGTGCCATTGGAGGTGTTCCCAGTGTTTGCACTGTTGATGATGTTCTTGGTGGCTCTTTCCTCCTCTGCATCCACAAAGGCTGTAAGGAAGCGTTCTGCTTGTTCTCTCGAGAGCACCGACGATTTGACGATCTGCACAGTAATTGGTGTGTTCACCGCTGAAGGGGCGACTCTTTTTGGCTTGATCTGTGACATGTTATTGTGGATGAGCCTGTGAAGATGAAGAATAAAACTAAAAAAAAAAAAAAGAGAGAGATGAAGAGATGAAGAGAGATGAAGCTTAGAAAATTTGTGTCCCCCTCGGCAAATTCTGAAAAATCTCGAACTCTTCACTTTCTCATTACTCTCCTATTGACAGCATAAGTAAAAGCACAAAAACACACTTCAATGTTTGTTCAGAGGCTGTTCACATCGCTCAGACAGCCAATTAGAGTGGCCAAGACGTATGTCCATCTTTTCCCGAGTTCCCCCTTTTGTGTGCTCCAGAGGGGGGGGGCCTCCATACAAAACATCAAGTACTAACCACAACAGATTCTCCACACTGAGAACACTCTCGCCAATGACGGCACTGAGACAGACCCAGAAGATGGCCTCCCTGGTTTCTCCGACACTCACAACGTCCAATACAACCTCCCCAGTACTCTCGCAACTTCCTGTCTCATCCATCTTCAGCTCACTGTTGGGCGGACAACGTCGTTGGAAGTCCAGAGGTAACAACTTCCAGCCAAACACTTATAAGCGTAAGCGTGTGTCGGGATTCATGAGCAGAATGAGATCCAAGTCCGGTAGAAAGATCATGGCTAGAAGACGTCTCAAAGGCAGATGGTATCTGAGTTATTGATCTCCACGCACGCAGATATATATATATATTATGTACATAGAGCAGCTTCCTAATATATCAATGAGGGTGGGGAATTCTGAACGTTTTAAGGAGTATTCTGTAGTTTTAGACTCTATACATCCTATGACATAGAGGTTTTTTACCATGCAAGTACTTTCAATTTACAAACCTCTCTATTATGCTTTGACTTCATCGTCCGCGCGCCCGCACAGTTGTCCACCACACTTGCGAAAAATTTCCAACATCAACACATACAAATCCCTTTTAGATCCACTAAAACCATACAGAAAATAAAAAAAAGCACATAATGCTTGCTATCAGGGCACTCAGAGCACCAGCAGTCAGAACACTGTCCACAAGTGCCGTTGTGCGTGCTCCGGGCGACGACCTTGCCCGTCAAGCAGAACAGAGAGAGAGAGCACAGTCTAAAGAAGCTGCCCGTAAAAACGAGCTGAGAAAGATGGCACGCAAAAGAGCACAGGCACGTGCTAACCCTGAGCGTTCTCCTTTCTACCACACAGTGCCAGGTGCGTTGAGATACCTCCGGGCAGCTGAAGTTGGCAGAGCTCCAAAAGACGCTGTCATCACTATCACCACAGGCGTTGTTGGCCAGAAAGGTTCGGCCAAACTCAGTGGATCCGTGCTGTTCCCAAAGCCACTGAAAGAGACGAAGATCCTCGTGTTCACCACAATCGCAGAGCAGGAAGCCGCTGTGAAATCTGCCGGTGCATCCGTTGTGGGCGGCACCGAGCTCATTGAACAGATCAAGTCAGGCTCACTGGAACTTTCATTCGACATGGCCTTCGCAACGCCCGAGATGGCCGCCCAACTAAACCAGGTTGCACGTGTTCTCGGTCCAAAGGGCCTTATGCCAACCGCTAAGAAGGGAACCGTCGCCGAGGACGTCGCCGCTCTCATCACCTCAAAAGCAGGCGCCACGCCATTCAGACAAAGAACGGAGCAAGTTTCAATGGCGGTGGGAAGAGTCGACTTCTCCGACTCTGAGATCCTGAATAACATCGAAGCAGCCCAATCAGCACTCCGTGATGCCATTTCCTCTCAAAAGGCGAAAAGACCATCGATTCTGGGACACACAGTGCTTCAGTCGACTCACGGCCCAGGGTTTGTGATTAACATCAAGTAACTCTTTGTATATAAATGCCGATGTTGTACATATGAGTGGTTGTTTTGTGTAGCTTTTGCTCCTTTTTAGGGAAGAAGGAAAATAAAGAAAAACTGACGCCTTTCTGTCTCCAAAACCAAACAAAGAGGGGGGATGTGGTTCATATGGTTGTTGATATCCTGGACAAATGCTATACACCTGGACATACCACTCTTCCTAGATGTCCCACCACAGTTCTCATTCCTGAAAATCCAAGCTCAATCCCTCATCAACACACACATTGAGTCCCTCAACCTCTCGGTACCGTACAGTGCCAGTTTTCTGGATGACCCATACCCACAGTCATATGTCATACAAATGGGATGGTCACCACAAGAGTCTTTCTTCATTTCACCACATGGTCGTCAAATCACCGTGTTTCAAAGCGATATGCTCATCGTTCATGGTGAAGTACCACGCCTTATCAAAGACGTTGTGGTGCGACATCTCTTGAAGAGCGAGTTGGATTACTGGGCGGGCGTCTCCGTATACGACCATATTGGGTGCTTATTGGACAGAGAGATGAATGTAACAGTGAGGATAGTAACAGATCTACGCTGGCTGAATTGGGATGATGAGCTCGTTGCGGAGGTTCTCACACCCGTGTTGAATGAGTTACAACGGTTGGTACATCTAAATGTTGACTTTGAAATTGATAAAGAATATGAACATGAGGACTACATGGAGCCTTGGAATACCAAATTCTCACATGATCAACTCAGATTTTACCTGCACTTGTCTTCATCACGGTTCACTCCACAGCTCAAGACAGACGTAATGCCACAACAAGGTGGTATCCTCTCAAAACAGCTCCAGAATCCACTCACAGAATCGGATCAACTCGAAATTCTCGAGCATTTCACAGGCTTGCTACTGCATGTCATTGGTCTAACACCTACAATGCATCCAAAATCCCCAGTCATCCGTCTAGACTTCATGGTACGGAAGCAACTATACGCAAACTACATCAGGCTTCCATATCGTGCACAAACCCAAATCGATTCATTAGTATCAACATACCAATTCGATAAAGCTTTGGAACTCTCACGTTCTTTCACTTCTTCTTACCCTTACCCTTGGACTTATCCTCAAATTTGATCCAATTCGGATTGAGTCCGTACTTCTTTGTCAACAGTTCAATCACAATCTTACTATGTGGTCCTTGAACAGTCACCTCCATCAGTTTGGGATTCTGCACGTTCTGCCCAATAGTCGATGATCCTGAACACTTCACTTTCAATTCCGCAGATAGTTCATCGGCATCGATCCCAAATACTTCAAAGTTCGATACTCGTGTGATTACCTTGCGTCCAATCTTGGTCTCGGTGATGATCTGTACTGTTGGGACTTGTCCCTTCTTTGGTCGAACTTTTAACGTCTCGGGATCCTGTGGATTCACAATTTGATAATGTTCAGTAAACTTCTTGATGAATGGATCCATGATCTTATCGCGACCGAGACACTTCTCCTTCACTGGGAGTATATTCGAGAGTGTATCATTCAAAAGAATCATTTTCTTGTTAGTCTCATGCACCAAGGAATGTTTCGTGATGTATGCGTTCATAATTTCTTTGACCTCGTTGGTGGTGTAGAATGCAGTGTAGTCTCTATCAACATCATTGAATACCTCTCTCAATGGAGATGTAGCTTTATAATACTTTGTCAATATCAATTGATTTTTGTCATTAGTCTGGGATACAGCGGTCTGAGATGATTTCTTAGTCTTTACCTTGTATGGAACAAAGTTCTTCAACTGATCATTGTTCTGAGCAGTAGCAGCAGAAACAATAGTGATATCGTCACCTTTCCCCTTCAACTTCAAGAACCCTTCCTTCTCCATTGCTTTCAAGAACTTGGCACTTTTCTTCCAAGATGTTTTCTTGATCTCTGCCTGATCTGTTGGAAGGTTGTTAACAACTTGGCTCATGAAGTTGGATGCAGTGGCTGGAAGCTCAACAGATGGTGGCTGCGTCAATGTTTGGAACAATGATCTCTTGAAGAAGTTATCAATGTCCTCGACTGTCAATGCGGTCATGGAGCCCGTGATATCGTCGACTGTGTCTTCCTGTTGTTCTGGTTCGTCTATTGAATCCACAGATGGCTCTTGCTCCACTGGCTCAGTATTCTCAGCCCTCAGCACCGGTTCCAGCACCAACACCTCGGGTGGCCGAATCTTCCCCTTTGTCATTTGACAAAGCATATCACCATCCGCATGGAGCACCTCAACGGCGACACCTTTCATACCAACCGTGCGAGTCAATGGGGCCATCTCCATGCAGACATGGCCCACAGCCTTGACCAGATGGGTGTTATCCGAACTAACAATGCCGACAATCGCACCAGGCATCGCTTCAGCAGGGAATGGAGGTATGCAGCCGGGAAGCATGAGATCAGCGCCTCCTTCCAACACCTCGATGACATGGGGATGTGTCTTCACCAACGGCAGTACAAAGGGCGCCTTCCACAGTGTGTACACCGTTGGGATCCACTGCTCTGAGTCCCTGAAGCGGATCCACACGGGTGTCTGGTGATCATCTGTGTACAGTGTTCCCTGGGCGTCTCTAGCCTTGAACGTCGTCTGCTTCACAGTCGCCGGGACGACGAGCTCTTCGCACTGCTTCGACAGAGGCGGGAGGTTGAACTGCTGGGTCACCGCAGCGATGATCCGTCGTCTCTCTGATGACTTCACGTTCGACAGAGCCTTCAGCTGTGGGTCTTTCCGGAACATCCTCAGCGTTTTTTTGCCGTGTTTGATGTGTTTGATGAAGAAGATTTGTTCGCGTTGATCCAAACCTTAACAACAACAAAGGTCCATGAACTTCGCTCCGGCCGAGCCAAAGGCGCCGATTGCCAAGCTAGCACTGTCTTATGATGCTCTTGCTGTATCTTGGTGTCCTACAATGGACTTACTGGCGCTGACTGCGGCCAATGGGAAGCGTGTATTGGTGATACGGATGAACGGTGTCACGGTCTGGGACATCGCCCTTCCCACGACAGCAACCGCACTCTTCTGGAGACCAGACGGTCGCCAACTCGCTGTTGTTTGTCGTGGACAGACCCTTCTCTTTGACACAAACACCTCCCGGCAACTCGCAACCTTATCCGACGATGCCTCTATAGGGCATTGGATCATCAGCGAGACGCCCAACAACGAGAGATTTGACTTCGACGACATCCTCAAATCCCTTCCCAGACTACCACCACTACCGTCCAATGCCGCTGCTACGTTCACAACTCGTGAGGCTGTTGATCTACATGCGGATAAGCAGACCATGATGGATCTCCTCTTCCTGTTTGGTGACAAGACGGTCACGATCACGCTCCATGGTCTCTTCCTGCTAGGTGCAGTGGACATTGTTGATCCAGAAAGCGATGAAGATATTGTATGTGCTGCTACTCGTACTGTCGAAGAGCATTATATCATTACTTCTTCATTTTCCACTATGGTCTTAACCCTTCGTCGGTTCCATACCCGTTTCGTGCAAAGCTACGACTTCCTCCAAGGTATCACACTCGCCAGTTCACGTATCATTTCCCTGATCGGTTACATTGAAGAGATTCTATCATACTCGACACAGGCAATTAAGGCATACACAGACTTCAATACCAAGTTTGTTGGTATTTTGAAGGATGAGCTCGTCAAGCGTGGTGAGTCAGTCAGGGATGAGTTGTACAATCTCCTGCTCACCGGTATGATGAACGATGAGGTAAAGGATTGGATTCAGAATACTGTTGGTGACCGTGGTGTGAAGAGATGGTCCAAAATTGGCGAGACTGCATTCGATAACACTCGTCGTACCTTATTGTACCATCTTGTACCCGCATGTGAGAGATTGGTGATCCTGTTGAACAACTTGGATTCATTGACCAAGAGCTCCGAGAAATTTGAGACCCCAATCGATAAATTCTTGAGTAGTGCCGTTGCTGGTGTCAAGAAGCTACTAAAGCTGGTGTTTGAATCTATCTTCAAGATTAACAGAGAACAAGAACTTTTCTACGCTTTCATGAATTGGATTCAGTCAACTCTGTCGGATCTCCAAGATGAAGAACCAAAGCACACTTACGTTACCTCTGAGGTCTCTGCTTTCATTGATAATCATTTGGAAAGATCTGTTTTGATGATGCTTGTGCCCTACCTCAGAAGAAACTACAACGAAATCAAAATTCAAACGCATGATATGTTTGCCTCTATCAAACTACAAATCAGATCAAGCATCACCCTTGATACTAGCTTCCAGATCCCATTGGGGAGAGTCGCCGAGAAGCAACACATGAAATTCTTTGATGATTATCTCTTTGTCGTATCCCACTATGATGAGAATATTGACATCTTCAAAGTGGATGTGTCCAATGGAACACATCAGTCAGTAACCATACAATTCCCTGCTGAGGTTTCAGATATCCAAATTACTAATGATGGTGATCTCTACGTCATCTCGCAATCCACGCTGAGTCGCTTTGATTTCTATGTGCTATTTCCTGAGGGCGATACCTTCAAGTCCCGAACAGTAGCATCTGTTGAACTCGCACTCAGTAAAAATGATGACCTCAAACAACTCGAAGCCCAGTACGTTTCAATCAGTGAGGCAAGAAATATCGGATGTGCCATATCTCAAGACTTGGAACGATACATGGTGTTCTACTTGAATGATGAAGAGTAATTATATTCTAATGATGTCCTATGAAGCTTTTTGGAAGTAGATGTCAGTCGAAGCATCCCGAGCACGGACGTATGCATATTTGTTCAATGTGATTTTGAAATCTGGGTCAATGATGTATGTCCTCTTCAGGAATTTCTTGTATTCTCGACGGACCTTGATTCCTCGTATGCCAGTAACGGGTGGTTTTAAGTAGAATTTATCCATCAGCTTTGTTAGATACCTGGAATCATGGCACTCAAGTGGTGGAAGCGAAGTGAAAATGCCTCGGATGTGTGCAATCTTACGTTTGATGAGGTTCTTCTGGCGACACTCTGCTATCTCATCACCTAAAACTGAAAGTGGGAATTGCACAATGGGAGATCCGATACTCCTCGAGTGCAAGAATGAGTTTGAGCGAATGAACTTGTAGAGGGTAAGAACCTTGGTGAGCATGTTGTTAAGATAGTCTTCCTTCGCGGATGTTGACCCTTGTACGGGGAGAGGGTCAAGCTCTCTAGTAGCCTCTGCGATCCCCATGATATCCGATATAGACGGTATGTTCCTCTCTGGTGCTGGAAACTTGACGGTGTGAAGCCTCTTGGGGTTGTTTGCACGGGTGTCAAGTGTGTTCATGTCCCCATTGATAATGACTCTGATGGATTCATGGGGCCACTGCGTGATGTGTGCTTTGAGAAAGTAGCGAATGACTTCATGATCTCTATATCTTGCTTGTAGGTATACTCTCTTCAGTATTGGCTGGATAACGCGCGTGTCATTATCGTGTGCACGCGTGATGAGTTCTTGCACCTCTCTGTAGAGCTTTGGCTGGTCTCTGCGTATCCGTCGCTTGGCCTCCCATAGAAGCCGATTTTGTGTTCGCGAGTCCAAAAATGTCACTCGTAATTTCCTTACCAGTCCACGAAACTCTAACCTGTCAGCCATCCGATTGGTGTAAAGCCCCAAGTCTAAATCCAAGGCTTTAGCTAGTGAGAAAGAAAGTAAAGAGGATCTGCCAAAGTATCACGGGCTGACAAGTACTCCCAACCATGTTGTTCTTACCAACACCCAGACACCAGCTATCAGAAGGGCCCGGAATCCAGATCAACCAGCCACAAAACAAAAACAAAATAAGTACCAGACACAAAGGATTCCAACAGTACAGCCAACTCGTCATTGTCGCTATGGATCGGCCCCAAGAGCTCAAATTCTCCAACAAGGAGAACGCTCTGTTCTCTCAGAAGCACTCCCGCCAGCCTAAGACTCCACTCAAGGCCAAATCTGTCTTCAAGCCTGCCACAACACCCACAAGAGAAACCACTGTGGTCAGGCGTGTACCGCTTGCTGGTAAGGACAAGAATGCTGGTATCACACATAAATCGCTCGAATCTAGTGCGAAGAAACGCGCCAGACGACTCAGAACTCCACTAGGAGCATCCAAGGGCGTTAACAGAAAGCTGGAGATCTTGGTAGATGAGGACTGCGAGTTACATCTCAAGAAGAAGTCCAGTACTCTCAACTTAACGCGGCCCGAAGTGGCGATGGATGATGAGTACGACGAGATTGAGCATATTCCTGTCAAGCAGCCAGATTTACCATACATACCATTGAACTACACTCCTTTCACTGATGAGGACTTGGATGTGTTGAGACAGTCGCCTAGTGCGAGATTGGTGGACAAGAGAGATGTCCTCAGTGATGTTGACAGTGATTCAGATGTGGAGTTGCCCGTGAACTTTGACTTCGATGGGGGATACAACGACAATGAGATTCATAAGACAAGTAATCGTGGCTTGCCGCGCTTCATGGAGCCAACATTTGCCTCCAAAGCTAAGAAGGACAAGGTGAACGTCTTCCAAGACGGCTTGACGGCTGCGGAGTTACAAAAGATGATTGACGAAGAATAACAACTTCTTTTCGTTGTTCCCGCTTACGATACAGATATTTTATGTTGAACGTGTGTGTGTCTGTGTCGTTTTCCTTCTTCTCTGAACTTTTTTTTTTATTTACAATGCATGATTTCACTGCTGATTGCACCCTGGTATGTAATCCTCTTCCCCTTCCCAGTGCTCCTCTTCCTCGCCAAGTTCGTACTCAGGTAGCTGGCTTATATCCACAATATCGAAGTCAACCTCATCCACATTACAATCTTCGTCTTCGTCGAGCTCGACGTCGGAAAGAGAAGGATTCTGTTTGGCTTTCTTTGCTGGTGGAAGGATGTTGAGCACCTGCTTGAGTTCTGCCTTCTCTGAGAACCAAAAGTCAGGTGGGAACTCAATATTGATTTTGAGATAGAGATTGCCCCTTCTTGATGTGTTTTTGATCGGGAAACCCTCATTTGTGACTTTCAAGAACTGGTTAGGTCTCAGGACTTTACCCGTTGGTGTCGATATCTTGAGCAAACGGTCATCGAGATGTTTGACAGCAATCTTGTCTTTAAAACCACAAAGAGCTTCAGCCAGTGTGATATTGAGATCTGTGTAAAGGTCACTCTGTAGTCTTTCAAATGGATGTTTCGAATCGGCTTTCTTTTCATTGATTGTGAGGATGACATCACCAGTAACTTTACCAAAAGCCTCATCACTTTCATTCTTGAGCACAACACGATCTCCGAAATTCGAGCCCTTTTCAATGACAAACTCAAGTATTTTAGTTTCTTCTTGTGTGGTTGTACCATCACACTTCTTGCATTTGTCCTTTGTTCTGTATGTCTTCCCCTTGCCTTTACACGTTGTGCAATCAACATAGTCCTGTGTCACCATACCAGGCCCGACTCTGCGTATCTGTCTGACGGAGCCCTGGCCATTACACACCCCACATGTCTTTGGTTTAGCGTCCTGTTTGTGTCCATTACCCTTGCACAGTGTACAAAGCACATTTCTCGTAGATGTGATTTTGACTGTCTTTCCATTGTATAAGTCCTCTAATGTGACGTTGACATCAAGGTGGGCATCTTCTGTTCTACCCCCATTATGTGGATGACCTCCTCTGGATCCAAAGTCTTGGGCAAATCCTTGTGAGTATGATGCGCCACCATTAAAGAAGTTGAAGAAGTCTTCTGGTCCAAAGTCTTGGCCTCCTCCCCTTCCATTCATGCCTGCTCCATTAGTATCTCCATATGTGTCATAATTTGCTCTTTTGTTGTCATCGCTCAGTACTTCATATGCAGAGGATATCTCTTTAAACTTCATTTCAGCCTCTTCACGGAATTCCTCAGCCACTTTGTCAGGATGGTGGTTGAGGGCCAATTTCCGGTATGCCTTTTTGATCTCTGCGGCGGAGGCAGTACGCTGCAAGCCGAGGATTTCGTAAAGGTCCTGACTCACTATGTGTTGTTAGTGCACTGATCATGCAAGAAAAAACGTCAATGTTCTTACTTTTTTGGTCGTTGCGATGGTGCCTGCTAAGAAGTTTTGATGGAGGACAGAGGAGTTTTGTAGGGGGCGAACGCTGCACCCGTGTCGAATGGCAGAAAGGAGACGACGGGGAAATGGCGGGCATCTCCATTCTTTCCTGCCTGTTTTTTTTTTCTTAGTTAATCAGTTCGTGTATTTATGCCTAGCTAAGAGTTTCGTTCAAAGACCAATACCAATACGCACGTGAGCAGGTACTCCTGGTTCATGTGGTGTTGAATGTCAGCCATGATCAAAACATTAGCATGGGAACGCCCTTTGAGATCGCTCAAAAGTACTCCCATCCCTATGTCAGTATTCCCTTTTCATTTACAACACCGGTTTCAAATCCTTGTTGTTGTAGTTGTAGATCATATAGTGGACCTTGATACCCTCCCCACCTGGTTCCTCATCACCTTCTGGATTGCACTTACCAACTCCGACTGTGACGACTTCATACGTCTTGAAGCCATAGTACTCATAAATCTTCCTGGCCCTTTCATCAATGCATTCGAGGGCAGCAGGGATGCCTCTCTCCTTGGCGTCATCAAGCACCGGTTTCATCACCTTGGACGTCGTGCCCTTGACATGTGGTTTGAATGGGTCCTTGGCTAAGAGTGTGAGATGCCAGAACGGACCACCTTTAAAGAATTTCTCTGCGCATTGGGCAAAAGCAGCCTCGGCATCGCGGAAGTCGGCATCAAGGGGCTCTTGATACGGGTAGTAATCCCATTCAGGAGGGATCCACACTGCGACGGATGCATAGTCATCGGCCTGGAGGATGAGTGTATTGTTTTCCAGCAATTCTTTACAGCGATGCTGGTAATCCCTAATGTTGGTCTCGAGTGGACAGTTGTGTGTAACAAACTTGTTATAAGGGTTCGGTTGGAAGGCATGGGCAATAACCTCCCCAGCTCTCATGAAATCAGTGGTTGCATTGCACGGATGCAGTGGATGAGCAGCTTGCGAGTGGTACTCGGCTAGAGAGCGAGCGCCCTCTGAGACGATGTGTCTTGTCATTGATTTATTTGCCTCCTAAAAAGAGGGTTTATGTGGGGAAAAGGGTAGAGTGTGCGCGTTCCAGGGGTATTTATACAACTGATACCGCCAGCACTTTCCGATTTTGGTTGGACGCCTGGACTTTCTCGATTTGGACACTTCTTGCCGATGCTTCTACAACAGGGGGTATAAAGCTTCTTTGGCTTTATTCTAGGGCATATATACCATGTAGTCACACTCAATGTCTCCATCGATCGCTACTGTCTCGAGGATTTCAAATCCCCAGTGCTTATAAACTGACGTGGCATGCCCACCAGCGCTCTCCAACACAACGGGAACGCCCTCTGTCTTTGCCCTTTGGAGGAAAGGTTTAACGACTGCGCTCGTAGCCCCCTTGGCTTCTCTCTGTGGATCTTTTCCCAGGTACTGGAGATGCCAATGTGGAGTGTTACTGTGGTTGTATTTGGTCGCTAGTGCGTGGAAACAACGAGCCACTGCCATTAGTTCCGGTGATAGCTGCTCACCAGCTCTTTGGTCAGGTGACTTCTTCACTAGACTAGGAGGCAACCATACTGCCACTGCAGCATAATCATCAGCCTAAATGATGGTGGCACCTTGGCTGGCGTAATTCTCCAGGGCTTTGATGAAGTGGGCATCTGCTGCCGCTTGGGAGATGCCAGCCCTAGTCGACATCCCAAGATAGATGGATATTGGAAGAGGCTCAAATGCTCTCGCTAGTACTCTAGCAGCTCTATGGAGATCTTTTACGGTTTTGAATTGCATCATGGGTATCAGTGTTTAAAGTCTGGAAAGCTTGTCAAAGATAATTTTACGCGAATCGAAGTTGGTTAATCTACCGTACCAAACTGCAAGATCTGGGCGTTCTTCAGGGGCGATAAGGAGGCACACATCGACTTCCTCGCCTCTAATCCCGGATAGATTAATGTATTATTATTATATGCAACCCCAATGCTGCAAATATTGATTTTGAGCTCATTTACGTAACCATCCGAAAATGGCAAGAATGACACAAAATATTTGCTTAACTCACTGGTGTCCAGGTGTAATGCAAGCTCCCTATAGATATAGCTACCGATTGAACAACAGAACACAAATGCAAATAACCTGGTACGAACAGCTATATATCTGATTCGTTGGAAACCTTGGGGCCCTATTATACTGAGATCAATGAACACTAAGCATTGCTGGAGTTGTCATATGAAGATGGATGGGAAAACACTCAAAGCACAGCGTGTCTTAGAGCCCTAGATCGTACCTAGAAACCCATGTATATATCGTGTTGACAATTGGATGGCATTCAGATCTTCTGCGACTTGATGATCTGTATAGCAGCACTTTTTAACTCCGTCAGAATTGTGTTGTGTCACAATTCTGTCAGTGTCGGCACTTGACACAATGGCTTATGTAGCCCCGCGGGTGCAATACTTGGTGAACAGCGTACACGCCAAATAGGTGCTAAATATGTATATCAAACATTTCAATTTCCACTCAATTCCACTATATGGGATCTTTGACAATTGTCCCCAGATCTCGGCCCGGCACCGCTCGTCGTGTGGCTCATGTGGCCCGCTCCACCCGTCTGTATAAATGAGAGCAACTGCCCCCCCCCCTGTAAAATCTCAGCAAGCACCAACAAAAAAGGCATGTCCGGCACACTGAAAAAGATTGATCAGGAGATCAAGGACGAGTTCAAGGGTATTAGACTCTTCTCCAAGGAGTATTACTACACGTGCACGCTCGGTGGCATTCTGGCATGTGGACCAACGCACTCTGCAGTGACCCCTCTCGACCTCGTCAAATGCCGCAGACAGGTGGACGCAACGCTCTACAAGTCCAATCTGGATGGGTGGCGTACAATTCTCAAAACTGAAGGATTCGGTGGTATCTGGACTGGTTTGGGCGCCACTTTCATCGGGTATTCATTCCAAGGTGCCGGTAAATACGGTCTGTACGAGTTCTGCAAGGAGCAGTACACCGAGGTTGTTGGTGAGAAGATGGCGCACGAGTACAGAACCTCTCTTTATCTTGCTGCATCCGCCTCCGCTGAATTCTTTGCCGATATTGCGCTGTGCCCCTGGGAAGCCATCAAGGTCAAGACCCAGACCACAATCCCTCCATTCGCTAAAGGTCCCTTTGATGGCTGGTCCAAGATAACTGCGCAAGAGGGAATCGGCGGTCTATACAAGGGGCTCACGCCGCTTTGGTTGCGTCAGATCCCATACACAATGTGTAAGTTTGCCACGTTTGAGCGTGTTGTGGAGATGATCTACAGACAGCTTCCAAAGCCAAAGTCGGACTACTCGGCTGTTGCGCAGACAGGGGTCTCCTTTGTTGGTGGCTACATCGCCGGTATCTTCTGCGCCATTGTCTCTCACCCGGCAGACGTGATGGTGTCCAAGATCAACAACGAGAGAAAGCCAAACGAGAGCATCGGACAAGCCACAGGGAGAATCTACTCCAAGATTGGTTTTGGTGGATTGTGGAATGGTCTCCCTGTCAGAATCGTCATGATTGGTACACTCACCGGTTTGCAATGGCTCATTTATGACAGTTTCAAGGCGTATGTGGGTCTCCCAACCACCGGTGGCGCTTCAGAGAAGAAGTAGGCTAATTTTTTTTTATTAATGATACTTTATAAGCTTCTACTTTCACTTCCAAACATTCTTGAACAAATCGTCATCAAGAGTCGTCTTTGTCTGAGGAGCAGGCGTACTGGCGGCCCATACATTGGAATTGGACCAGCCATTGCTAGAAGCGTGTGACATGGGCTTTCCCATTGGTTGTGGGGTAGCGGAGCAAAAGTTGAGGCCGGAAAGTGTAGAGTTGTTAGAATTCATTGAAGTTGGGGTCGTGTTGTTGCTTCCTCTCATTGGGAAGTTTGGTGTAGAATTCGATGCCATAGGGGTGGAGTACAATGACAAAATAGACTTCTTGAGCTCCGGGCGGGAATTGTCACGCTGCTGTTGCTGGTTTTGTGGTTGCTGAGGCTGGGGCTGTTGCTGTGGAAGCGGTGGGAGGGAATGCTGGGAGATTGATGCACTTGAGTTCGAAGTGAGCTGTGGGGAGATCATCGATGGCTGTGGCAGGGAGTGTGAGGATGAGTTGGATGGCGCAGCGATTGGTGAGCCGAACTCCAGGTCCAAGAGGTTATTGTTAAGGGATTTTCTGTTCTCCTGTTGAGGTGTCTTGTTGATAGCCGTGAAACTGGCCTGTGTGTTCGTGTTGATGGCTGCTGGTCCAGTTGAAAGTGTTGATGGGTCTGGAACAGTGGACGACATAGCCCATTTCTTCATCTCGTACTTTGTTCTAACAAAGTTCTCAATCTTGGATCCGTCTGGAACGTGGGAACTGCCCGGTAGCTTGGCCTCCCAGAAGCTGTTAGCCCTGTTGTTGCCCCACTTCACCATCGAGGCAACCTGCTCATCGGTCCAGGTGTCGAGGTCGACAGACTTAACACGGGAGATGTGTGTGCCCATGGAACGATGGATACCGGAACAACGAATGCAGATGAAGATGCCCAAGTTCCACGACGCCCAGCGCGGGTGGCTCGCCGTCTTGCAGTCGGCACAGTGCCCATTACCATGCTCCTTCAGCAGCGCCTTAAGAATCGTCTGGTTCTTGTCGTTGCCGCGTCTGCTCATCTTGGAGGTGTTACTTCGTGGTGATGTGGCCGATAACTGGCTGTAGAAATATCAATGTCTCTTTCCTCCGCGAATATTGATCAAATCAACCGGCCGGGTAACTTAGAAGATCGTTTGTGGTTAGTAACACTGCTCTCTTTTTCAGCAGCAATTCCTCACACTGTTTTCCTTCGTCCCCCCCTCGTCGCTCTCCCCACCTCAAATATCCCCACTAAAAAACCTCTTGACTGCACTTTCTTCTGTTTATCCTGCATTGATATTGAACAGAAGTCTATTCCATCATCGCCTCTGAGATTTTTTTTCACTCCCCGCAAGCCCCACTGGCTATTCCTATCGCAGTTGAGACCTTCTATAACCCAAAAGTCCCTTTGAGCTCACATCTTCCCCCACCCCCCTCCCCCATTCCGGCTCTTTGTACTCCTTGGACTTCGTTTAGCCGCCGCCCAGCCATACACAGCACATATATGAACACACAACTGTGACAAGACGACAAACACAGGTCCGACAGCGATGTTCTCGAAGATCCCGAGCAAGGCTCAAGTTCCCGAGACCTACACGCATAAGACCACAACTAATACCAAAAAGAAAAGACCCGGGCTCGATGTACTTTATCAACATCACCAGAGACCTTCGGAGACGACCGGAACAGTGAGGACGTATTCCTACCAGGAGATATCTCAGCATTCGACAACTACAGATCTATGGATGGTGATCCATGGTAACGTCTATGATGTGACATCGGTACTCGAATCGCACCCGGGCGGTGCAGAGGTACTTCTTGACTGTGGCGGAATGGATGCTACTATTGCCTTTGATGAAGTGGGCCACTCCAGAGATTCCGTTTTGATGCTCGATCCGCTCTTCAAAGGGATTGTCGACCAAGACGGAGCGTTGGACTCCGCAGTGAACTCTAACATGAGAAGAGGCTCAGTACAGCCTTTGGGATGGTCTCACTCTTCTAATCATGCGGATGGAGATGGTGCCATAAAGAACTCCAGAACCGGGCTTGTTGAAAATGTGAGTCTGGGGGAGAGTGACTATCTCAAGCGCATCAAACAACGGCGCAGGAAGAAGAAGACAATCATTAAGGACGAGTATCTCGTTGTTCTTTTGGGACTGCTGGCGCTGATTGCAGGTTGGGCTTTCATTCAAATTGAAAGATACAAGTGGGAAGAGTATTGAGATTCCGAAATATATACTCCAGGAGAACTAGTGTGTCTCTCTATGCATTATCATCCGTACAGCAGCTGTAAATATAGCTAATTACACTCTTGTTTACAGATGAGGGTATTTATTGGTAATAAAAAAAAAAGCGGATATGTCCAAAGACGGAAGTTTACCGCGCGTCTGGTGTTCAGGTGTATTTTGTGTGCTCCTACCGCTCCCGATCACTAACTCTGATTGGCCCTGCATCACGCGAAAAAAAAAAGCGGTGAATGACTCTTTTTGCGCGAACAGATATATAAAGCCGCGCCCACTCCCCGAATTTTTCCTCCTTTTGCATATCCCCCCCAACAACTTCACTTTTCCACATTACTGCCGATACACTTCTTTTACCCCACATCAACGAACCCAAATTAATCCCGTCTGAGATGTGCTTCTAATCTGTGTATCCCCCAGTAACAATATTGGTTTTTTTGTCCTAAGAAACCCCCAACAACCCAAAATGTGTCCTTAAAGTGAAAATTTGTCAAGTTTACCTCGAATAACCTCCCCTGAGAGATCAACAAAAGAACAAACGACAAGTCCTGAATCCAGAACTTATCATCAATTCCCCCAAGATGTCCCCCAAAATGTGCCCGTGAAATTACTATTGCCTCCGTCCATAATGGCGTTTTAACACTATAACCTTGTCTACAAGAACTATTATTGCATCCTTTTATCCAAAGATTTATCCCATGAAAATGTCTGCCGTCAAAAACTACACTGATTCCGCTTCCGCTGCTACTTTGTTTGAAATGTTCGATACCGCTGCCGATTCTAACATGTACCTTCCGCAATCTACTCAGGGCTCCGAGCCAAGACAGATTCTTGGCGAATCTGTCTTCTCCCGCTTTGTCAAGTCTGAGGATCTCGCTGCTGAGTTCCCAGTTTTGGGCATGGACAAGCTCGAGATGCCTGAGTTGAGTCCGTCTGTGGGCACTGTCACTCCACTCCAGCTTCATTCTTCTATTGTTGAATCTATCTTCAGTCCTTCCATGGTTGAATCCACTCCTATGTTCGATGATGTTGAGCTTGACTCTTCGAACTGGACTTCGCTCTTTGAGCCTAGTGAGATGGAGATTCCAGTCAAGCAGGAGACTACTGCTACTAATACTATCTCTCCATCCTCACCATTGTTCGAGGAGATCTCATTGGGTTCCAAGCGCTCTGCTTCTGAAGCTGACTTGACTGAGCCTGAGTCTTTCAAGCGCATTGCTTCTTCTGTTGAGGTTGATCACTTGGGTGTGACTGCCTACAACAGAAAGCAGAGATCTCTTCCTTTGACTCCAATTGTCGTTGACGGTTCTGATCCAGTCGCTGCCAAGCGTGCCAGAAACACAGAGGCTGCCAGACGTTCCAGAGCTAGAAAGATGGAACGTATGTACCAGTTGGAGGAGAAGTGCGAGGACCTCTCCGCTAGAAACCAAGATCTGGAGGCAGAAGTTATGAGATTGAGAGCTTTGCTTGCCCAGAAGTGATTTTGTTTCCCCTTATGCCAGAGTATCGTTTCAAAAGAAAATCAAAGAAAACAACAAAAAAAAGAATCCTTATAGTTTAAAATATCATACATGTTCAGTTCTTAAATTCATTATTATTTTGTAGTTCATACTTTTAGCTTTTTGTCCGTGGTTGTGGTTGTAGCCATCTTGCGTTTCTGTGAGATCTTTGTCTGAGTTATACTTGGTTCACTCTTGATGTCACCAATGCCCTCTCCCACCATCCAGAGCTTGAATTTTTCAACAAAGTCCTTAGATCTCCCGACATACTTCGTCGGGATACTCTCTTTAACACCGCGGTCGTTTCTTTCGAGTTGATCTTCCAAGTAGTGTAGAAGCTCACGACACCCTCTTTCATCGATTCCATCACCGAGTTGGATATCACCTTCCAGAACTCTCCAAGCGGTTAGCCACATCAACTTACTGAAATTAGGGAACTTAAACTTCTTCCCGACTTTGGTCTTAATTTCAATGTCAATGATCTTCAACTGTTCCGTGATGTTGAAACTTGTCAGAAAATTACCACCTATCACGAGTGTATCAACAGGGGTGTAAACAGCATGAATCCAACCACTAGGGATGATCATTACGTCCCCTGGAAGCAATTCCACTTTCATACCTTTCTCCATGCCCAAATTTCCGAGGAATTGTTTAGAGAGAGTCGTATCGGTGATCCAGTTGACGTATCTCTTCAGGTTACGAACTGTCGGTGGGAAGAACATGAACTGCTTGGCTCCATACAGAACGGTGTAATATACGGAGGTCCCCGCAAAGTCCAAGTGGAAGTCCGTGTATGAATCTTCAACACCCATGAGACAGTACTTCTTTACCACTGGTTTTCCTGCGAGATCCTTGGGCCAAACTTTATCAACAAGATCTACCTGTTCAACGTACGTTGGTCTCTTGACTCTCTCACCAAGATCACAGTCACTGATCTCCAAGCTGAGCACGTTATATACACGATCTCTGCTCTCACTAGACTTGAAATAGTCTCTCCAATCGGACAATTTCCATGAGTCTCTAGTGCCGTTCTGTGTCAAAACGTCCATCACCTCAATGTGAGCATCATCTCCCATACTCTCCACCAGGGCATCAACGTCGTAGTCTTCTGGTATCTCCAGTCCCAATCCCTCTCTCTTGGCGCTCGGGATCTTCACCGGTGACGGAAGTCGTGTCTTGAGCGCATATTCCATATTCAACTGATATCCAAACAGTTCATCCACTGCACACTCCTCTGTGGGTGTCCAACTAAGAAAGCTCTGGATGTGGGGATGTTGTGTAATGACACTACTGTCGACCTCACCATCATTTAAAGCGATGTAATCCACCTTCGTACGCTTTCTCCCGCTTGTTCTCTTATATTCTGTCGGTCCGTTTGTTTTGGAGCACTCTGGACAGTGGAACTTGAGAATACGTGCTGTTTGAGATAGAGGGAGATGGAGACAATGGTTGTGGAACCACCCGGCACACGCGTCGCAGCAGATCCAGTGCTGCTTGAGCGGTGGTTTTGACGTGAATTGTGGACACAAAGGACACGATTGTTCGTTATCTTCGGGCATTTGTGAGTTTTTGGGGAATGGAGTGAATTTGATATTTATGTAAGGTCTTGTGCCTTGAATCTATTCATCATAGAGGGTGAAGTGGTGTCCAGGTTTTTATTGCTCCTCGGAAGTTGGTGCTGGAGTTCCGACTTTTTTTTTGGAACCCACAGTTTTGAGTTTCGGGCTTCATTTGGTCATCTTGAAGACCAAATCCACCTTCATCTGTCCCCATGTTTTCCGGTCTGAGAGTCCTCTCTCCAATCAAACAGTCCAGCAGGGCGCTCTCGAGTGCTTCTGTTTTGTATAACAGCGCGCCATCTGTGGCCTTTGCGTGGGTCCCCAAGACTGGAAATTCGACACAGAAGAACATCAACTTCCAAAAGAACCACATGAAGGAGTTTTCCCATGGAGACCTTTATGATCCATTTGACTTTTCCATTGCCAAAATCAGACTTGAGAGAAAACAGGCAGCTGCAACATATGAGGGAAAGAGACTTTTTGATACGAAGAAGCTGAACCCATTGGACTTTTATCTCAATGTTAAGCACCTCAGCAAATACCTCACAAGCACGGGAAGAATCCAGCCAAGAGAGGTCACTAAGCTCACTCTCAAGAACCAGAAGAGACTTGCAAAGTCTATCAAGAGAGCCAGAGCTGTTGGTCTTCTCAGCAGTGTCCACAGAGACCTCGACTTCTTGGAGGCTACAAACTTCAAGAAATGAAAAAAAAAAAGAAACCCTTGTAAATATAAGAGAATTTTCACGAAGCCTCAGATTTATCATAAGCGTAGTATTTCTAAAGAAGTGAGTTGTCTGGACCGACCAACTCTATATAGACATCTGTACCCAATCCATAGCAACTCTGAAGTTCTAATTTCCCGCCAAACTGCTCGACATATGCTTTTGTAAGAGGTAAACCATATCCCATACCTGCAACAGTATCAATGTCTTCACCAGGCATGACATTATCACTCATTCCACCCTGTTTCTCTTGCTTTTCGACAGACGTAAATGAGTAATCAAAGATGTGTTCCTCAATCTCTGGAGGGATACCACCACCTTCATCTCTGAATCTGATGCCTAAGGTCCTCTTCCCATCGACACTAGAGTTCTCCACAATCGTCACAAACACAGGGATATCTGCCTTGTCGTTCTCAATGTGTGCACGGATTGCATTTTTCAACACTTCGGTGAAGACGTATTCCAAGTGTGGTGCAATGTATGGGAACTCGATATCCTGTCCAAAATCAACCTTGACAGGGACCTGTTTGTAATATTTGATAAATGTCATGTCATTGACAAAACCAGAAAATATGTGGATCAAGTCCGAAATCTGTAATTGCGTATTGACGATCCCAATATGGTTTTCTGGAGACTCAACGCTTTGAATGTAATTAGTCGTCATTGTCTCCATGTTGATCTTGTCCCTGAAGTGAGAGTTAAGGAAAGTCACAATATTTCCCTTTGGGAAGAAGGAAGATACCTCCTGGAATCCTTTTGATAGTGACGGAATGGCATCGCGGTGTATATCTGAGAACTCGAGCAGTGTATCATAGATTTTGGTTGTGTCTTCCACTCTATGAAGATTGAGTAGAAGTTGCAAAGAATTGAGGTACAGATTATAAGTCTCAGCAATGTGAGGGTTCAATACGACCATGTAGGGCAGTTGTCTAAACGCAGCCAGTCTTTTGGCATTGAAAGTGGTGAGGTAGTTGATTGTGGAGAGTCCGTTAGCGAGTGGGTCCTGCTTGGCCAAGGAGATGAGCGAGTTGAGTGATATCTGCGGGATATCCTTATGTGAATAGTCTGTAATCAATCTCTCCAGAGATGAACGAATCGAGTATTCCTGTTCGAAAGATAGGCTCGGCGGGGTGAGATGATGCTGAAGCTTTGTTGCCCGGGTGCCCAGAGCGGTGGAGCCCGTGTGTATGAGCCTGCGTGTGAGTGCTGGAAGAACCATAGCCAACAATAGCTGCGCAGAAGTCCGATAGAATGTTTTGAATGCAGGATGCGGAGAGATACGACGTCCCTGAGTCTGTGGGGGGGGGACTGGACAAAAATGTGTCGTTGATTTAGGTGGGAACCAGGCTATGCTTAAGTAAGTTCTGACTAATCCATGAAGCGCGGACCGACGGCATGCCAACGGCCCGACGGTGCGTCTCTTATCTCTGTTGCAATTAACCTCGGCGATGTCCAAGCAGACCAATAGGGGGAGGGGGGCTCTCTCTTTCTCTGACTGTGTTTTTTACGCTAGAGAATTGCGTGCTGCCTGTGGGAGAAGAAGCGCAACAAGCAGCACACCGATACAAAAGCGTCTATACACGTATATACACGTAGGGCTAATTGGGAGAGACAGAGTCAGCTGCTGAGTCACCCGCCAAATTGGAATCTCGCAGTCCCCGAATTGGCGGAACAAGAGAATCATAAGATCTGTCAAAAACGGCTGAGGAACGATGTAGGGCATCATTGTTCAGTCCGTTGACCGTTTTACGGTTGTAAGACTGTTGACCGGTCATCTCCCCGTTGATCTGCGCGCGTGTGTGGTGGTGATAATAATGGGCGCCGGTAATTAGCACATTACAGTCTATCCCCCACACAGGCAGAAGAAGAGATAACAGCACCCGAGGCCCGTCGGTGGTCGCCTCCTGCCCAGAACAACGGAGAATCTGCCCTTTGACGCTTTTCTTGGCCAATCGCATTTTCTTATTTTTTTGAGGGGGAACGATAAGGGCGATTGAAATTTTTCAAAGATCTTCAAGGGTTGTCTGACAGCACAACTGCTGGGCTTAAAGAGGTTGATAATATGTATTTGTCTCTGAATGTGTACACTAATCTAGTCCCAACCCTTTCTGGGTCAATCTCTTGCTTTATCGCCAATAAACACCATCCTATCTCCCGCCATCAAAGCCGAGTCGCCGTACTAAAAAAGCGAGACACCTGCAGTTTTTCCGGTGCGAATTCCTTTTTTTTTTGCTTTTTTTTGTCTGCTCATCTCGTGCCGTGCCCACTACTTAAGGCCCCCCAGATCCCCTGATTTCCTGGGTTGCACTACAAACCAGCAAAATGTCCGAATACAAGATGGCAGACCTCGAGAAGGGGTCCTCCGTGGACCAGGAACTCTACATGGGCGAGTCCTCTGAAGGTTCGCAGTCCGAGACCAAGCTCAACTTCGTTAACAAGTTTGCCGCTGCCCTCAACGCTGAGAGTAAAGGTATTGAGCGTGTGGGTGAGGACGAGAGAGACCCTAAGGAGGGCATCTTCTCCTCCGCCACGATGTGGTTCTCCGCCAACCTCGTCATTGCCTCCATGTCCCTCGGTATGCTTGGTCAGTCCATCTTTGGTATCTCCTTCTGGCAGTCGGTGCTCATCATCATCTTCTTCAACATTATCGGTCTTGTCCCTGTCGCCTTCTTCTCCTGCTTTGGCCCAGAGTTCGGTCTCAGACAAATGATTCTCTCCAGATACCTCTGTGGTGTGCTCGGTATGAGAATCTTTGCTTTCATCACCGCCGTGGCTTGTGTCGGTTGGGGTGCAGTGAATATTATGGTTTCCGCCCAGCTTCTCAACATGGTCAACCAGCCACACTCTCTCCCACCATGGGCCGGTTGTCTCATTCTCGTCGTCTCCACGATTATCGTTTCCATGTTTGGTTACAAGGTTGTGCACGCTTACGAGAAGTGGGCTTGGATTCCTAACCTCATGGTGTTCATCGTGTTCATTGTCCAGATGGCTAGATCTGGCACCTTCACTGGTGGTGGTTTCCCTAACGAGGGCCAGGCCACTATTGCTGGTGTTTTGTCCTTCGGTGGTACCATTTACGGTTTCGCCACTGGTTGGGCTACATATGCTGCCGACTACACTGTTTATGTCAGACAGGACTATCCAAAATGGAAGATCTTCTGGGGTCTCTCCGTTGGTATCTTCATCCCACTTACCTTCACACAGGTGCTCGGTGCTGCTTGTTTCTCTGGTACTTATAAGAATGCCGAGTGGGCTCAGTACTACAATGACTACCAGGCTGGTGGTTTGATGTTCTGCATCCTCTCCGTCAACTCCCTCGGTGGCTTTGGTCAGTTCTGCTCTGTGCTCCTTGCCATGTCTACCGTGGCCAACAACATTCCAAACATGTACACTATTTCCTTCTGTACCCAGGCCTTCTGGTCGCCATTGGCCAAGGTCCCAAGAATTGTTTGGACTTTTGTTGGTAACTTCTTGACCATGGCCATCTGTATTCCAGCCTACTACCACTTTGAGGAGGTGATGGACAACTTCATGAACCTGATTGGTTACTACCTGGCCATCTACGAGGCCATCTGCCTCTCTGAGCACTTTATCTACAAAAGGGGCTTCAAGGGTTACGACATTGCCATCTGGAACGACAAGTCGCAGCTCCCAATCGGTATTGCCGGTACTGCTGCCTTCTGCGTCGGTGTCGTCGGTGCCGTTCTCGGTATGGACCAGGTGTGGTACATGGGTGTGATCTCCGCCAAGATCTCTGGTGGTGACATTGGTTTCGAACTCGCCTTTGCCTTTGCCTTTATCACCTTCAACGCTGTTCGTCCATTGGAGCTCAAGTACTTTGGCCGTTGATTTATTTGTTTTCGTTCACTTGTTTCTTCTTCCAAATCTGTACCATTACGACGTCGTTATGCCATGCATAGCGTGGTGCCCTTGTCTTAGAGCCGCTCTTTTCTATACTAATGAATCTTTTTGATAGCAACACACCCGTACACCTTTTACGCCAATTTCTCGTTATCAAGGCGCGCCACTTGCAGCAAATAAACCCGCATTCCTCAAGCAGAAACAGCAACAAAAACAACAACAAAAGTGAGCGCCATACAGAGACAGAAGCGGTACGATATGCCCACAGGACACGACACAACACGACTGTTCCGAGCGTGAGTTATCTTTTTTACACCGGTCAAGGGAGCCTCATTCTAACACCAAATTAGCCCCGTCTCCCCACGCTGCTCATACAAGCTGGGTCCTCAGGCGGCGTGGTCCAAAGTCAGACTCGCCACTACACGTCCAGCTTCGCCTCACACTCCTCGTTTGGTAAGATTTGGGTCCAATGGTGAAGTTTTCATCGCATACAACAACACAGTGGAGGTGTGGGACTGGATGCCTTCAAGTTTATACCTCATGACCATGAAACAGACACAGGACCAACAGGCAATGTATCTAGTTGCTTCACTCGCTGGAGTATCTGGTGTCATTGTTGACTTTGAACCCCTTCAGATGAACCAGTACTCAAACTCGTACAAGATCCTCCTCGCAGTACGTGTCAAGAACGAGGTCGTGTTTTCTCTGAGGCAGTTTGGACAGTTGTATCGATACGACTTTGAAGATGAACCAGTGGATAAGCCTCTCATATTGCCACCTTCCGTACATGGTTGTGCTCCATACACTACAAAGGGCTCAAATCGGTATGTGGGAATCGCTACTAATGAAGGGTCTCTTACAATCTTTGACACGGAGGATGGACACCCGCTTTCTCTAAGTTTTGAGGTTTGCGTGATGAATGAGAAGGTGTTATTTAACGTTGCAGGAAGGTATTTGGCATATGTTGAGCCATTGATGGAGTCAGAGTCCTCACCACCTGCCTTGGGCTCCCCACCTTCTTCCGGTGTTCCACTGACCAAACTCAACGTCTCCACGCAGAATGAATCCATCTATGCCAAGATCATCCAGAACTTGTCACTCACAGCTATTGATGGATTTTCGAAACTCTCGGATATAAAATCCCTCAAGAAGGCCCTCAGTGATAAGAACCTTAAGCCCAACCTCAGATCATACCTATCAACGCTTATCAACGGATACAAGCACACTCAACGCGTTGTGATTGTTGATTTGGAAACACAGACACACATTGCATCTTTTACGCCTCCAAATGGCGTCTCAAACCTCTCCTTATCTCCTTTCAATTCTCATATGGTCACTATCACACAGCGTGGTGATCAGATCTACAAGTGGGACATCACAAGGGCTCCAATTGAAGTATCACTTCTTGACATTCAAGTACGTGGTAAAACCGGTTCTGTCGTTGGCGAGATTCACTGGTCTTCCAACGATGTCTTTGAAATCGTCACAAGATCTAGTGGGTCTATCCACTCTTTCCATCCGCACGTATCCTCCAACTGGATCTTGCCTTCAATGGGAGCTTCGAGACTCTGTTCTGTTAAAGAAGAACTCATGGCCCTTGTTGGAGATGACCTGTTCGTGATTGACTCAAAGGGGAACAACAACTCCAAGTACACGCTCCCTACAAATGCCATCCCGGGGAGTCTGCTACCAGACTACATACCACTTGAACCAGTCGAAGATATTGTTGAACGTGCGGACACAAAAGTACCAAAAATCCCACTCGCCGAAGTTGAGATTGAAACGTGCTTTATCAGTCAGCCAATCTCTCAGTCCAGCAAAGTTGAACTGGCCACCTACTCACCAGATGATCTATATGATGATGTGATTGCCTATGAGTTGCCGAGCACGAGAGTGGACTTTGGTACCTCGAATGGAGAAGCAGTGTTCTGTGGAAAGACGTCGGATCTAGAAAACGCAATGACAACTATCTTGGGGGACTTTCAAACACTTATATTATGAGACACATGGTTTGTTCTGTTATGTTTGGTTTTGCTATGTTATGGGTCTCTTGTATAGGACCCTTGCTTTTCAATGTGTTCATGAATTTTTTTTGCACCTATATATGGTCTATCTGCTACGTTTTGATGAATTTAATGGTCTCTTTCTCAGCTATGGGGATGAACGTATTTTGGTAGATCAAAGTTTGTGAGATGACCAGCTATGTGTCCAGGTGTTTTAAATGCGACATTTAGTATGCCCTAAAAATACTTCAATACTTGAATATCTGTTTTATGTCACCGTTATATTGCAACCACTATGTTCTATTTGGTGAGATATCAAGAGAAATAGCCAATATAAACAAGCATCAACGCAGCTCAACGCGCCTCGCTGATTGTTAAACCCTCGGGATCCACCTCGGTTCTTGACTCGCGGCCATATAAAACGATATTAATATTTGCTTTCCTAAAAAAGACTTGATCCATCTCTAACACACCCCTTTCATGTATCTACTCACTTAGGATAACCAAATATCATGTTTTTTAGAATTTTTGTGATAATTAGCTAATACTTTCTTTGTTGGTAACGTAAATCCACTTGAACAACTATATTTTCCATGAATTTTCAGAAGCAAAATCTTGAATTCAAAAACTTCAGTTTTAAAGGCCTTTGAATGACCTTAAAAATCAATTTAGCTTTCAAAACACCAATGAAGAGTGCCAAATGGTCTATAGCTACTTTGTAGAGATCGTAAATAGTACTTCTTCTTGGAGTGGTGTGTGGGTGGTGTTCGGGTGTTTGACGAATCATGAAGCAAATCTTGCAAAACTACCAGGGCTCAGAACCAAAATTTGCATAATCACCAGGGCTCAGAACCAAAAACTGCTTCCAAAAATATGGGGGCTCAAAGTCATAGCATTCTTCCTAAACCTTTGTCAGAAGGTTTGCAATCTGGTGAATATTTTCATATAGACCCTCGAACATTGCTCTAAAAGGCAATCTCGAGAATCTTAGAGGAAAGGGGTAGACTTGGTTCCCCGATTTGGACAAATCACCAAGTCTTCTGGGATACAGTGTATCTGGGTAGAAAAGCCTTCGGTAATTTCTACCCCGATTATGCCTTATAATAGAATGTTACGATTTATCGAAGTAGGATTGATAGTACATCGCAGGGGATAAAGCCAAAACTTTATAGAAGAGAGAATTTATAAATTTGTATCTTGTAAGGTCCATATGGATTGAAAGCAAAAGGGTGGACGTGGAAGAAAGTCAAAGAAAATAGGAAGGCCAGCTCCTAGATCATGGGGATGGGATGTTTGTGGTTTCCTTATTGATATCCATACCTTCATAGTTGAAAGTGTCGTATGACAAGCCGAAGATGTCATAGATACACTGCTTGGAGTCAGTCTGATCGAAGAACGTCCACTTGGATGGAGTTTCACCGTCTTCAGAGTAGGTGTAGATCATCTGGGACTTCACATCACGGATCTGGGCCTCGTCGAAGTAGTTATATGGCGTAAGCATAAAGGAAGACTGAGCAGTACTGAAGATAGTGATTGGAACATCCTGAGTGTTTGGCAAATGGTGGATACCCAAGTTAATCCAGGCGACAAGATCCTCACCAGCAATGCTCTCACCATCGAAGAAGTTGTTAAACTGAACAGCAGGATCGTGAATGTCATGGGCATTGAAGATGTTAGAGGAGAATGGCTCAGAGTCCTTGTGCAAAGTGAAACTGACATCATCGTTAGCCCATTGAGCCTGGTTAACAAGGGAAATAGAAGTATTGACGATTCTGTGGACTGGGTTGGCACCAGGAACAATTCTGTAAGCTCTTGGAGAACCCCAAGCATTGAGCTGATCAGCGGACTCAACAAGGAGAGCACCAGCACCATTAGCAGGCCAAGTGAAGCGAGACTCGTCTTCAGTCTCAACAATCTCAGAAGTTCTCTTCTTTACAGTGTAGTTGACACCAGGAGCCCATGGGAACTCCTGGGTGTCCTGGACAAAGGAAACATGACGAATCTGGTTCTCCAAACCACCAATGTCCAAGTCGGCTTTGTAGTTGAGCACGTGGTCATGGAAGGAACCAGACAATGTTTCCCCAATTCTGTAACCGAATGGCTCAGAGGTGGCATTGACGTAGTAGGAACCCTGGATGTAGCCTGCACAGCGGACAGAGACCTCAATGGTACCATCAATGTAGAACTTGTAGGAGAAGTTGTAGTCGTAATTTCCAATCGTAGTGACAGTTCTCAAGACAAAAGTTGGGTTCTTGTTGACGGTGACGTAAGTACCAGCAACATGTCTTGCGATTGGGTAGTCCTCAGTGAACTCGTACGCACAGTAGGAGTTGTTCTGGTAGTTGTTCTCACCAAAGGAGTGCCAGGAAACGTTGAAGTACTCAGCGTTGTAAGGACAGTCGTAACCTGGAACAAGACCCCAGGCCTCGTTACCGAAGCCGTAAGCAGAGTCCAAGAAGACAGTGTTCATCTGGAATGGATCGTCACCAGCGTACTCAGCAATGGCTTCCTGTAAGCCTAGCTCGTAGAGAATTCTCTCACCTTTGAACTTGACATCGTACAAAGCCATACCACGATCTCTGTCCCAAGCAACATAGAACTCCCAGTCCATCCATGTGAAATAGCGGTCCTCCTCAGAATAAGCCCAGCGGCGTCCTTCTGGCTCAATTGCAATTGGGGCTTGCTTTTCGTCAAACTCTCTATCACCAGAGACGTAGGATGGGTACGTCCAATCTGTCTCGTTAGGACGAACCTGTGGAAGGATCTCAATCTCACCTTTCTTGTAAGCATCGACAAACTCACCAGTGGAGTTGTACAAAGTAGTGCCATAGAACCACTTGGTGATAGCGTAGTTGTTGACGTCTCTACCTGAGATGTTGGCGAGGAAGTAAAGACCATGAGAGAGAACATCACCAGCATCCCACTCGTTGGTACCGAAAACAGCTGACCAAGTACCTAAGAAGCCAGTGTCTTGGTCCCAGAAGAGTGGATCAGTCATCCAGATCTCAAGAGAAGAGTTGTCAAGACCGTAAGTCGGAGTCTTGGTGATGTCCTCGATAATAGGTCTGACGTCTTCGTCCATGAACACACTCTCGACAAGAGAGTAGAATAGAGCATTACGGTGGCCGTCTTGGTAACCCACTTGGAAGGAAACACGGTTCTTGTAGTTGAGCCAGTTCAATGGCTGGATAACAGTCTCAGAGGAAACAGGCAAAGGACCAACCTGGTAGGTCTCCCAGTATCCATCTGGGAACTCGGGGTCCGCAAAGTCTTCTCCACCGAAGAAGAGAACTGCCTTGGCGTAACGAGGTGGAGCAGTTGAGTTACCATCCAAGTAGGCCAAAGCATCGGTCTTGTTTGGTCTCAAGGTCTCAAGCCACATGACGTAGTTGTCGTACAAGGTTGAGTTCTCGTAAGCTGTCAAGTTGAAGGTCTCGGTGAGCAAAGCGTAAACATCATCAGTCTCTTCGTCCGTCAATTGAGACCAGATGTTGACTTTTGCAGGCTCAAGATAGTCTGGGGTGGTTGGGCTGCAATTAGAAGTAGCATTGACGTCCCTTTTGTAACGTCTCATCAACTCATCGTGGGTTCTCTTCTTTAACGCTTCCTGCGAGACGTGGATAGAAGCTGGGAGAGCATCAACCACAAAAGAGCAGCCGAGGAGAGTTGAAAGGAGCCCTGCGAGTCTCATTTTGTGAAGAGTATCATTTTGTGTAGTTCTTGTGGTGAAGACGGGGCCTCTATATAAATTTGACACAGCTTATCAGAGTGCTCTCCTCTTTCTTCACAGATAAGCTATAATCCTCCTTCCTTTGCACTTGAGAGCTCAATTGAGCCGAGTACCGACCTTCCCGACAATCCAAAGTGGTAATATGTCCCGATTGGGATTAAATGATCTGCATGAACCACAAGGGGTGTCTTATCGGTGGGCCCCTATTTTGGCAGTTTTCGGAGAGCTTCAAAGCACGCGCGGGACCCTGCGTGGGCTCGAGGACCCTTATGCTTCTTATAGTGCCCATTGTTGATATGAGGGCTCAATTGCATTAGAAGAGTTTTAAATATACCATAATCTGCTCATAGATAGCCGCTCTATAACAAATAAAACTGAAAATCCTCGAACTTGAAAGGATCGACATTGTGCTTCCAGGGATGTCCCGATCTCGGGTTCTTATCGAGTAATCTCCGAACAGGCCTTCGGACCCGCAAAGGGAAAGCGAGCTATTCTACCGATTAGCTGCCAGTCAGTCCTTACTAATCTCCTACGACGGAAATTTCCCTTCTCAGTGTTGAGCCTCCACTGATACAGAAGGGAAGACAAAGGCGCAGCTCTCATGCAAGCCTCAAATCACTTCCTAGCATCCAGAGATTGCTTTACCGTTCTCCACAACTTGAGTCTGAAAAAAACATAGTCTTCTCGATACAAGAAGACCCACGGACTTGGTACTGTCACGATTTGGATACAAGGTTTTAACCTCCTTGACTCCCAATTAACACCTGGATCTCACCTTCAGCTCTAGAAGGTTACCGGGATAACGATTATCTCAAGCCAGAGATTTTCTCTGATCCTTGATGATTCTCTCATATCTAATAGGTGGATTGTAGCAGATAATTGGCGTATAAGAAAGGAGTTTTTGCCTTATCAAGTTCAGCAGCGTTTCCTTCGGGAAGATTGGTAATGTGACTTGCAGTGTGAGCTGCAGCAACTTTTTAGTAGTTCTTTGGACCAAAGTACGAAATTAGTCTCCTTGATAAAGTCCTATGCCTCCATCTCGGCAGGCTTCTTTAGAACAACAGGGGCAATGCATTCACCAGCAACAGTACATCATTAGATTGAGTTCCACAGCCACAACTACAAGACAAAACTGAAGATTTTATTAACCTTGGAGGACAAGATACCAACAATAATCCGGCAATCAGGAAAACCTTCTTTAAAGAGACTGATCGTGTTTCTTCAAGCTGAATGTAGTTTGCAAGAAAAAGCTTGACTTAGGAATTAATTTACTACTCCAATTAGTGGCTTGGCATATGCCTCAAAGAACAATAGAGTTCTTGCAATCAACTTGTTTTTCGAGCGGTCTGAATCAGAACACCTCCCTTGCCCTGAGGTCTGACAAATGCAATGAGAGGCACAAGAGAACCTATCGGAGATTTGAACATTGAAAGCCTGGGCAATTCATCACAGATTTTTATACAGGAAAAAATTGATTATCAAATGAAAAAAAAAAGACTCACTTTAACAGATTGTGGATAACTTGGACAAAATGCTAGATCTGAGGAGTTATGACTAAGCAATGACTAATAATATCGGTAAGAGCAACACCTATCTACAATTTTTATGGAGCGATGATGGTCCATCTCTCTTGGGTGGGAAACGATTATAGGTGAAGATGTTTGCAGCTAGATTTGACCCGCTGGCATTTGTCAGTGAAGAGAAGGAGAGCTCAAAGAGAAGACTGAGTGAAATTGTGAGCGAAAGCGAGTCTGAGGAAGAGCAGCAGGAGGACGTCTTAATGAAGGAGACCAGTGATGAGGAGAGTGAAGATGAGAGTGAAGATCAGAGTGAAGATCAGAGTGAAGATCAGAGTGAAGATGAGAGTGAAGATGAGAGTGAAGATGAGAGCAAGAGTGATGCTGATAGTGAAGACTCAGAGGAAGAAGCAGAAAGCATAGAGGTGGATGAACCAGTACAACAAGAACAAGAAGATGTACCACAAGAGCACGACTCAAAGTTCTCCTCTATCATCTCCAGATTCAATCAGTCCATCTCAAAGTCCAAAGACATGGCAGACTCAGACTCAGACTCAGAAAAGATGGAAGACCAAACAGAGAAGCATGACGTTGCTCCTATGCCACAACCTGCCTTACCAAGAGACCAGAGGCTCAGAAGGGATATGACCACACATAATCTCAACTGGTTGGCTACTCCAATGTACATTAGGACCGATATGACGAAACCGTTTACGGAATTCACCGGAATTTCACCCAATATCGTCACGAACCTGCATTTGATGGGCCTTCAGGAGGCATTTGCATCTCAGATTCAGACATTGGAGCTTCTGTTACCGGAAATTAACAACAAGCTCAACCCAATCGCTATCAAAGGTGATGTGCTCGTTAACGCATCCACCGGCTCTGGTAAGACTTTGGCATACAGCATCCCAATAATCCAGTCCTTGCAGTCACGTGTTGTTCCACAGCTCAGAGCCATTATCCTCGTTCCTACAAAACCGTTGGTCAGCCAGGTGTACAAGACCCTTGTTTCGTTATCCAGAGGAATTGATCTAAACATCGTGACTCTAGGTAAGAGTGACATTTCAATGAATGAGGAGCACCAGAAGCTAGTCAGAAACGCTCCAGATATTGTTGTTGCCACGCCCGGTCGACTGGTGGATCATTTGAACATGAAGAGCTTCCACTTGAAGAACTTGGCATGGTGTGTTATCGACGAAGCTGATAGACTGCTTAACCAGAGCTTCCAAGACTGGTCTAATGTGCTGAGTACGAAGATCAACGAGGTAGATGAGCCATCGCAGAACATCTCCAAGGTCTTCGAGCCAAACTTGACCAAAATGATCTTCTCTGCTACACTCACAACAGACTCAGGGAAGTTATCCGGTTTGCAGCTCAATACACCAAGATTGATTATTGTCAACAACGAGGATGCAATCCTTAAGCAGGACAAGATCTTCACACTACCTTCAAAGCTTCAGGAACATCTCATCAAGTTCTCAAGCTCAGCATCGAGCTTGAAGCCACTATATTTGCTCAAGCTCTTACAACACCTTTCATTACCTAAAGATACACTCATTTTCACCAAATCTAACGAGTCCACCCTCAGACTGTCCAAACTTCTCACAATCCTTGCCTCGAAACTTGGACTCGGGATTGTTATTTCCAACATCAATTCCCAGCTCTCGAAATCTGCGAAAGCTAAACTCCTGAATCAGTTTTCTCAGGGACAAGTGCACGTCCTCATCTCTACCGACCTCATTGCTCGTGGTATTGATATCGCCACTATCAAGAATGTGATCAACTATGATCTTCCGACATCTGGAAGAGAATATGTACATAGAGTTGGTAGAACAGCCAGAGCTAATCAGAGTGGTGACGCTTACAATTTTGTCATCGGAAGAGGAGAGGAGAACTTCTTCAACAAGTTCAGCATGATGATTAACAGAACGTTGGAAGTTGACATCAATGTCAAGCTTGAAGGTGTCAATGAAGAACAGGAGATGCTGTACTCTGCCGCATTGAAAGAGCTTGAGCAGCACGTTTTCAAGAAAGCCTAAGAGATATCTAGCACTATGAGATGTATCTGTAGTTGAATAAATAGGGAATAAATAAGGCATGACGTTAGCGAATGCATTCATTGTCATAGGCAGAGTTCACCGCTTACACAGCATGAGGATGGTGCTCAATGAGCTTCATGGCGTCTCCAAAAGTTCTAATTTTGTCGGCCTCCTCGTTCGGGATCCCAATGGAGAACTCCTCTTCGATGGCCATCACAACCTCAACGATATCCAGCGAATCGAGACCCAGATCCTTGTTGAAGTCGGTGGCAGCAGTAATCTGAACATCCTTGTTGACCTTATCGTAGCCCTCAAGGATCTCCAAGAGACGCTCGTTGATGAGTTCTGGTGTGAGCTCTGGAGCGTGAGAATAGAATCTGGTGAAGACCGGAGCCCTAAGAGGAGTTCTGAGCGCAGCAGCTCTGAAATGTGGGGCGAGAAGGGACTTTCTGACAGAGACGAATGTCGATCTGAACATAATGAGGGTAATTTGTGGATTGGTGGTGTATTGTTTGGTTTGTGTAACGAGAATTTGTCTCCGCTTTCATTGGGCGCGGGGGAGGGAGGTGTCCAGGTGTATATTACATAATCATGGTGATGGTGTTCAGGTGTATCGCGGCGTCGAAGATTTCGCAGTTTTTCTCCAACGAGAACCCATAAAGAGTTTAAGAAAGTGAGCGCCACAGACATCACAGATGCTCAAGTTCATGTTCAAGTCCCTTACAGGGTCTGCTTCAACATCACTTTTACGCCAGAGCGTACAGCAGAAGCAGAGTACTTCCTATTCGGCGTTCCAGTCCATCTTTGCACAGTCCTCTCCCCTCAAGATCAATACGAGACTGGCTACAATTAACCAGATCAAGAGAGGCATGACGAAGCCACTGAACAAGCGACCAACAAAGGCACCAGATTTGGTTAATTCCCCCGTGAAAAAGGGTGTTGTTCTAAGAGTTATGGTGCTCAAGCCAAAAAAGCCTAATTCTGCCTTGAGAAAGGCGTGCAGAGTCAGACTCACGAACGGAAACATCGTCTCCGCCTACATTCCAGGTGAAGGTCACAATGCACAGGAGCACAGCGTTGTTTTGGTGAGAGGAGGAAGATGTCAAGATGTGCCAGGTGTCAAATACCACTGTGTTCGTGGTTCTCAGGACTTGAGTGGTGTTGCCAATAGAATGACCTCGAGATCCAAGTACGGTGCAAAGAAACCACAGAAGGATTAATGATCATATAACGACAAAAGCTTAAAACATGTACATACTGTTTCTACTCCTCTTCTCTAGAATTCGTATACGTTCAAACAAAGGGTCATGTAAAAAAAAAAGCATCAGACACTGCTCTGGAAACGTCTACGACTAGCCGTCTTTCTCTCTACCGCCTCTTCGTTCTCTGGCTTGGCTCTGTTGAGAACTTTGAGGTACTGGTTAACTCTGGATCTCATTCTGGAGTGCATGTAAGCCTTGGAGCACTTGATGTGGTAGTGGAAGTAGTTTCTGAACAGTTGAATGTGCGAGATGGTGTTGTCCTTCTTTTGCGCAACCAAATGTCTTGGGAAAAGAACAAATGTAATGTAACCCTTCTTATCATCGGGTTTGTACTGGATACGATCTCTGATTTCAAGAGGTGGCTCCTTGTGCGAGTAAAGCACTTGTGGAGCATTCTGAACGGCTCTTCTTCTGGCATCAACAAATTCTTGAAGGAACACTTTACCAAAGATGGTATCCGTTTCGTCCTTAAAAACGGTGGAGAAGATAACAGTGACTCTGTCGAAAGATGGTTGTATGTAGATGGATTCCTCGTCTCTGTAGTTGATCTCGTACACTTGAGCCGAAGATTCCGGCTCAATGCCAGTTTCGTGATACTTGGCAGCAAGTGATTCGTACTCAGCAAATGCAGATTCAAATGGAGCAGCAAGTAAGTTTCTCTTAAGCAGAGAAATGTCCTCAACGAAGGCCTTTTGCTGTTCCTCACTCAATTGGGCAATCTGGGCGAGATCAACATAGATGGAGTAGTTGTAACCCGGCTCCGTTGTCCCGGTTTCGTAGGCGCCATACACGCTCTTAAGTTTCTCAAGGGCACCATACTTCTGCAAATCAGGGAATGCCTTTGTCTGGATGGAGATGAGGAGCTTTGTTTTGTCCTCTGGAGTGGAGAGGTGGTACGTTGTGTAATCGAAATCCGAGACGATACGGTCTGCAGCGGCAGGAGAAGCAATGAGCTCCTCAAGGGACTTCTTGATGAGCAGATTCTCAACTGATAATTGCAACATTGTGTTGACTCCAAGTCTCAATTGGTGTAATCTTGGATTGGAAATAGGCGATTAGGGCCTATCCTCTGGGCTTTCTTACTTCGCCCACTGGCCAAGATTCGCGAACTTGAGGAAGGGGGTCGGGATAGGGGGGTCTTCCCTGTTATGGGCACTTCAAGCACTGCTCTTCTTATTTTTCTTTTAATCACTGGTTAAAATTAATTAGCATGCGACTCAATTGGGATGAATTAAAGCATTGAAAACATTGAAAACATTCTTTTTATCGGTGTATATCAATTCGAAGGAAATGTCCATCACTTCGTCATCCAACATCGATGAAGTGTCTGGATAGAAGAACGCTTCTAATGAGAGGACACCTTTGAGGGGGGACACAAGAGTTACAGCTAATCATGATGGGGGCAAAGACTAGCACTATCAAGCAACAAGGAGAGAACACATAGTCATACCTATCTTACTTATAGGATCAAGAATCTTCGTTCTACCTCACCCAAAACTGGATATGTTGCGACTAAGTGTAGTCTTACCTAGCATTGGGGCTTAGCTGGTCCTTCGAGCTTGATTTTAAAGAGTGTATATATAGACTTCTTCTTTTTTTTTTTGTTATGTGATTAATTTTGCCAATATATGAGAAACTCTTGAAAGACCAGCAAAGACTATATATATATAAGGGGGGGGGGATGTGATACTTTGCGTGTACCACTTCCAGGAAACACCCAGACACCATTTAATCGTGAACGTCGTGAACGTCGAAAAAGCGCTCTCCAGCCACCACGACAAGCCAACAAAACACCGACAGCCAGCAATGTCGCGCAGAAAGAACGTCCGCAACTTCGACGACACATACGCCGGCCTCAGTGACGAGGAGGATGCACTGAACGACGAGACTTTTGGCTCTGCTGCTCCATTGGGCCACGACTTTGTGTTCGGTGAGTCTTCTGCCGCCGTCCAGCCAACTATGAACTTTGCAGACGCTGCAAGAGCCCAGCCACAACCAGTTCCGACCTTGACAGATGAGCCTCTGAAGCCAATGAAGTCATTGTGGGGTGATTCTCCGCCTGTGGCAGCAGCCCAGAACCAGGCACCACTTTCTCTTGACCAGATTGAGGGACAGATACAACCTGCTCCTCCTTCGCAGGGCCAGAATGCTGCTCCAATGCCTATGGGCCAAATTCCATACGGACAACCACAGTTCTTCTATCCGCCTGGCTTCATGCCACCTCCAGGATCGTACCCTCCACAGTTCAACATGCCTCCACAGGGGTACCCAGGATTCCCAATGGATCCAAGAATGATGCAACAGAGTCAATTCCCACCACAGCAGTTTGCTCCTCAAATGCCACAGCCACCTTCCCAGCCACAGAGTCAAATTCAGTCTTATGCTAATCAAGCAGCTCCAAGTAGCCTGCCTTCACCACCGTCTTCCCAGCCAGAGCAGGCCCAGCCTCAACAGGCCCAGCAGGTCCAGCAGGTGCAGCAGACCCAGCAGGTCCAACAGCCACAACAACAGGTACCAATGCACCAACAACCACAGCAGCAGGACTTGGCGGACTTCCCAGTTCTCGGATCCTCTGATGTCTCCCAGAAGGAAGTCCAGCAGCACCTTCAGCAACAGCAACAACAGCAGCAGAACCAACAGCAGAGATACCAGCAGAACTTCCAACAGCAGCGTCAGCGCTACCAGCGCCATGAGAACTTTAATGACCTTCCAGAGGAGGAGAAGCAACGTCTCTTGAGACGCCAGCAGAAGGTTCAGCGTATCATGCAGTTCTGTGGTATCATGAACCCTCGTGATAAGGACTATGTTTCCAGAATACAACTCTCTCAGATTGTCACTGATGATCCATATAACGAGGACTTCTACTTCCAGGTCTACAGATTGTTGAAGACCGGTAATATGGAGGTGAACGACAATAGCATTGCACAGGCATACCTTGACTTCTCCGGTCACAGACTTGGTGGCCGTCACCAGAAGGCAGAAGTTGCACTTCAGAGAATGCAACAGCAGGTTCAGAAGGCTGTCACAGTTGCCAAGGCACGCCCAAGAACTGGACAGTTCACCAAGGAAGGATCTCTTGGTAAGTTCAGTTCTTCTACTGGTAAGATGCCAAGAAAGGCTCTGGAAGTTACAAAGCCAAACTTACCCGAAATTTCCAAGGGTGGAAGAAAGGCCATTTTGTTGCAGATTGAGAACATCTACCAGAATGTATTGAGTTTGGAGAGTGCTGAGAGAGAGAGCAGAGAGATTGATAACCAAGGGCTGTGGGAGTCGTTGAGATTGTTCGAGGAAACTGAGAAGCACAACCCATTCATCCAGGTCTTGTCTTGTGAGAAGGGATTGAAGATTTTCCCAAGAATTTACCATTTCTTGAACAGACAGCAGAGATTGACTATTATCACTTTGATATTTGCCAATTTGTCTGTTATCAAGATCATTTCGAAATCTTCTTTTAAGAATCATCAGGGCGACGCCATTCCAGCAGATATTCAAAAGACCATTGAGCTATTCCAACTGGTCGTTCTCAAGTACATTATCACGTTCCTCACACAGGAGGCTGTTTTCACTGAGATCATCGGTTTGCTCACCATCTTGATTGAGCACAACAACACGGCCTTCCTCACTACTTCCAAACTCGGAACTTCATTGCTCACCATCCTGCTCTCCCGTGCCGAGATCATCAAGCAGGAAGTGAACATATCCTCTGAAGACTTAGCGCACTGGTCAGATGCTTATGACAAGCTCTTCTCTTCGTTGGAGGGTAAACTTCCTTTGATTTTCCCATCATCAAATGTCAAGTCTGACGATGCATACATCTGGCAGTTCCTTGCCACTTTGGCATTGAGTGGCAAGCTAAACCACCAGAGGATTATTGTTGATGAGACGAGAGACGAGATCTTTGGTTCCTTGACAAAGGCCAAGGCTGCGTCCGATCCACACACGAAGACCCAGATCATTACGAATTTGAACCTGTTCTTGAACGTGATCGGATTGCATGCTACAGATGAAGAAATTGTGGAAATCAAGTGAGCTGTAACTAAAATAATGTACGTGTAACATAGATCCCATTTCGTACAATATACGTGGTTATTAGTCACTGTTGAAGATTCTGAGAGCACTGTCCAACTTGGTTAACATCTCTTGCCACTCGCCTTGGGCATCACTAAGAACAGTGATAGCACCACCCGCGCCAATTCTCCAAAGATTGACGTCGTTAGTGTTTCTAACATCGTCTTTGTAGTGAAACAGCGAGCGAATGATAACACTCCAGTCTGCTTTGTCTTCAACGGACCAATATCCGCAAACTCCACTGTACAAGCCCCTTCTCTGATTTTCCAATCTTTGCAAGATTTCAACGGACCTTTTCTTTGGCGCACCAGTCATGGAGCCTGGAGGAAGTGATTTTGACAAAATATCAATACCCTTGTATGGTGTATTTTTGAAGCGGCCTTCGATGACGGATACAAGTTGATAAACCGTCTTGTATTCTTCAACAGACATGAGCTTTGTTACTTCGACATCCTGTAGCAGTTGATGAAGATCATGACGGATCAAATCAACAATCATCAGATTCTCTCCAAGTTCCTTTGGTGTGTTAAGGATTTCTGTAGCCTTTGCAAGTGTCATAGATGGTGTTTTCTTCACTGTCCCCTTAATTGGACGTAGCTGGCACGAGCTCTCGTCCCAGGAGAGGAATCGTTCGGGGGAGGAACTGAGTAGAACGCAGTCATCGAAATTGAAATATGCAGAATAAGGTGATGGATTTTGTAATGTTAGGGTCTTGTAAATGGACCAGGGATGCACGGACGTAGAGATACCGATCTTGGTAGGGACAGTGAGACAGAGTTCATATGAATCGCCGGATGCTAGGGACGATTGACACTGATCAAATTGGTTGATGTAATCGGAGGCATCTGGAACCTCCACAAACGTAGTGCTGATCGAGTTGTCGCAATCGATCACGCGAGAAGTAGTCTGTCTGGCAATGTCACTCATAAATGAGAGGAATTCACGATCATCAGTGAGAGATGTGATGAATGCCATATGTGTACTGTTGTTCACCAGAATACAGTTTTCGATATATACAAGTTTTGTGTCTGGGATTGGTGAATTGGTGAGCTTTGGCAACTTGGCTGGTTGAACGTGGTGCCCTTCCTCGTATGAGAAGATACCCATAAAGCCTCCAACAAAGGGAAGGCCCGAAGTGTTGCCCACAAAATTGCGGGACATGTAGTCTGAAATAAAGCCCCAGATACCAGTTGATGATAGTTCTTGAGTTGTCGTGATGGAGTCTGTGGTTAGGTGAATGACATCGGGTGTTTCAGTTGAATGTGTAATTCTGAGGGACGATGCAGAGGGCAAGCCAATGATGGACCACTGACCAGGCGCCGAAGCAGAGTTCAAGAGAATGAAGTCACGACCTTGCTCATGAAGAATATCACATATTTCAACGGAGCATCTGCTTTTGGAGATCTCAATTTTGGTCAATGAAGCGTCTGGCTTTGGTGAAGGCAATGAGATGAGAGGAGCCACAGCGACGGCAGAAAGCAACTCATCCATGAGGACGTCATCATGAACAATCTTGCGTGTCTTGTTGAGCTCCACAGCTGCTGATAAGAAGTTTGTGATGAGCTCTCCACCATAAGCAGAGCAGATGGACTCCGGGTGATACTGAACCCCGAACCAGGGCTTTGAGGCGTGCTTAACTGCCATGATGACACGAGTGCCGTCGGTTTCAAAAGTGTGTGCCAGCTCAATTAGATTAGGTGTCAGCTCAGCGACACAGAGCGAGTGATAGCGGACAGCTTTGAATCGGGAGGGCGTGTTGGCGTAGAGAGGGTCGCCGTCATGGCTGATTTCGAAGACTTGGCCGTGGCGGATGTGGGCGGCTCGTTCAACAACACCATTCTGGGAGTGGCAGAGGGCCTGGAAGCCCAAACAGACACCGAGGATGGGGACGTCGGACTCAAAAAGCGAAGGGATCACTCCAACATCGGTAGGATTGACTGGATGGCCTGGCCCAGGTCCCACAACGACAGCATCGAACAGAGGCAAGAAGCGGCGGAGATCCTCGAAGGCGTCGTTCTGGACGGTGACAACGCGCTGACCGGCCTTGGAGAGAAGAGCCTCCAGATTGCAAGCGAATGAGTCGTAGGAGTCCACCAACAGCACCACCATGTCAAAGTCTTTGGTGATGGAAGAAGGGCATGTGCGCCTATGCCAAAAAAAGTATTCACATATCCGTGGGAGTTTTGACGCATCATCACATCAAACAATGATCGAAGTGGTGGTCAACGATCGGTGAGTCTACACAGGCGAAAAAGTACATCTCATGTGCTACTAACAACCATCTATACAGTGTCGGTAAGAAAGTCCGTGTCAAAGCGCTGGAGGACGACCTTGTGGGTGACTTTAAGAAGCTGCTCGCCGTCCAGATCGGCACACAAGCCTCCAAGATCGTGCTCAAGAAAGGCAACACATCCCTCAAGGACCACATTTCCCTCGGCGACTACGAAATTCACAACGGCACAAACATTGAGCTCTATTATGGTTGATTAACCTTGTCATCACATCTCTAGTCTTTTTTTCTTGCAAGAGCCATTAGAGGAAGTACTCCACATGCCGACCCTTCCCACCGGATACATCCACATCCAAGTCGCCAAAGATGTTTTCCTTTGGCCATTGTGTGCTGTTTTCAGGCGCCTCTTCGAACACATTGAAGTAGTGCTCATCCTTGGAATACACTTCCATCACAGATGCCTTGTTACCACACCTGTAGCAGTAGTTCGGAGCAGACCACACCGTTGTCACAAGACCCCCAAAGTATTCCTGATATCCCTCATTACACAGCTGATGTGCCCTCAGAATACGGTCCATCCCGTTAAGAGTAAGGAACTTCCTCACAACTTCCTCTCCGAAGGTGTATCCAGCGCCACGCGGTGACAGAGCAAACCCGGCATTATCTTCATCCGGATCCGACCAAACGAGATCGGCCATTGCACCCTCGTGAGGAATCTCACGATATCTGTCAACGAGTTTCAGTTGATCAATCGTATGAACATTCGGAGACAAACCGCCATGAACACAAAAGAGAGAATCGTCAATCACTGCACTTAGTGTAAGATAATCAAACATCTCTGTGAAGTAGTGCCACGTTGCAGCACTGCCATACTTGCGCATACACTCCGTGTAGAAGCCGTAGTTTTGGGTGATCTGTCGAGACTCGTGATTGCCACGGACAAGGAACACACGCGTAGGGTATCGTATCTTCAAGCATACCAGAAGGGTTATAGTTTCCACGCTGAACATTCCACGATCGACATAGTCTCCTAAGAATAGGTAGTTCGTATCTGGGGCATACCCTCCTATCTTGAAGATCTCGATTAAGTCGTAGAACTGACCGTGTATATCTCCAACAACAGTCACGGGCGACTGCAAATAGACGACGTTGCTCTCTTGCATCAGTATCTCCTTGACTTTCAAACACAGTGCTCGCACCGTGATCTCAGGTAGTAGTTGTCTGTTGTACAACTGCTCGACGCACTCGTCGAGGTCTGCATTAGCTGTGCACAGCTGACGTTAGTGATGTAAATGGCAGCAGACACACAGTCTCCTTCGAACTTACTTCCCAAGTCACTCATCCGATTAGATCTGTTGTCAATCAAGGTCCTTTATCCTCGTAAAAATCGTCGTCCTATTGGAAGGAAGCGTAGGGGGGGGGGCAAGGTGAACGTTAAGCTTTCAGCTGTGCTGCCGTGAACTATTCGCACACGATGACCTCTGCGGAATTTTGCATCACAAAACACTCAAGTGAAGATTATTCGAAGATTTCGGATTTATATGAGTTTAATGGGAAAGTAATATCTAATAGAGTTAATTATAAGATTCAAGGATCAAGAACTGCTGATTATTGAATTTGTTATGATTTCCAAGTTCAGCAAAATTGTTTATGATCGCAAAAACAGCAAAATTTCGGAGTTTCGAAGACATCCGTGATAGTTTAGTGGCTAGAATTACCGCTTGTCGCGCGGTAGACCGGGGTTCGATTCCCCGTCGCGGAGTATTTTTTTCATTAGTTATTGAGCATTAGGCCGGGTAACTCCTTACTTACTCCTTTCAGACATCCTGAACCCAACTTTCCACTTCACTTCACCACCTACTGACGAAGGTTGCCTTTAGATCCTTTGTAAACGAACCCAATAAATCATGTAATAAAGAGTAGGTCACACCGCTGCGTTCTCGAAGGACTCATACCGACCAATTGATATATAAAAGCTTATAAGTCGAAGAGCGTAAAATTGTTAAATCGTGCAAATTACATGAAATTTCCACCATACGAAAACACACCCTGACCTTCTTGTTCGCCCATAATACCAGCATCCAGCGAGTCTAGCAGCTTGGAGAACATATCGTCATCCGCCATTGCTGTGTCCAGGAAGTCAAATGCACTGAATGGACGAATGTTGACAGGTGACGGTTCGAATTCCACAACTGTGTCATCAGTACTAACGGACAGTGCACGAGGAAGCCCCAGGGTAGAAGGATGAGAAACACGATTTATTGGTCTTCCATTCGAATTTCTCGACCATTTGTATTGCAGAAATGAATCAGTGTAGCTCCTGATATCTGAAGGGGTGAATTCAAGGAACATGTTTGCGTTGTTGATGTTCACAATTTGGCTTGTTTCTTTCTCCTGGAGTTCATCGATCTTGAAGTTAGACACCTGCATCCACTCAGAGTAGACATTGATCAGACTTTTGTCCATCTGAAGGCGTCTTCTAATCTCCTCTCTTTTGGAAGCAGAGAAGACGAGATCACCTGCCATCTCGTGTTTCTCATTGGACTCCAAGAACTTGATGATGGTGTTCATAGGCTTGAACTTATATGCAGTGAGACACGTGTAGGCGTACCTGAAGTACGAGATAGATTTCAAAGATTGGTAATAGTGAGGTGACAGCTTCTCCTTGACGAGCCAAATCATGTAATCCGCCTGAGCAGTAGTTGACCTGATGAAGTTGTCAAAGGCATGAGAGGAAAGCTGTTGTGATTTCCCTTTTCTTGCATACATTGGTGTGGACAACAGTTCCTGGGCATGGTAAGCTCTGAGGAGAGCACTGAGGCAGGAAGCAAGACACCTGTAAAGAGCCGTGTGAACCAGAGGAAGAAGTTCAAAGTTGTAGACTTGTGTAGTGTACTCATCGAGATCTCCTGAAAGGTAGGCATCGCCGATATCGAATACAGTTCTCACATTGACAACAATGTCCTCGTTGAACTTCTTGTAAAGATTGACATTCAGGTTGGCGTTCGACTCGTAATAGATACAAAGGGAGAAGTTGACTTGGATTTCCACTGCAACTTGCATCAGCTGACGAGAAACAACACGGGCATTGCGGGCAACAGTGGCATAATATGCATTTGAGCCTGGCGCAAATGTATTCGCCTTGACCATCTTTTCCATACTGAAGTTTGTATCCACGTATGTTCTAGTCTGATGGAGAAGGCTTAGAAGCTCACGGAGTGTTGTTTGACCCTTGACATTGTTGACCAATTTGCCAATTTTGAGGTAGAGCTCGTTCAGTGCTGAATCTCTGATGAGAATATCACGCTCGGTGTGTTCCATAGCATCCACAGTTACAATCATGGGAAAATGAACATCGACTTGGGAGCAGTCTGGGATGGTGGAGATGGTTCCACTCATGACCGCCTGATATGCATCAATATTGACAATACTGTGCCAAAGACGTCTTCTGAGGTTGGACTCTTCCAATTTTTCAGTCATCTGAACAAAGTTCTCTGGATCTCTGTGAAGACCCATTTGAAGAGCAGACTGCATGATGATACCAAAGAGGTGCTGAGACTGGAAGAGTGCAATTCCATCTCCATCTTCTGGAGCATCTCTGTGGTACGCTCTCAGGAGAAGCAGTGCCTGTAGTACCGCCAAAGTGGACTTTCTGGTGCATCTGTAAAAAGAGAGACACGATTTGGCCAAAGTCACGAGTGTGACAGGGATCTTGTAGCTTCTGAGAAGACGAAACCGCGGATCCAACTTGTCCTCATCTACGAGGTTCACTGCGGTGTAAACATAACGAAGAAGAAGGAGAAGAATGGAAATGAACGCAAAGTCTGATCGCTGAGCCAATACGATGTCGACTCGGCCATTTGGATCTCGGCGGATGATGCGGCCCAAGTCACCCATCAACAAGCTTCTGTCAACGTATGGACGGAGACTCCACATATAATCAAAGTAGAAATCTAGCGACAGGTTGATCATGTCTTGCGGTGGAAGGGCTTGGAGGACCTGCTCTAAGAGTGGTTTCACGTTGTCTTCGTTCGAGTCGTTTATCGTCTGGAGTGGGAAGGCTGACATCCTGAAGAGCTCTGCCCGATCACGAGTAATCCGCTCCACAGATTCCTCGAGAGATGCATCGTTTCCCTTCAAATCCAGAAGGTAAAGCCACTTGCTTCTTCCATCAGAGTGCTTGGAACGATAATCTTGGCGGAAGAGGTCATGGATATAAGCGTTGTTGAGCTTTAGGGTGAGTAAGAGGTAACAAGTCATGAATGCTTGATAGTGGTCTTTCTTGTGGATTGAAAGTGAACACAGAGGCTTGTGGTCTTCATGGCTGGAGGACTTGAGTGATAATGTATTGTATTGTTTGAAGAAGTTGACCACATGTGAGTCAAGCAAGTTGATAAAACCGTTATTTCCATCAATGTGGCCGGGTACTGGAGCGATCGAAACATGGGGTGGAGACGTAGAAATTTCATTAGAGGGAGCGTTTGAAGAGTCTCTCAACCGGGAAGACGAGTGCACACTTTTAAGCATATCCAGATCGGTCTTGAGTGAATCAATGATGGCGTAGAGGTCTTCCCTCGATTTGTTGTTGAGCTCCGTGCTCTGAGTAACGCTAGTTGTGAGTGTTGCGTTCGTGTCGAGCTGTGAGTTGACCCAGTGAGGGGCGTCATACCGACACTCAATACCCAGCTTGATGCAACTTTTGCAACTTGGTCTTCCCTTGTCACACTTGATCTTTCGCCGCTTGCAGTACGTACACACCAGAGAGAGTCTTTTGCGCTTGCGGAGTTTTTCCTGTAGAGGTGGTTGCTCGTTGATGGAGAATACGCTCTCCTGCGGATTCTGAGGCATTGCTAGAGTTCTCTTTGCCTGGCAGATAGAGGAACACTGAAAGAAATGAGACAGGTCACCGAGACATTTCGTTGTGTCGATGCTTTTGGAGAAATGTCCGACAAGCTGTAGAATTACGTTACTGTAAAGCGGCTAGAGACAGATTTACAGTAAGTCACGTGATAACCTTAAATGTCAGGCCGGGTAACAGTCCGCGGTAGGCGCAACACACTCGAGATCTTCTTTGTTCTTCCTTGCTCTCCTGTCACTTGACACAATCTCCCTTTGCTCTTTCCCACAACATCAATTGACCCGCAAAACACATACAATGTTTCTCGAGAAGCTTAAGAGCCTTGGTGGACCAGAATCTTTGGTGGCCTCAGAACCTACTGCGCCTCCTGGCCAGCCTCCGACATTGCGATCAATCTACCGTAACAGAACCAACTTTGGTGTCAACTTGGGATCAATGTTCGTTCAGGAGAGCTTTATTTTCGGAAAGTTCTTCCCAGATGGATCAAATACTGAATTCTCCGGTGTCTCGGCATATATTAGAGAACACGGTATGGAGCATACAGCAAAGGACCTTGAGAAGCACTGGAACGGGTTTGTCACCCACGATGACTGGAACTGGCTCAAGTCTGTGGGTGTTACCGCCGTGAGAATACCAATTGGCTATTGGCACGTTAATGGTGGAATTTATACCAGTGGTACTCCCTTTGAGAAGATTGCCAGTGTCTACATAAATGCATGGTCCATACTCAAGAATGTCATTGCAAAGGCCGAGCAGTATAGAATTGGTGTGCTGATTGATCTCCATGCTCTACCCGGAGGGGCCAACTGCTCAGAGCACAGTGGTGTTCAGAACAAGACAGCCGAGTTCTGGGAGTCTTCAAAGTATCAGAAAATGGTATTGAGTCTTCTGGAGTTTGTTGCATCCGATATTGCGTCGTTTGAGAACATTGTTGGTATTCAGATCGTGAATGAGTGCGAATTCGCCAATAACGCAAAGGCACAACAGAACTACTATGCAAAGGCTATCAAGGTGATCCGCAGGATCGATTCTTCTATGCCTGTGATCATCTCAGATGGCTGGTGGCCAGACCAGTGGGTCAAATGGATTCTGTCGCAGGAGAAGGAGATGCCAGCTGGACCTGGAAGTGCAGGTGTTATCATTGATACTCACGTCTATCGTTGTTTCGCAGACTCAGATAAGAAAAAGAGTCCAGAACAGATCATTCAAGATCTCGAAGGTGATGTGCTGACAAACTTGAGCGGGCCTGCTGATATTATGATTGGTGAGTACTCGTGTGTTCTTGATGGTTCATCATGGAGCAAGGCACTACACGATCGCGGTGTGTTGGTAAAGCAGTATGGTAAAAGACAACAAGAGATATTCCGTCAGAGAGCGAATTTGGGATCTTTCTTCTGGACCTTAAAGTTTGAGTATGGTGATGGAGGCGAATGGGGGTTTGTTTCCCAAGTCAACAATGGAGCTATCCCCAAGCGTTTCATATCCATTCAGCCCTCAGAACAGCAGTCCAATGAAGCAGTGGAACGTGAGTTTGGAGCACATTCCAGCTATTGGAACAACGAGAATCCGAACGAGCGATGGGAACACTGGCGCTATAAGGAGGGATTTATCACGGGATGGGCTGATTGTGTGGCGTTCTCCAAGCTGGAAGGGTCTACTATTGGGCGTAAGGTTGCGTGGAAGAGCGCGCGCCGGCTAGAGCACATCCGGAATCGGGGAAATTCTGGCTTTATCTGGGAATGGGAGCAGGGTTTTGACAGGGCGCTCACAGTGTTTAGCAGCCCAAGTTTTTGTGGCTAGTTTTACTTTTTTTTTTGCGCCATGAAGCGTTGACAAATCGCGAAGGGCCCCGCCAAACGGAAATTTGTAATCGGCGGCAGGTGTAGTCGGGCGCGTATAAAAAAGCCAGTGGCCCGCTCTTCTAAGGGTGTCAACCCACCTTTTTATGTTCTTTAAGCGAACTACACAATTTATCCAACGCAGAATGGTCCACCAGAACGTCACTATCATTGGAGGAGGCCCAGCTGCCCTCACCGCCGCCCTCTACCTCGCCAGAGCCGAGATCAAGCCAACCGTTTACGAGGGTCTTCTCGCCAACGGCATCGCTGCTGGTGGCCAGCTCACAACTACCACTGAGATCGAAAACTTCCCAGGTTTCCCAGACGGCCTCACGGGTTCGGAACTTGTTGAGAGAATGCGTGCTCAGGCTGTGAAGTTTGGTGCAGAGGTTGTCACCGAAACTATCTCCAAGGTTGATCTTTCCCAGAAGCCATTCAAGTTCTGGACCGAGTGGAACGAGGACGACGAGCCAATCACTACAGACTCTATCATTCTTGCCACCGGTGCATCCGCCAAGAGACTTGATCTTCCTGGCGAGGAGAAGTACTGGCAACAGGGTATCTCTGCCTGTGCTGTGTGTGACGGTGCCGTTCCAATCTTCAGAAACAAGCCACTTGCTGTTATCGGTGGTGGTGACTCTGCCTGTGAGGAGGCCCTCTTCCTCACTAAATACGGCTCCAAGGTGTTCCTTATTGTTAGAAAGGACCACCTCAGAGCCTCTACCATCATGCAGAAGCGTGTTCAGAACAACGAGAAGCTTGAGATACTTTATAATACAGTGTCGCTTGAGGCCAAGGGTGATGGTAAGCTCCTCAACGCCCTTGCCATCAAGAACGTTAAGACCGGTGAGGAGAGCGATCTCCCAGTGAACGGTCTTTTCTACGCCATTGGCCATACACCAGCCACCCAAATTGTTCAGGGTCAGGTTGACACCGACGAGAACGGATACATCAAAACCGTTCCAGGCACTACCCACACCTCTGTCGAGGGTTTCTTTGCTGCTGGTGATGTCCAGGATCATAGATACAGACAGGCCATCACCTCTGCCGGTACTGGTTGTATGGCTGCTCTCGACGCTGAGAAGTACATCTCGGAGATGGAGTAAATTAGATTATAAAACAGATACACCGTAATGTTTAACGAACTACATCATGACGTAGATAAATCTAAAAAGCAAAGTCCAACCTGTAGATATATCAAAAGGGAAAAAATAGAAACAGAAGTTCAACGTTTGTTCTTCAGCTGCAACGCTCTCACCTGCTCATCCAGAGCCTTAACCTTCTGCTGGATCTCATCCAAGTCTGCATTGAGCCTGTTTCTTTCATTGACAATGTTCTGTTCCCACTGTCTGAATCTCTGCTCCTCGGCCTTTACCTGGTCTGTGAAGAACTTCTTGAGTGCGTTCTCCTCCTCCTTGAACTTTGGATTGTGCAACTTTCTTGTGGTAGTGATTCCGCCCTGTACCTCGTTGTTCTCGCCATTCTCCATTCTGAGCGTTCTGTAGGTCTCATAGTGAAGCTCTTCAGTGCTGAGAATCAGATCAAGCAGGTTTGTTCTAAGCAGAAGTGATCTCAGTTTGCGGAAGTCCGAGTGTTGTTCGTTCTCGACCTCGGCAATACCCCACGGGTACTTTCTTCCCCTGACGAGCTGGCCCTGGCCATTGTCATACTCATACTCCGAGCCAATAATGGAAAATGGCATGCTCTCGATCAGTTGCTTGGCATGCTCAGCGGCAGCAGCGTCGTCCAGCTCAATTGGCGGGGTATAGATTCTGATCTCCTGGGCTTCGATCACAGCTCTGATTCTGTTTTTGAACTCGGACACTTCTGTAGGTGAAAGGGTGTCACTCTTTGCAATGACCGGCAAGAGGTTGACCCTTGTGGACAGCTTCTTCATGGTCTCAATGTCCAGCGGCTTGAGGGAGTGGCCCGTCGGTCTGATGAAGTAGAGACAGCAGTGAACTCTGAGGTCGTGCTTCTGGTGACGGTGAGGCTGCTGCTCCTGACGCATGAACGAGTCGTGCTGATCGTCAATGAAGTCTACAATCGGCTGCCAAGAATTCTTGTTGTCAATGTTGTCGCCAAAGCCCGGGGTGTCGACGATGTTGAGGCGCATCTTGAAGTTCTTTTCGTCCAGTTCGGCACGGATCACCTCGATCTCGGTGGTGGAGTGGATGCCACGCTTGTGGCGCGTGCGGTTGTCAACAGGCTGCTTGAGGAGTGTTTGGAAGAGCGTGTTGACGAAGGTAGTCTTACCTAGCCCAGACTCTCCGGCAACCATCATCGTGAAGTGCGCGCCCTGCTTGGAAACCAGCTTGTATCTGTTGATCTGTTAGTATATGAAATGCCGCCTGAGCAAAAAAAGGACACGTACCTCTGGTTAGGCAGAGAGGAGATACCAATCGGCTCAACCATTGTGACTATGAAAAGGAAATATGAATCAAAAGAGGTAAAAACACAAAAAAGACGAAACTCTTCAACGCCAAAATCCTTCGAATTGTGGGTAAAAGATCAAACTTTGTTTATGTCTCAAGTGTGAATTTCCCTTCGAGAATTTGAACGCGAAAAAATGGTCGCACACACGCGTGCGCTATGAGCTACGCAGATACGCGTCTGGTGTGCGGGTGTTTGGGTTTTTTTGCTAAATATTTAGAGCAGATAGTACTCCTGCTCTTATATTTAATTGGGTTTGTGGTCAATTTAGTCGTTAATTCTTGAATTGAGCTTCCAGATTGTCAATACGGGCTTGGAAGTCATGCACAATCACACCGATCTGTTCCAGCTGATCGAATTCCGCTTCCAGTTCGTCGCATTTGCGTAGAAGCGTTCGGAGATGTTCCATCTTACTATCGACCTCCATTATGATACCTTCTGCCTCTTTCATCTGCTCAGCAACTCCCTCTTGGGTCATCTCTGCAATGGCTTCCACTTTTGCGCCGATCTTGTACATTAGGTAGTCAAAGCTCAGGGCCAGCTTCTTGACACCAAGTGGGTCGTCATCCTCTTCGTTATATGGCCATGTGTGATCATCAATACCATCCTCACTGATCACATCGTCCTGTAAAAGGTCCAACTCGTCGCTCCGTTCGCTTCGTTCACTTCTGATACTGGCTGCCACACTCGCTGCGATGCTCCTCCCGGTCTCTTGGGATTGGAACGACGAGGGCAGCGAATCTGTAGACATCCGGTGTGAGGAGCTCATAATTGAACTCTGACTCAATGCTAATGAGAAGAAACTCTCAAAATATGAGAGAGCACACCAGTGTACTTTTCTCTGTCTGCATATCTGCTATTGCCAAGGAGTTAGCTTTGTTCTCGCTCTTCACCCCGCCAAACCGGATCTCATTATCAAGTCACATGATAGCACGCAAAATACGACCTAATCGATCACACCCGGTCACCACAGCCGGCCGGGAGATTTCGCTGTTGGAAAAGGCCACCGGCTAAAAAGAATCAAAATCTAGCCTTCTTTCTCCGTCCGCACCCAGCCTTCTGCTAATTGTCCCAATGTCTGCGTACGGTGATAAGTACAACCCCACAGGGGCCTCTTCTTTGGTGAGAAAGATCTGTGAGTAGCCAATTGCGCGTTTTGTGAGACGCCACTGGGAGCAGAACTCCCTCACCCCTTTAGCTCTTTTCTTCCATGATAACTAACAACCAATTAGATCGTGCTTGCAGAGCCACGCTTGCAGAACCTGACATCTCCCTTAACCTCGCTGTTGCCGACTACATCAACGAGAAACAGGGTGCTTCCCCGCGTGAGGCCGCTGTTGCCATCGTCAACCTTATCAATTCCAAGGATTCACACACCGCCATTTTTGCCCTGGCTCTTCTCGATGTCCTGGTGAAGAACTGTGGGTATCCATTCCACCTCCAGATCTCTCGCAAGGAGTTCCTGAACGAATTGGTCAAGAGATTCCCTGAACGCCCACCAATGCGTTATTCCCGTGTTCAAAGACTCATTCTCGGCGCCATTGAGGAATGGAATCAAACCATTTGCAAAACCTCCCGCCACAAGGACGACCTGGGCTTCATCCGTGACATGCACAGACTCCTCTCATACAAAGGGTACAGCTTCCCAGAGGTGAAGCCAGAAGATGCATCGGTCCTCAACCCATCCGACAACCTCAAGTCGATCGAGGAAATCCAGAAGGAGGAGCAGATAGCACATGCTGCCAAGCTCCAGGAGCTGGTGCGCCGTGGGCGTCCTTCTGACTTGAAAGAGGCCAACAAGCTTATGAAGATCATGGCTGGTTTCAAAGATGACACTTTGGTCGAGTCCAGAGCCAAGGTTGCTGAGGATCTCGACAGACTCAAACGCAAGGCAGACATCTTTGCAGAGATGCTTGCCACTTCTGAGAGACAAGGATCTCTTGACACAAACGATGAGACCATTGTCGAGCTGTACAGTGCCGTCAAGGTTGCACAACCAAAGATCCAGAAGATTATTGGCGAGGAAGCGGACGATGAAGAGGCGGTTCAGGATCTCCTCAAGCTCAACGACACACTCAACGGTCTCATACAGAAGTATCAGCTCCTTAAGCAGGGCAATATCCAGGAAGCTGCTAGCGTCAAGGTCTCATCCACGGGATCTGGTGCGTTGGAGTCGCTCTCTTTGATTGACTTTGGCGACGACTCTCCATCTCCAGCTGGTGCTTCATCGTCTGCTGGTGGCAACGCCGTGGATGATCTCTTGGGCGACCTTGGTTCTCTTTCTTTCAGCAATGCCGCTGCCAATTATGGCTCGAGCGGAGATATTGCGCTTGGTGGCTCCCTCGGTGGATCACCAGCTCCTCAGACTGCTCCACCAACCACTGGTGCCAACTACGACGTCTTCAGCCAGCTGATGAACAACACCGCCGCGCCAGCCCAACCAACAGCCACCACCTCCAATACCTTTGACCTTCTCGCCGACTTTGGCCCGACTCCAACCCCGGCAGTACCAGCACATGCCCCACAGCCTTCCTCCATGCGTGTGTCGGTCAATGCCTCCAACAACCTCACTTTCGACCTTGTCTGTGTCCGTGAGTCTGCCAACACCGTCCGCGCGCAGGCGCTCTTTTCCAACCCGTCTGCTACGGCAGTGTCGAACCTGGCCTTCCTCATCTCACTTCCGAAGTCTCTTCAGCTCCGACTCGAGGCTCCTTCGGGCTCCTTCATCCCAAGTTTCGGGAAGGACGCTGTTTCGCAGGTGTTCAGAATCGACAGCGCAACGCAGGGCACGCAGCTCAGGATGAAGTGGAAGCTGAACTACTCGGTCAATGGCTCTCCCGTTGAGGAGACATCCTTCTTCACCCTGCCTTCCGTTTAAAACTGTAATACATTTGAAAGAGATAGCTATCTGATGTAGATGGATCGCAGAGGGTTACCCGGAAACAAGATTCGCGAACAACTCACACACACATTGGCGCGGGCTCCCCACAGCGCGATCAACTTTGGTGGCGAAACGAAACAACACTCAAAAGCTTTACCCCCTAGAAGCACCGCCCAATTCATCAATGTCCACACTCGAGGAGCTCGCCAACCAACCAGAGGAGGATGAACTCGAAGACGAGATCCTCAACTCCACTACGGAGGACATCAACAACCGCACAAGGCTGCTGGAGAACGACATCAAGGTGATGAAGTCGGAGATGCAGAGACTATCTCACGACAAGCAGGTGATGCTTGAAAAGATCAAGGATAACAAGGAGAAGATCGAAAATAACAAACAGCTCCCGTACCTTGTGGGCAACATCGTCGAGCTGCTGGACGTTGAAGCAGAGGCAGAGGCCAAGAGTGAAGGCGCAAATGTTGATCTTGATGCCACCAGAGCTGGAAAATCAGCAGTTGTCAAGACTTCCACGAGACAAACAGTCTTCCTTCCGATGGTGGGGCTCGTTGACCCAGAGAACCTCAAACCAAACGACCTCGTTGGTGTCAACAAGGATTCATATCTCGTTCTCGATACACTCCCTGCAGAATACGACTCAAGAGTCAAGACCATGGAAGTAGACGAGAAGCCTCAAGAGACGTACTCAGACATTGGTGGTCTCGATAAGCAGATTGAAGAACTTGTGGAGGCAATTGTACTTCCAATGAAGCAGGCTGAGAAGTTCAAGAAGCTTGGAATCAAAGCACCAAAGGGTGCACTTATGTATGGACCTCCAGGTACTGGTAAGACGTTACTGGCCCGTGCATGTGCTGCTCAGTCAGAAGCCACGTTCTTGAAGTTGGCAGCTCCACAACTTGTGCAGATGTTCATTGGTGATGGTGCAAAGTTGATCCGTGACGCCTTTGCCCTTGCAAAGGAGAAGGCCCCAACTATTATCTTCATTGACGAATTAGATGCCATCGGTACCAAGAGATTTGACTCGGAGAAGTCGGGTGATAGAGAAGTACAGAGAACAATGTTAGAGTTGCTGAACCAATTGGATGGTTTCGGATCTGACGATCGTGTTAAGGTTCTTGCAGCTACCAACAGAGTTGATGTTTTGGACCCTGCTTTGCTCAGATCTGGTAGATTGGACAGAAAGATTGAATTCCCATTACCTTCCGAAGAAGCCAGGGCTTCCATCTTGCAAATCCACTCGAGAAAGATGACAGTGGACGGATCCATCAATTGGCAGGAACTTGCTAGATCTACAGATGAGTTTAATGGTGCACAGCTCAAGGCCGTTGTGGTGGAGGCTGGTATGATCGCATTGAGAAACGGCCAGTCGAGTGTTAAGCACGAGGACTTCATCGAAGCCATTGGTGAAGTGCAGGCCAGAAAGACGAAGTCTGTTTCTTTCTACGCTTGAATCATAGGTCATTACTCTGTTATTATCCGTAGTAGTAGATTGCACCATCAATGCCGGAAAGTGCTACCTTACTGACCTCCTTGGAGTTCCAGCACACCTGAGTGATAGCTCTGTTGTCGATCTTGAGCTTAGTGACGAGCTTCCCAGTCTTCCAGTCCCAAAAGAGAGCATTACCAGCGGAATCTCCACTAACGAGGATCTTACCATCAGGAGAGAAGTCAATACCAATTCCGAAACCGGCGCAGTTGTGTCCTGTGAAGAGCTTCTTCTTATTGGTTTTGTAGCGTCCTGTGGCTCCAAATACCATCACTGTGTTGTCCATCGACTGCGCAGCAAAATACTTACCAGACGGATGAGGTTTTGTGACGGGCATAGAATGAAGCGTAGGGTCCGAGATAATCTTAACGGGGATGTTCACTTGCAAATCCCACACTCTTACCGTTTTGTCTTCGGAAGTGGAGACGAATCTCTTTGTTTCTCCGTCGTCAAGGAAGCTGATGCTATTAATGGAGCCCATATGGTGATCGTAAGTCTGGATTTTCTCGTGCTTCTCAAGGTCGTAGTGTTCAATATTGTGGTTTATAAGCCCAACGAGGAACTCATTATCGTTAAAAGGGTTGAATCGACATACGTTGGGAACTGAAGAGAGCTTGAAGCGAGACAAACATTCCCCAGTTTCGGTATTCCAAAGTTTCACTGTCTTGTCATAGCTCGCACTCAGGAAACGAGTTCCATCGGAGTTGAAGGAGATATCCCTTACCGGTCTTGAGTGTCCATCATAAGACCGAAGAAGTTCCCGCTTGTGATAGACCGCCCAAAGAAAGACTTTACAGTCATTCCCGCAAGACAATAGCAAATGGTTCGTCTTCGGGAAGAACTCAAGTTTCGAAGTTCCGTGCAAGTGACCTTTCCACTTGTGAATCTGTTTCTTGGGCACAAAGCATTCGTCGGGCCCGCTGTCACTGTTGAGGTTGATGCCCACGTCTGTTGGAGCGTGCATGTATGTTCTTCCCTGGTAATCGTGTAACGAGGACCCGTGGAATTCTGATATTTCTTGTTCTTCTTGTTTTGCTTCTTGCACCTCCTCTTCTTGATATTGATCCTCCCTTTCCACTTCCTCCTCTTGCTCATCTTCTTGATCTTCCTCATCACTGGACTCATACTTGGCCCATGGACCATCTTTCCTGTTCTTCCTGCGCTTTTTGATCTGTCTCGACTCAATCTTCGTCGATCTCATCTCAAAAGCATCGAACTTCCTCCTCTGAGTCTCGAAGGCGTTGTCATCCAGCGTTTGGTGCTCAGCAAGGCCAGCAGTGGCTACCTTTGTTTGTTGTACTTGTGGCTGTTGATCATCGCTTCTCACCACCAAAACGTCAGGAGCAGCGACAATTTTGTGGCACCTGAGAGACTCCAGCTTGGAGGGCATAGCAACTTCATCATCATCAGAAGACGAATAACCAGTGACAAGTGCCATTTTTTTTGCGGGGGGTTGTTAGGTTGTTTTGTGGAGTACCCTACTTTTGACGCGAAGAGAAAAATTTATGGATCATCTTCCACTTCAACTTCAATATACCAAAGAAAGAATGTCAAAGAGAAAAATCGAAGACGAAGAGGAATCCGACATTGATATCAGCAGCACAGACTCGGTGCGTGGTTCCCTTACGCCCATCTGGATTAGTGACACTAACACATATACAGGAAAACGAGGAAGAGGAGGAGATCATCAACATCGACTTTGACTTCTTCGACGTTGAACCAGAGGTTGATTTCCACGCTACAAAGAATTTACTTCGCCAGCTGATTGGTGAAGAGTCCAAGAAGATTAATTTGTCTGCTTTGGCTGACCTCGTCTTGGCCACCACGACGACCACCATCAAGACAGAGGGCAAGGAGTCAGACCCATACGCCTTCCTTGCCCCAATCAACATGAAAGATGTCAAGTCCAAAGCTGCTGACTACTATAAGCTGTTGCACTCTGAACCTGAACTCTCTGCAACCATCAACAGACTCTCCAACAAGCGTATGGCCCTCGTTCTCGGCGAGCGTATGATCAACATGCCTATCCAGGTGGTACCCGACCTCTACAAAATTGTGCTTCAAGAGACCCAGAATGCAGAGGGTGCACCATACGATTATTATGTTATCCCATCGAGAAAGTACGAACCGAACGATGAATCCGAGGAGAACTCTAACAAGCGTACAAAGATTGAGGAGCTTGAGTTCTATCATCACGAGGACAAGTTCTTCGAGAACAACGCTACCCTCTATACCCAACTTGAACCTAAGCGTGGTATCTTCCAGACTTTCATTGTCGTTAGCCATGATCAGCTCAACAAGGCCATCGGTGAGTTGGAGGATGCCATTCGTTCTGCCTTCTGATATCCAGAATATGTTCTTTCAATGTATTGTTTCAAATAGACCACGGGTCAATAGCTGCAATAGAGCCAAATTGGCCGCTTCCAATGTTATACAGCTGCCATCTATACCCCTGGTAGTCGAGCCACAGGGATATTGGTTTGGTAGTCTTCTTGTGTTCACCCGCATCGTAGGCAAGCGAAGGAACAACAATGTACACCATTTTCGGCTGCTTCTTACTCTTATCCTTGATCTCCTTTAGAGAGACTTCCAACTGTTCAACAGCTTCGTTAAATTGTAGGCCATGGAACTCGAACCACACTTCATCGTTCGTCGTCTCCGAATAGTTGTAGAGCTCATCATCTGCAGACTTCAACTCATCAAAGTATTTCTGTTCGAACTTATTAGCCTTTTCACTCATCTGCTTTGAGCGAGCACCATTGTTGGCCTTCCATGCCTCTGTAGAAATCTGGGCGAACTTCCGTCTCTGCTGTTCAAACTTGATAGCATTGGTTCGATGAGCCATGTAGTTGCCAAAATACTCATTGCTATTTGCCTCCCAGGGCACAATTTTTGGTTTACGCAAGGGCTTCACAATGCTGATGGCTGATGAAAACACTGGTGGCGGTTGTGAAGATGCAACAGTGGATAGATTAGACCCGGAGGATGACGGTGTAAAAGTCTGCACAGCACGGATATTGTACTTCTTTGACCCCAAAAAGGTTGTATGAGATTCAGAAGATGAGAGTGGTGGGAACATCTCCTCAGCAGGCATAGACTGAACCCGCTCCGACTTTTCAGAATGCTCCCCGTAACTAGATAAGTCATCCAAGCTGTGCTTGAACGGACACTGGTCTCCTGCGATACAACGGCCGTTCAACCAGAAGGAACAGACTCTTTGGTCAATGTCGTGACTGAATTGACAGTCAGAGCGGAGGCACCGTCCGTTTCTTAACATGAAGGAGCATAGTACATTTGTCTCTTTGCCTGGAACAAAAAAAGGTCGCTGATGATGAGAGACAATTGGTGGGGCATATGAACTTGTAACGACTTGTGGTTGTACAGCATGTATCACATCAGGCTCTTGTTCTTTTTTCAATTGACTTATAATTTGCTGTACGGCATCAAGGATACTATAACCAGAAGACTTGAGGGCCTGATTGATTCTGGTCCTGGACACTTCCCCATTGAAGAAGCCACTAATATGATCAATCGGAGAGGCATTAGTGACAGCCAGAGGTCTTTCCTTTTCACCATAGAGCTCATGCTTCAACTCAGAAGTCTTCTTCAGCAAGTCGTTGTAGCTTGATGTGGAATTTCTCTCTGCTTTCTTTCTCGATGCCTCGTTCATGGCATCGAGCTCAAGGAACTGGCGCTCCAGTTGAAGCCGGCGCTCCAAATCAGGAATGTCAATCTTAGTCTCAATTTCACGGACTTTTACAATCTGTGGCGTGGTCTTTGCTCTTGATGGGTCCTTGTGTTTCCATACAATGTCCATGGCGATCTTCTGCCGCTGATTCGATGAGTGGTTGGGAAAGCGCTTTTTGACAAGGTCTTCCACCTTGTCCATACGGTCCTCTTCGTACATCGACTCATCATCCAGCACCGCAAAGCACTCCTTCTCCAGCTCCGACATTTTTGTTCAGCTGAGCCAAAGAAGATGTCCCTTGTCTCAAATACCGGAGAGAGGTAAACAGATGTGCGTCTCCTAACATTTCGCGAAGTCCCCGTTTCGCGGTCGTCCAAGGCAAAAAAAAAAAAAAAAACTCGGCCAGCGCGCCGAGGTGTGCCTAAGGGCTTCTTATACTCAAGACTCCACCAACAAAAGGCCGTCTGCCGCCCAGTTGTTGCGCTCAGAGGACGCTTCGAATCTCAAGCATCACAATCGGCTTTTTAGCGCGTGTCAATACCGCTTCCGCTCGTCCTACCGCCGCTGTTTTTCTTTCGGTTGCCGCCTCCAGTGTGGGCTGAACCAAACGTCAACAAACAACAGCCATGGCCGCCAACATGGACAGAGTGCGCCTTGAAGCCATAGAGAAGCGCCGCGGAGAAGCAGACGAGCTTGTCAAACGTCGCAAACGAAAGCTAGCTGAACTCTACACAGTTTCGGCTCTTTCACGGCTCAGGACCACGACTGATGATACTGCACTGAAACACATCAGAGACTCTCTGCTGTCTTTCCTAGAGAAGAACGACATCCAGCGAGGCCAGACTTTCGATATCAGTACGCTACCGCCTCTTGAGTTTGATAATACCGAACCAACAGTGCCCAAGCAGTTTCAGAATGAGCCGGTCTCTCTACACGTACCACAAAACCAACCATCATCATCATCAGCATCATCATCATCATCATCATCATCATCAACAACAACAACAGCACAAAAACCAACACGACCGGAGCCTGTACAGTCTTCCATTACTTCATCATCTCCATTGACCCAATCGGCGGCGCAGTCGTCAGGTAAATTCGATCAATCGCAGCGAGATAATCTGCCGTCATCAGAAACAACAGCTCGTTCAAAGCAAACTACTATTCCCCTGCAACTAGTCGCTGGTACACATTCTAAAACACAGACAGAAAGTCCACAGCTGTCTCAGACTCCCCTCTTGCCTGCATCATCAGATGACCACACTTATACATCATCACAATCTCAGATCAAGTCCCAAGGACAAATGCAGGCTCAAACCAAAGTAACCAGGGACCTATTACCAGATGGGAATCCATCTCAAAAAGCAAAGAAGAGAAAGTTAGAGGACAGACTTCAATTGTACAACCCGAACAACAAAGATGCAGTGGAGACTCTTGTTCTTGTCCTGAAGAGTCAGCTCCCACCTAAGATTGCTGAATCTACGCCATTGGCGGAGTTGTATTACCTCGCACAAACGCTTCCTCTTGTAAAGCTCATGCCGGTAACCCACAAAGTTGTGACATCTACCATGTTTGAGACTGCATTGACAGAAGGAAAAGTTAGTGTTGTTCACTCGCGTATTGAAGAACTCAAGAGACAAGGCAAATGGAGTTTGAAACAGCCGACGAGGTTTGTTGATCCATACAGAACGTCTACTGCTTCCCAATGGGATAATATGTTGTCTGAGATGCATTGGATGGCTGCGGACTTCAAGGAGGAGAGGAAATTGAAGATCTCTACGTGTGCACTGATTGCAGAAGCCATTGAGGACTACTGGGAATTTGGTAAAGTTTGTTGTGTGAAGACAAGATCGCCCAAATTCATTCAAGACGAAGTTCTCGAGGATGTTCTGGTAGTGGGGTCAGGGAAGGAAGTTTCTGGTACACAGCATGAAGTGGTCGGTACACACGATGGAGAAACCCCTGTTGAAGACTCAATCGACATTTCGAAACTTCTTACGAGACTTGATGCTTCTAAGGAGATCATACCAGCGGTATTACCCCAGTTTACTGCTGAGGCCTATGCAACTGCTAAACAGAACCTATCACCGTTCAAGCTGTACATTGACACCAACGAGTTGGATTCTCGAGACAAAGGTTTATTGGATACCGTTCCTGCGTTCTCGAGCTTTCAGCACTTCAATGACAATCATCAATCAGAACCTCTTGTTCCCGTCTTGAAGCCAATGGTCAACACTGATGACTGTACATGGTACAATGTGTACATGAAGCAGAACGAGGATGAAGCACCGCTGGTGCCTTCTCATCAAAAGGGTCTCTTTGGATTTTCATCCCAGAGAAGGATCACGAGTGCAATCAAACCTCCACCTCCTCCAAATTTGAAGTACTTGAACCTGCGAACTCCTACAATTTGGCTACCTGAAGACGACCAGAACTTGATCGAATATGTAAACATGTTCTCATTTAATTGGGGTGTGGTATCTGCACATTTGTCGAAGAAACCTACAAGAAGCTACCAATCAAACATTGAGCGTCGTACTCCATGGCAATGCTTTGAAAGATACATCCAACTCAATGACACCTTTCAGATCCAAGACATGAGAGGACAGAACTACATGAGCTCTATGAAGTGGCTTGAGCACGCACATCACATTCAAGCGACTACCAAGAGACGTATTTCTCCTCTCGGTGTTGGGCCGGAATCCATTCAACGTGGTCACAAACGTCTTCGCTGGGCATCTATGTTTGAAGGTATGAGAAAGTGCATGAGAAAGAGAGAAAGTGTCACCAGGCCAAATCCAAATCAGACCAGAAAGAATGTTGACGAAAAGAAGCTTATTGCTCCTACTCCTGCCGATCTCTCAAAGCTCAAGTATGAGAGAGACAAGGCGATCCAAGCTGCATACAGCGCTGCTGGACAAACTGGTACAGGTGCTGCAAGAGTTACTCCTAACTCATCTGGGTCCACTGCTGGTCGTACTGGTGCTACTTCTGCACGGGACAATGTTCCATCTACTGGAGCTGCTGGCCAACCACGCTTCGACTCGAGCAAACGACCAAGCTCCGTACCTGCTCAAGCTCCCAAAAGCAGCACTCCGGTTGGTGCTCAAGGTGCAGTTTCCGCTCAGCTGAAGGGCCCGAATGGGACGCAATACAGCCCCGAGCAGTTGCAACAGATGATGCAAATGAAACAACTGGCTCAACAACAAGCTGCAGTTGCCTCGTCGCAGACATTTCCAACAAATGGCGGTGGTACTGTTCCCATGAGGGCGAACAGCAACCCGATTCCATCTACTCAAACTGCTGGATCCCCTGTTCTCCAGCAAGCATTGGCCAACGGTATCAAACATGGTGCTAGTGCTGCCAATACCAATGGACGGAAAGTTGGGATTGTGCCATCTCAAGTGACTTCTGTGCTCCAGCAAATCCAGGCCAACAACCCAAGCATGAGCAAGGCAGATGTCACGAAGATTGCAACACAGTACCTTGCAAACCTGTCCAAACAATCGCGACCAAACAATGGTGTGAATGGTGGGATTATCAAGCCAGGGTTGAACCCACCAAGACAGTCTCAGTCTCAGTCTCCGGTTGTTCAACCCAAGCAGATGCCTGTTAGTGTTCCCACACCCCAACAGATCCTGCAGCAGCAGTCGGCGATGGGTCAGTCATCAGGGCCTAACTCACCAGGTGGACGTGTGAATCCTGTTCAATCACCACTCCCTGCCCAAGCCACCGTTACTTCCACACCGCTGACACCACAACAACAGGCACAGCTGGACATGCTGAAGGCGCTTAATGCCGAACAGATGCAACAACAGGCGAGAAGACAGAAGAGTGATGGTAACGGATCTTAATTTGATGTATTGTTTTTAGCGTAACGAACTCTTTGATGATATATGGCTTATTCGTGGAATTAAACACGAGGACTCATTCATTAATCGACATACAAGTCAACATAACTGTCAATGTCCATCTCGTCCAAACCTTCAGAGTAACTGGCCTTGAGAATGGCATCAACTTTTGCCTTGTCCTGGAAGTGCTCAGAAACATGAGTCTCAAACTTCTTGAGTAAGACTGGCTTGCCTTCTTCACGTCTCTTTCTGTGTCCGATTGGGAACTCCACAACAACTTCATCGAGAATAGTACCATCATTCAATTCAATGCGGAGAGCATTACCAATGTATCTCTTGTCTGGAGAATGGTAGTCAACAGTAAACTGCTTATCCTCAACACAGTACATCTTCTCCCTGAGAGCATCAATATCCGGGTTTGAAGCAATGGCATCACTATAGTCATCTGCTGTCAAGCGACCGTGGATCAAAGGAATAGCAACCATGTACTGAATGCAGTGATCCCTGTCTGCATAGTTGTAAAGTGGTCCCTTCTTGTCAATGATACGCATAGCGGCCTCCTGAGTTCTAATACGGACAGACTTGATGTCCTTGTAGGTCTTACCAAGAGACTTGAGCTTCTTGTTACAGGTCAAGGCAGCCTCAACAGCAGTCTGGGCGTGGAACTCGGCCGGGAATGAAATCTTGAAGAGAACATTTTCCATCACATAGGAACCGTACGGTCTCTGGAACTTGAATTGTTGGCCCTTGAAAAGCACATCATAGAATCCCCATGTCTTGGCAGTGAGAACAGAGGGCATACCACCTTCACCGTTCTTGACGTGGTAGACCAAATTCACAGCTCTGGAGACAGCATCACCGGCAGCCCAAGATTTTCTTGACATAGTGTTTGGAGCGTGTCTGTAGGTTCTCAAAGACTGACCGTCCACAAAGGCCTGGGAGAGAGCATCAATGGTTTGCTCTTCCGAAAGACCCATCATCTTGGAGACAACAGCAGTGGTGGCAATCTTGACGAGGACAACGTGGTCCAAACCAACACCATTGAAGGAGTTTTCCAAAGCTAAACAACCTTGGATTTCATGCGCACGGATCATTGCTTCGAGGACGTCACGGACCTTGAATACTTTCCCATCTCCTCCGACTTTGGAAGCTCTCGTGAGATGGTCAGCAACAGCGAGGATACCGCCCAAGTTGTCAGATGGGTGTCCCCACTCTGCAGCGAGCCAACAGTCATTGTAATCGAGCCAACGGATCAAGGTGCCGATGGCCCAAGCTCCCCGAACAGGGTCGAGCTGGTGCGAGGTCCCGATGACTTTTGTGCCATTAGGGACAATTGTGCCTGGGACAACGGGTCCAACAAGGCGCTTAGGCTGAGGATATTTGAGGGCAGCAAGACCACACCCAAGTGTGTCCAGGAAGCACAAACGGGCCGTGTCGAAAGCCAACGTGGAGTCGATAGGACGGGCGTGGACGTAGTGGGCGATGTCCCTAAGAACAGCATCAGCTGGTGGGCGGGTGTTCTCAGTGAGGATGGCCATTCCACGGGCAAGTGCTCTCTTCATGGGTTCTGGTTGGAGTTTGAAATCAGCATTTCTACCTGGACGTTTCGGGCAATGTCGTACTTTATACTAGGCAACAGGGGGTGTTCGTGTACCGATTCTGTTATTTAGCGCAGGCCACGTACCGCTTGTGGGGATTGTGTGTGGGGAAAGGGGCAACACAATACACTAACACCAGCACTTCGGCTCCGTCTACGGAGACCCATCTACGGTCAAATGGCGATCGATAGTGATAATTAAAGTACTGAAGCGGAGGTAGATACATTCATAGCTTGTTCAACATCTCAAGCGTCATGCTCTTCGGACGTTCAATCGGCAATCCGTAGATGCGGTCCCACACAAGTTGCGCGAGGGGTCCCAGGGCTCTGGAGCCACCAAAGATGACCGTGATGAACAACAACTCCTTCAATCCGTAATGCAAGAAAAGCACGCCAGAAGATGAATCGACGTTTGGGAACGGGTTCTTGGTCTTACCATGCTTGGTAAGAACCCCTGGGGCAACTTCGCTCAGCTTCTTGACCAGCAAGAAGTTAGAATCATTGGCAAACTCCTCTGGTCTCTTGAAACCAAACTCCATCATTGCCTGGAAGCGTGGATCTGGTTTTCTGAGAACACCATGGCCGTACCCGGGAATGACACGCTTGGAGTTGAGAAGGGACCATAAATGGGCCTCGATCTTGTCGCTGCTAGTGATATCACCACCGATGGCCTCTTTCATCTCCAACAAAAAGCGCACCACTTCCTGAGCTGCAAGCCCGTGAAGTGGTCCGGCAAGCCCGGATAGACCGGCACTGTAGCTAAGGAACGGGTCACTCAGAGCGGACCCAACAAGATGGGTTGCGTGGGCACTGACGTTGCCGCCTTCGTGGTCTCCGTGAAGCGCACAGTACAGACGGATCAAGTTCACAAAGTCGGCGCTCTGATCAGCGGAAAGGCCGTTAACGTTGGCAGAGTCCGCGGTGTATCCCATCATCTGAGCCATGTTGTAGGACCAGTCCTTAGAGGTGTCAAGCTGTCCCAAGGGAATACCTCCGTGGTAAGAATGAGAGTAGATGGCACCGATCAAAGCAGGAAGCTTAGCCAACAATCTAAGGGAGTCATCCAGCACATATTCCCAGTAGGACGTCTTTGGGATTCCCTTTGCGTAGGCAGAAGCAAACTTGGAGTCGTGATTCAGAGCAGCAACAGCAATGGAGAGCTGCGTCATTGGGTGAAGTGACGGAGGAAGGGACTTGAGTAGCTTGTCAATGTGCGCTGGGAGGGCAGCATGTGCCATTAGATCGGCACTGAGAGCATCCACTTGAGCTTGGCTGGGGATCTCTCCGGTCAACAGAAACCAAAACATGGACTCGGGCAAGAATTCGGCCTTAGCACTCCCTGCCTCCTCACTCTGTGTAGGCAACAAACGCTGGCACTCCTCGATGGTACGACCGTGGAAGGTGACACCTTTCTCAGGATCGACACTGGATGCCTCCCACAACAGAGCAGAATAGCCCCTCATTCCACCCAGAGTTCCTCCAACAGTCATATCTCCAATCTTTTTGGTGGCCTCACTCTTGACGCGCTGATAGAGCTCCACACGCTCTGGGATGGCCCCCTTGAGCACAGACTTGATGTCCGGTTGAGTGGCAAAGCGACGTACCTGTGTGATCCTTCTGAACATTTGTGTCTTTATGTATGTCAAAGCAGTGCAAACCCCTTGAACTAGTGTCCCACCATTGCCTTTTATACTTAAATTCGCTCCCCCTTTCCCCCGCCATCTAACTTCGGCTTCTCCACATTGTCTGCACAAAGTGCCCAAAACAAAAAACGCCTCAACGCCTACCCGCAACTACACCGCACAGAATTGATGACCATAATCTATGAATGCCTGTTGAGGGACATGTGGGTGCTCTATATAACAGAGGAGAAAACATGATGTAAGAAACGGGGGAAGTGGATGGCGTGTACATCACACGCTGATTAAAAACCCATTCCGAATTCCAGCTCATACGAGAGAGAAAGCAGAACACAAAAAAAAGAGATGGGCTCCCAGAGAGTTGAGTCACTGGAATAAAAGGGTTATAGGGGTCATAAGCATCGTTATAGAAGTTTGTATGAGGGTGAGGTTAGAACTTCAATGGCTTTGGCTGCTCCCATGGGTTGGTCTGGTCGGTGAAGTGACCATAAGAGGCAGTCTTGAAGTAGATTGGTCTGGCCAAGTCCAACTCCTTGACAACAACACCTGGTCTCAGGTCGAAGTTCTTTCTCACAATAGCAACCAACTCGTCAGAAGAGTACTTAGAGGTACCGTATGTCTCAACAAAGATGGAAAGTGGCTCAGCAACACCAATGGCGTAGGACAACTGCACAAGAGCTCTTCTAGCCAACTTGGCATGGACAAGAGACTTGGCGATCCATCTGGCAGCGTAAGCAGCAGATCTGTCAACCTTGGAGAAGTCCTTACCGGAGAAAGCACCACCACCGTGAGCACCCCAACCACCGTAGGTGTCGACAATGATCTTTCTTCCAGTCAAACCGGCATCACCCTGTGGACCACCGATCACAAATCTTCCAGATGGTTGGATGTGGTAGATTGTCTTGTCGTCAAGCAAGTGCTCAGGAATGACCTGCTTGATGATGTGCTCCTGAATCTCAGATCTCAAATCCTCAGTGGAGATCTCGTCAGCGTGCTGGGTGGAGATGACGACAGTGTCAACTCTCACTGGGATGACGGCACCGTTGTCGTGCTTGTACTCAACGGTAACCTGTGTCTTGGTGTCAGGTCTCAACCATGGCAAAGCACCCGATCTTCTGGCATCAGCCAAGGCCTTGTTCAGCTTGTGAGCCAACAAGATGGTCAATGGGAGCTTTTCGTCGGTCTCATCGGTGGCATAACCGAACATGATACCCTGGTCACCGGCACCGAGGTTCTCGAGGGCTTCCTCCAAGTGCAAACCCTGGGCAATATCGGAAGATTGCTGCTCAATGGCAACCAAAACGTTACAGGTCTTGTAGTCGAAACCCTTAGCAGAGTCGTCGTAACCGATGTGCTTGATGGTGTCTCTGATGATCTTCTGGTAGTCCAACTGAGCCTTGGTGGTGATCTCACCAAAGACCATGATCATACCGGTCTTAGCAGCAGACTCACAGGCTACCTTGGACAATGGGTCAGCAGCCAAACAAGCATCGAGGATAGCATCGGACACCTGGTCACAGATCTTGTCTGGGTGACCCTCACCAACGGACTCGGAGGTGAAGAGGAAAGTTTCGGAAGCAGCAGTCATTTTCAAAGGAGAAAGAGGTTAAAAGCGGGTGATGTTCCGGGCCTTAGTTCGGAGCGTGGGCGAGATATGGGAATTTTTTTCTCCCTTTATACGGTTGAACGAGCACATGGAAAAAAAAAACGGATGTGGCGCAAACCGCCCGATCACGTGAAAGTGCGAAATCTTTATCGCATGTGATTCGTTGCGAATTTGCATGTGCTTGCGTGCAAGAGATCTGGACCTCTAGTACACTACACGTGGACAAGCTATAGTACAAACAGGTTTGGCATTTCTTTATCAGATGGTGACCTCTATCATTGGCCCCCACCAATAGACATCATGGCTGGGTTATTTGACTGCACCTTGGCGAGATGCTCCAAGTCGAATAGCGTAAAGTCGACATCAGTCTCTTCACTCAACTCTCTATACTTCGACAACCCGAAATCCTCCAAGGTCTGTGCGTCCTGATAAACGATAGATCCTTCCTCGTTATAGATACGAGCATTTGCAAACATAAGGTGGATGTCCTCAATGAACTCACGAAGCGTGTGGTAGATGTTGCTGTTGATTCTTTTCTTGATCACATCAAATGCGATGGGGTACTTGATGAGCATGTAGTAGTCAGGGTATAACTTCTTCGCAGGCTTCACCATAAAGATGTCACTAAGGCGACGGCCATCCTCGTTCACATAGTCGATCAAGTCCTTACAAATGTTCTCACACTGCAGGTTCAACGTCTCACGCTGATCGGGCCCCAATGATTCAGGTCTTGGGGTACGACTTGCTGGTGTTTGTCCACGACCGACTGGAGCACCACGTCCACGACGAGGAAGGGCAGCCTTCTTACCACGGGAAATAGCGGCTGGGGTCGATGCGGCCGAATTCATATCATCATCGCCTGGAGGGACACTTCTTCTCTTCTTACCAATAAATTCGTCATCTTCATCATCGTCATCATCACCACCATCACCATCGTCATAGTCTTGCCTTTTCTTTCTGTTACGCTTCTTCTTCTTTGGGACATCATCGTAGCCTTCATCAGAGTCTTCAATCTGGGCATCAATTTCTCTCAACCACTGCTCTTCTGACATGTTGTCATCGTAGTACATCTGCTTGCGTTCTCTAGCACCACGACCCAGTTCCACATCTTCCTTAACAGCAATGTACTGAGTTGGATCCTTGGAGAAGACAGATGGAAGCTCAGCCTCTGTGATCAAACGGCCTTGGAGCTTCTTCGACTGATTTTCCTCATCCATCTTCTTGAACAATTCAAGTTCGTTTTCATTTCTGGACAATATCTCATTTAGTTCATCATCATCCAATTCGTCATTGTCATCAGCCTTTTTGCTCTCTTCAGCTTCCAACAAGGCTCTCAAAAGAGCCTCCTGTTCCTCTGCAGTGGACTTGTTATCGAATTTACCAGCCTGGATGACCTTACCATCAATATCCAACTTCTGATGAGCACGCTCCAAGATCACTTCTTCAACAGAATCCTCAGTAATCAATCTCAAGATACGGACTTCGTTCTTCTGACCAATTCTGTGAGCTCTATCTTGGGCCTGAAGGTCCTGGTGAGGGTTCCAATCTGTATCAAAGATGATAACAGTATCAGCGGTCTGCAAATTCAATCCCAATCCGCCAGCTCTCGTAGATAATAAGAAAGCAAAGTAGTCGGAGTCAGGAGCATTGAAAAGTTTCAACAGCTCTGTACGATCATCTGGTTTGGTGGAGCCATCGAGTCTCATGTACTTCAAGTCGTTGAGCCTCAAGAAGTCTTCCATAATATCCATGATCTGAGTCATCTGAAAGAAGATCAACACTCTATGACCGCTTGCCTTGAACTTTGGAAGAATTCTCTGCAACAATTCGAACTTACCAGCAGTTCTCCAAATGTTGTTATTGGTCTCATGGTTTGGGTTAATTAGATCTTCAATATCTTCAAAGACAAAGGGATGGTTACAGATCTTTCTCAGCTGCATGACTGGATTGTTTAATCCCTTGACTGGGCGGACATTTTCGCCGTCTGGATCACAAATGAAGATTTGATGGGTCTTCAACATTTGCTGGTATAATGATCTCTGCAAAGAACTCATCTTACATTTGATCACCTTCTCAACCTTGTCCGGCAAATCTTTCTCAACATCCTTCTTCAAACGACGCAACAAGAACGGTCTCAAAACTTTATGCAATCTCCTAATAACCAACAATGTCTCTTCTTCGGAAAGCTCGATCTTATCTTGGCCACCAGTGTTTGCGAATGGCGTATTGAACCACTCATCAAACGATTTCACTGAATTGAAAATCTTCGGTAGAACGAAATTCAACAACGCCCACAACTCAGGCAAGTTGTTTTGAAGGGGTGTACCTGTTAAAATCAAACGATAGTCCGTGCGGTAGTACTGTGTCAATGTGGAAGACAACTTGGAGTTACTGTTCTTCATTCTGTGGCCTTCATCAATGATCATATGAGCCCAGTTGATCTTGGACAACAGAGGGCGATCTTTAATGATGTACTCAAACGTGGTCAACAGAACCTGGAAGTTTCCAGTCCTGATATCGTGCTGCATGTAACGTCTAGACTGTGGATTGCCCTTGTATGTGATCTTCTTGAGAGATGGTGCCCACTTCTCGAACTCCAAGTTCCAGTTTGTGAGGGTGGATAATGGAACAATGACCAAGAACGGACCTGGAACATTCTTTACCTCAACAAGATATGTGATCAAAGATATACTCTGGATGGTTTTACCCAAGCCCATTTCATCTGCCAAAATACCATTCAAATGGTTATTGTAGAGAGAAACCATCCACTGTAAACCCTTCATTTGGTATTCCTTCAACTCACCACCAATGAGGATGCTTGGTTGGACCTTGACTTCCTCCTTTATTCTATGTGCAACAGAGTAGTAGTCAATGTTTTCCTCATCATCCATTTCGTCAAACTCTTCATTGACATCTCTTCCAATGGACTTGGCATGCTCATGGGTTTCCTTCTGTTGTTCTTTGACAGCCTGGGCCAAGGAGTCCAAGAAAGTGTTCGTCTGCTTTAACAAATGAGTGATTCTTGTATCCTTTGTTTGATCCAATAATTTGATATATGCCTCCTCATCGTTCGCTTTCAAAGCTTGCAAACGCTGCTTTGCATTTCTCTCAATTCGCCTTTGCTCCTCTTTTTCGATGTTGGCATGTGCATTCAAGATTGACCGTCCAAATTTAACAATCTGATCTCTTTTCTCGTTTCTCTTACGAATGATAGAGCTTGAATCACTCGTTAGTTTCTCAATTTCTTCATACTTCTTCTTGTGTTCAATCTTGCGCTTCATGTTGAGATGTTTCATATGAAGAACACTGGTTGTTGAGGCGTCCAAGAGATTGATCTTTCGAATCTTCGCCAAGAAGTTCGGATGTGTGTTTGTAAGCAAAGAGTTCTTGAAGTAGTTGAAGCTCACAACATGTCCTCTCATGGCCTTCTGCAACGGCAGAAGCTGCAAAGCGTAATAATCAATCGCATCATCCAACTTCATCACTTTATTGTCATCAGCGCGTTCCAAGGAACTGAACTCCTCCAATGCTGCACTGATTTCCAGCTGTATTGTGGCTTCACGTAACTCTGCAGCGCCATTGAGGTCCAAACCTGGCGGTAACACACCTGGGATGATGACCCTCGACTTCGGATGATGCAAGGTGTCGTAAGGAACATCAGTATGCTGTATTGGGTATGTGAAGCTGTCAACTTGAAGTTTTGGATCGTTGATTGGTACGATTGTATTGATCTGTGGTCGCATTTCCTTAAGCTTGTCGATTGGAACAGGTTTTTCCAGGGCTTGGCTCTGTACGACTTGTATTGGAATTGATGGCGAGTTTTTTCCAGGTACTATCGGTGTTCCTTGTTGTGAAATTTGGATAGACTGTCCAACAATAGGTGAAGCTCCATTAGAAGTTGATGGAGGGATGGACGAATGTGGGGAGATATGAGCTAGCGATGTACCGATTTGAGATACCTGGGAAGATTGCTGAAGCCCACCAGATAAAAGCAAATCAGTCTCTGGCGGCCTCATATTCGAACCTGAAACGGATTGTTGGAGCTGCACCGGTGAGCCACTCTTTCCAAAGCTGTTCTTCATGGATGACACCAAGATGTTGTTCACCTCAGGGGGGATCGGCATATTCTTGACAAGACATTTGAATGCTGCAATCTGTGCTTTCAGAAGGATGGATTGATATGGAGCAAAAAGACCAGAGTTGATCTGATTTCTGGGTGGTATCTGTGATGATTGTGTCTGCATCTGGTTCAAGTGGGGTGAGGAAGATGGCATACCAGGCGAACCACTTGTGCCAGGAGCGAATCCGTTGCCATCGATTCCTTGTGGACGTTGCATCGACATCTGGGATGGAATCATCGATGGACCGCCGTTCTGGGGCTGCTGCCGGTTCTGTTGTGGAAGCTGCTGCTGTTGTTGTTGTTGTTGTTGTTGTTGTCTAGCTATCTCCTGCTGCTTTGATATCTGCTTTAACAGTTTAGAAAGCTGTACAAACTCATTATTCTGTCCAGCATTCTCACCAAGCTGGGCCTTAAGCTGTTGCCAACGCTATGAAACTTTGTTAGTATAGTGTTGTGTCTGTGGGGATGTTTGGGCGGCACAGCAGAGGTTTGTTTTGGGTCTTGTGGATCCTGAGCGGCAAGGATTGAAAGTGTCATGTATACTGTGCGTTGCATAAGTGTGGGAAATGTTAATGTGTTGTAAGTCGTAAATCCAGACAATTAAGTGGGGATACGCGTTAGTGTAAACAACGCCGCGTGTTGTGTAGTGTGTGTGTGCCTGTTGCGTGGCTTGCTGTGTGTACAATGGGTGTGCGTCTGTGTGTTGCCGTAGTGTAGAATGGTTTACTTACGTAGTACAGCTTCTGAACCTCCTCTTTGGGAAAACTCCGGTTCAAGTCCATGTCTGCGACGTTCGTGTAACTCTCAGCCTGTGGAGGAATCCCCGTGAAAGGTTGGCCCTTCATAATTCTTGCCGGCGCAAAAGCCGCCGCCACTTTCTTTTTCCCGCGCTTAACTACCAAATGCGGAAGTTGTGTGCTAATTACAAATTAAGAGAAGAAATCGCACCAGTTGTCAGTTTATACTATATGGTGGCAACTCATCGGTTTGGTCACTGTCGACACGTGTCTTCAGTTGTTCAAACTCTTGACCAAACTCCATAGCACCACCCTCGTTAAACACAACTCTCAGTTCCCATTGATAGAGGTAATTGAGCCCCCCGTTGGCGTTAGTGATACGGAACACCATCTTGTACTTATTGCTCCCAAGCCACGGTATCTCCAATTTGTAGGACGTGATGTCCTTATATAGGAGGGAGAAGTTATCGTTGTGTCTAGAGCTTGGAGTTGCCAGCACAACCAATCTCTGTGATGTGAGGTATGCTTGACCCTTGATACTAGTGGTCTCCGCCTTCGGTTGATTCAAAGGTGTGAGCTCGATTAGAATAGGTTGCTGTTGTCGATATCGTATGGTTTCGTTTGGGAAGGGTACAAATGGTACAGAGCCATCTTGCCTTGTTACCCAGTTGAGGGACATTGTGAGTATTTTGCCGCTTGATTATTGAAACGAAAAACTGATCAGTAGATATTAGAAGTTAAAAGTTAGAAATGGCGCAAAGATAAATTTCTAGGGGTGCGGGGCCAACCGCGGTTTAAACTATACGAAGGCTATGACATTTTTGCGTGAAGATTAACCGAAAAGATCCTCAAGGTCCGCATCATCCAAATCAATTTCAGGAGCGGAAGATTCCTGTGGTTCTGGTGCTTCTTCCTCCTGGACATCTTCGTCTTCTTCCATATCTTCATCATCATCCATGTCATCATCTTCATCGTCCTCATCATCGTCTTGTCCGAGAGTAGATGCGTCTTGAGCAATGCTTGGACGACTAGTGCTCTGGTCATCTGTATCCTGTTTTCTGGAGTTGGTCTTATCTTCACTGATTCTGAGCTGTCTTTTCTTGTTCTCAAGTTCTTGCTCAAGTTTGGACATGGTGTTGATGAATCTGTCTCTGAGCAATGGGTTACTCGTTTTGTCCAACTTCGCTCTGTGCTGTTCAATCGTTCCTTCCAGCTCCTTGATCTCGTCTCTAAGAAGAGCATTGTGTTGTTCGTCTTCGTCAATCTCCACTTTGCGATGGACTCCAGCGTCATGGTCACTCATGTCATCATCATCGTCATCGTCGTCATCGTCGTCATCATCGTCGTCATCGTCGTCATCGTCCTCCTCGAGAGCCTGCTCGAGTTCCAGTTCAAGGTCGTCAATTCCATCGTCTTCGCCCAATGTCTCTTCAGTAATGGACTGTTGTTCTCTATCTCTTGTAGCTTGGAACATGTTTTTGGCGGATTCCTCTTCATCAATGACACGAGATGGAAGTTGGGCAATAGAATGCGAAGGCTCTTCCATGCTTGCTATTGAGTCTGGGTCAACCAGTTCAAAAGAAGTTTGCATGGCTTCTTCGTCCATGCGGAGTAATTCATCCACGCGGGCTTCGATGGATTCGATGCGTTGCTTCGTCAATTCACGACGGTGATGGCTCTTGGCAATGTTCTTGAGAGGAGCGGTGATACCGCTGTGATATTCTTCCTCAGCAGGAGATATATCGTTTATCTCAGACTCCTTTTCAATTCTCTTGAGAACCACAAGTATTTGACTCAGGTCGGTGGATTTGAACATGTTCTTTCTGTCGACGGTTTTGTTGACTTCAATGATGTTGGGCAATCGCATAAGTTTCCCCACGTAGAGTGTTTCGTTAACATGGATCCAGCATCTGCGCCTGTCTTTCCACTTGATGGAGACCCCTGAAAGATCACCGGTTTCAACACAGTGACGGACGTAATCGAGTTCAGCATCGGGTAGCATGCGGAGCACTATAGCCTGCTCAATTAATGGATCATCTTCAATTTCTGAGTCCTCTGAGTCGTATCCCTCACCAGGGATACGCGTTGGTTTGACTCTGATTCGTGGAACGCTTCTCTTTGCCAGTTCTGCAGGTTTCTTCGAACCGAGTTTGATCTTGATGTTAGGTTTAAAGTCTGTCGAGGGAGGCGCAGGAGGCGCAATGCGCATCTTAATTTTCGGCGCCTTTGTCTCGCCATCACCCTTGGTGTCTGATGATAAAGCCTTAAACTTGATTTTGACCGCGGGTGCCATTATTCTTGCTGTGATGGTATGGGTGTTGATGTACCTTAATTGTTTGAGGGCGGGAAGGTAAAAAACCAAAAAAAAAAAAAAAAAAACACAGAACAGATCGTCTCGGAAACTTCTTCTCCACGGTTGTTTCTAAATCCACTCCAAAAATGGTACGAGTGCCTCTTCCGACTGTTCTGAAGCGGTCTAAGCAACATAGTATATCGTTTTTGAAGAATGGAGATGTGGCATCCCGGTTATGTGACAAGTTGGGGTACCATTACAAGGGCGATGAGCTGAGCCTACTAGACATATATTCCGGCAACATGGTCTTCTCGTGTGCTCTACACAATGCTCTACAGCCTAAGCAGCATCTTTTGCTGGAGCCAAGACCTCAGATGGTCAAAGGTATCGAGGCACATCTGGCTGATCTGGCTAAGGATCCAAGCACCAGGAGACACACAATGCAGCTGGTGGGCAAGAACCCATACAACTGGAGCACATACCTCGAACTGACAGACGAGAAGACCGGTATTGTGCAGCCAGGTTTTGAAAGAAGAGAACACGTGCACTCAAAACTTCTACTAGCAGGCAACGTGCACGAGGAGGTACTATTGATGCAGTGGTTGGCTTGTCTGGGGTATCACAATTGGATCCAGCGCTTTGGGAGTGTGAGGATGTTACTTTGGGTTCCTGAGGCAACTGCAATCAAAGTGCTGGCACAACCAGGACAAAGCACCCGCACCAAGTGTTCAGTCGTGAGGGAGGCCTTTGCAAACTGTCGTCTCATGGCCACTGTCGACACTGCAAAGACAGCCAAGTTTGCAGATGAGGTGCTGGAGTGCGCAGAGATTTTACCTTCATCGGACGTTACGAGCGGTCCCATATCCCTGATCGAGCTCACGCCCAAACTGCATGAATCACTGGACATCTACGACTGGGACTATGTGACCAAGAACATGATGATCTTGCGCACCCGTCCTGTGGAGGAGAGCGTGCGGAACCTTGGACCTGGTGCCATTGACTACTTCAGCTCCAAGCTTCCCGCCTCCATGCTCACACAACGGGTCAAGGACCTCAGCGCACTAGACTTCATAGCAATTACGAAGCTCTTTTCTCTGTGGCCCTTCAAGCCCGATATTGATGATACCTTTGAGGAGGCGTGAAACTTGTACATTGGCACACGCACACACAACCAAAAAAATGCGCTCCCCTCCCATACTTTGTTTTTGTAGTCGCGTCACAGTCTAACACCAACAATCACCAACCACAAGGCCAAAATGCACCTGATTCTGGACGTTACCGCTCTAACGAAGGGTCTTGGTAACATTCGCAAATGGCTGGAGGCGGATGTCGTGCTGTGGATTCCGGCCTACACCATCCACGAGCTGGACTTCCTCAAGAAGGGACTTTCCATAGCCGCCACCAACGCTCGTGAAGGCATCCGTCTGATTGAGAACGTTGTGTCCGGGGCAGACGCCGTCATGGCCGCAAAGATTTTGATTGAGAGCCCCAAGGAGGCTGGTCCCAAGTGGAAGAACTGTATGCGTTACAAAGTCCGTGCCCCGCGCCGTCATGAGTTCCCTCAACATCGCCAAGCAGTTCCAGCAACACTCTCCGAGAGCCAGGCCATCACCCTTGAAAAGGCACCGGCTGATATGGAGCGTGCTGATATGCCGGGAAGATTCCGATTTTTGATCCGTCCGCTGATTGAGAAGGTACACATTGATCCTGTTGAGTGGCTCTTTGTCACAGAGGATGCTACAACCCGTATCTGGTGCGAGAGCTTCAGAGTACCCTGCATCAATGTTGCACAGGCGGATGCTCTTCTCTTTGACGCTAACAGAGATGCTACACCCACCTCTGAGGTGATTGGTACTCCGAAGAAGAAAGGAAGGAAATCCAAGGCAGCAGAAAAGGAGGTGATGATTCAGAGCTTTGACAAGATTGGCTTTGCTCCAAGAGGTAAAGGTGATTTGTGGGTGCCATGATCTTCTTTCCAAACAACCAGAGCAACAACACTGTCTATCTTTTCCACACGTGGAAGCATAACCACTAGCGAGATTGGTAACAATGGCTCAAGCCATCAACACCAAAGTATGCCTATTACTACTACGATGTGGCCCGCCGCATGAAGCTTACGTCTCGAGAGATTTGAAATTTGGTTCACCCCTTTATTCAAAAACAAACACACAAGTGCCTTTCATAGGCTTGTTAGTATTTTTCTCTTAACTCCAGTTATATAAAAATGGGTTCAAAGGATATGCTTCATCAGAAATTTAGTCAATGGTTGTACTCATCGAGCCCGGTACTGAAACAAGGCCCTAACATTAGAGATGCCAGAAAAAAACATACTTAGAAAAAGACAATCATCATTCAGATATCACTCGGGTCCCTGGTATCGGCATGTACATACTTATTTTTTTTTCGCTTCAGTTGATAAAAGTGAAAACAAGAGAGAGAAGATACACAAAATTTTCCTTCTTGAGTGGCATTTTCTTTAGGGCAACAAATTACCCGTCTACAATTGACAGATACATCATCTCGATTCACTTGACACAGGGATGGAAGCTTAAGTCGAGACAGATTCCCTTGCAATGTCACAATTCAGAGCTCCCGAGTTTGTAGTACCGGGTCTGCTGGTGAACAGAGGGGTGTTTTCTTCGACTTGCAAAGTCAGCTTGTCAGCAGGCGGCTCCTCCAAATCAGAAACTTGAATCATCAATTGCTTGACTTTACCACGCAACTCGTCTATCTCCTGGTTACAAAGAGTCTGTTTGTTGAACAATCTCGTCTTCCATTCCTTGAAGTGCTTCTCCTGGCTGACGATCAAATCATTGTACTTCTTCTTGTTGATGAGATGCTTCTGAACAAATACAGGACTCCACTCGACAACCAACTCATCAAGCTGTTCCCTTCCAAACACAGAGAGTGCCAAAGCAGTCTCAACACCACTGAAATTATCCACCTCCGTCCGAGACAAACCCATTGCCTGCAACTTTTTCATATAGGGCGGTCTGTCTTGGTTCATGCTGGACCCATCAAAGGTGGTGATCATCTCCTGTGCTCTGATGACTCTAGTACGCAGCAATCTTGCACGGCAGGCTTCATAGTATGTCTCAGTGCTCTGAATCAAGTCCACCATATTGTCCCTCATCAAGAAATTCCTCAACTTTACAAAGTCACAATGAGCTGGGTTCATCACTTCAGCCACGCCCCAATGGTACTTTCTTCCACGTACTGCTTCTGCGTTATCATGCACCTGAACAAAAGATTCTGATCCGATCAATGAGAAAGGAATTTGCTCGATGATTGAAAGCTTGACCGATTCGTCTTCAACAAACTCGCATATCTTGATACCTTGTGTCCTGATAATATTTCTTATCAAGTCCTTGGTCTCCTCCATCTCTTCTGATGTTAATGTATCAGCTTTTTGAATAACCGGTATCAAGTTGACACGCGTGGAGATATGCTTCATTGTCTCAATCTCAACAGGGGAAAGGCCACGGGAACTGGGATTGATGAAGAAAAGGCAAGCATGTACACGATTGTCAACCTTTCTGATCCTGGATGGCTGCTCCTCTTGAAACATATAGAGTCTAAACTGCTCATCAAGATAATCTGTGATGAAAATGTAAGCGAACTGATTGTCGATGTAATCACAGAACCCAGGAGACTCGACGACGCTAAGATCCAAATTGAAGTGTTCCTCAATTAAGTTCAAACGGTGCTTCAAGATACCAGTATTCTTTGGAATTTTGACATTCGGAACTCTCGAGTCAATCTCGGACCACAAGCTGGGCAAGACGTTGGAGCCAAACAAAGTGTTGATGAAAGTGGTCTTACCACAGCCAGCTTGGCCAACAAGCAAGAGGTTGAAGGTCGCACCCTTCTTCGCCTTCATGGACTCAACTTGTAGTGGATATCTGTCTATTCCAGCGTTATAGTAGTTGTTTCCATGCGTTTGGCTTGGTCTGGCTACAGCCAATGTCCTTTCTCGATGGTGTTGCAGGTTCTTGAGTCGCTCATTCAAATCATGGACCAGTGGCGGGCAGGAAAGTACATAAGGCATCATGATCGTTAGTTTGTGGGAATCGGTTCCCTCTTAGAGCAATTGTGATTATAGATTTGTGTTTGTGTTTCATGCCTATAAATTTCTCTCTTGTTTAAGTGACACAAAAGCGGAACTGGCTTGCCGGTATCCAGGTTCCGATCTACGACAACCTGGAGGGGGTCGAACACCTAATATGCAGACATACAAGACCTTCATTTTCATATTTCACTGCTGGTCTCGAGCTTAAAGACGATTGGCGGAGGTGGGACTCGACCATGGCTTTAGCTGTAGGCGGCGATATGTCGTAATCACTGACAGTAGCGAGTACTCCCATAGAGTCTGGCACTTCTATTGGAGCTTTGATCGCTGACCACCACTTTTTAATAGTACAATACTGTTGAAAGGACGTAGAGACCAGATTTTGATGGCAAGACGACGGGCGCGAGAACCCCCTTTGGGCAAGCTGCATCAACCATACACATGTTCTCAGCCAGTGCTATATTCACCCTCAAAGCCGGTATTACTGTTAACTGAAAAGGCGCAGACATTTCCTGAATTGGCAAGCGCGTATCGACTACGCTGTAATTGTTTGCTGATGGCCCCTTGGCGCGCCCAAGTTGATAAGACGATTTGCGGATGTGTCAAAAAAAATTCTGTACTACCTGATAACACAACCTTGCCACCGAGGTTTTTCTTTATAAATCATGCACGCACAGCTCTATGTTTCTCTCAAACATATGAGACACCAAAATGTCTGACTACATATTGTCCCAGGGCATCGGTTACGGATACATTGTCGGACTCGGGTCCGCATTCGCCCTCATCATGGTGGGCGTCACCTACATCCTCTCCCGCTACATGAACCAGGTCCAGAACTCTGAAAGATTCACCACCGCCGCTAGATCAGTCAACAGTGGTCTCATCAGCTCCGCAGTTGTCAGCTCTTGGATTTGGCCTGCTTCCTTGCTCACTTCTGGTCTCTGGGGTTACACCTACGGAATCTCTGGCGGGTTCCTCTATGGTATCTCAGGAACAACCCAGATTTTTGGCTTTGCCCTTCTGGCCATTGAGATCAAGAGAATCGCTCCAGCCTGTCATACAGTTGCTGAGATTATCAAGGCTAGATACGATATGCCTACCCATTGGGTCTACATGTTCTACATCACAGCTACGAATCTGATGGTGGCTTCGTGTCTGTTGCTGGGAGCATCTCAGGGTTTTAATGCTTCTACAGGAATCAACATCATTGCCGCCAACTTCCTTCTTCCCCTTGGGGTCTGTATTTACACAGCTACTGGAGGCCTTAAGGCAACTTTCATCTCCGATTGGATACACACTGTGATTATCTATATTGTCGTCTTGGTTCTCTGCTTTAAGGTTTTTTGTACTTCAGAAATTATTGGGTCCCCAGGTAAACTCTGGGATATGCTCCAAGAGGCCCAAGAGAAGTTCCCATCGACAACTGGTACAAACTACCTCAACTTCCGAAACCCGGAGATGTTCATGACCACCTGGGCCGTGTGTGTTGGTGGCTTTGGTTCTGTTTTTGGCGATCCTTCTTATGGTCAGAAGGCTATTGCTGCTTCTCCATCCGGTGTATTGAATGGTTATGTCATTGGTGGTCTCTGTTGGTTGACCATTCCTTGGGCTTTAGGGACCGCTGGCGGTCTCACTGCGAGGGCCCTCTTGACTTACCCTGGATTCAAGACATACCCAAATGCCCTAACAACACCCGAGGCAAACGCAGGTCTTCCCGTCATTTATGCATATGGAGCCATTCTTGGAAAGAGTGGTGCTGCTGCTGCCGTCTTGACTTTGTTCATGAGTGTCACCTCAGCCATGTCTGCAGAACTCATCGCTTTCTCATCTGTCTCCACCTTTGATGTCTATAGAGGCTACATCAACCCAGCTGCCACTGGGGCCCAGCTTGTCAGATTCAGTCATTTCTCCACCATGGGTTTCAGTTTGATTGTTGCCTGTGTCTCTATTATCTTCAATTATGTTGGTGTCTCTGTTGGTTGGTTGATTGGTTTCTACGGTATTATTCTTGTGCCTTCTATCTCTGTGCTCACCTACACACTCTACTCCACCAGAACAAGCAGCTTTGCTTGCACCTATGGCCCACCAATCTCGACACTTGTCGGTATTATTTGCTGGATTTGTTCTGCTTATGCCTATGGTGGAGCCGTTAATAAGAACACTTTGATGACCGCCCAGCCATCGATTGTTGGAAACTTTGTCTCTCTCGGATGCTCTGTGATTTTGATCCCATTTCTTTCCTACCTGAAACCTGATATTATTGCCTTCGATTTTGCTATCTTTCATAACTCCTTCGCTGCTGGTGATGACGCCGACGAGGAAGAGATCAGAGCTATGGAGATTTCTGAGAGGGAAGCACAGGATCTCAAGAAATCTTCCAAGATTGCACTTATTTTGAATGCCATCTTGCTTGGCGGCGGCTATATCATTGTTCCTCTCTGTTTCTATTGCACAGACTACACATTCTCCAAGAAATACTTTACACAATGGGTTGTGATTATGATGATCTGCCTTCTTGTGGCATCGATCTACATCATCATTTTCCCAGTTTACCAGGGAAGACAAGATCTTATGCGCTTGTTAAAGGCAATTAAGGATGGTCCTGTATACAATGAGGGCATTGAAAGCTCATCCATCTCCTCTGTGGATGATGCAGAGAGGGTTGAGGTTAAGGCAGAGAGTAAAAATGAAGTTGAATCAGCTTGAATAGAAATACATAGATTACTCGAATTACAGCCAATACACAAACTAATTAACAATCAATCCCAAGGCAATTTTTAAATCTAGAATCAATATTTGACTTGTAAAACTAATTGCGCATTGTTTGGGTTCTTCTCATATAAATCCACGTCAGACCAGTCTCAGGGACGTTCTGCTTTGAACCTCCATCATAAATGTTGTTGACACTCTGATATCTCTTCGTTAAGTTCTAATTCGGAAGCACCTCGTTTGACCCGGAATCGAGCTTATATCTTGATATTCACCTCCCATACTGCCGTCAAAGATCTTCAAAACATGGCAAGGAATCCTCAGATGGAAAACCATCACCATTTATAGATGAAGCTAATAGCTGGGCGATTCGGGACTGATCGATCTAAAACAACAAGTAAAGAGTTGAAGCAGGAGATGTGAATAATAATCGTGAAGCTTGCAGTAATTTTGCTCTTCGGTTCGGCCTGCTTGGAGAATGTTGAGGAATATAAGTTAGTTGATAGACTGAAATCCATAGAGATCTTGTAAGATACGGAGGCAGTAACGCCGAAGGGTGACTTGATGACTGGTGTTATCTTGAAGAGCTGATTGAACGGATCAGGAATCCACAGGGCACTCCTTTCGTTTCGCCATCAACCGCTTCATGCTGTAGAGCACCCTCCTCGTTAGTTCATGGACATCAACCATCTCAACTACGAGACCCTCCCTGCACCGATACTGGGTGCAATTGTAGGAACAATACTCGTGAAGAACCCAGCACCTTGCTTCAAGTACGAAGTAACAGTAATAAATGGGCAACTACACGTATTATCTCGAAATTGGCGTCATTTTTGTATTAAGACAGGTACGTATTTTTGTAGGAAAGAGCGGAGTGAGGGATATGATCATCTTAGGGGCATTAAAAATCAAACAGTTGGTGCACCTGGCATTGGTGTAGCTGGGATGGTGATGTAAGAGTTTGTGCTGGTAGCTGTGCCGGCATAAACGATGTAGAAACCAACAAATGTGGCAACAAGTCCCAAGACACCACCAGCCTTTGTGGCACCTGTGCTTCCTGTGAAAGAACCAATAGCAAGGCACATGATGAAGATCCACAAGAGAAGGAACAAGATGAAGAAAGGCCATGTGGACTTGAAGGTACAGAGCCACATAAGGAAGGAGAATATCACCCACGCGGACAGATAGAAACCAATAGCGTTGTTGAGTTCCTCGGTCGTACTGTAGCTTGATGCAATACCGAAAGCATCTATCAAAATACCGGCGTAACCCATCCAGAAGCCGCCAAAGGAGCCAAGGGCAGTAGCAGCAAAAGTGTTCTCGATCACAAGACACCAAAGACCGGCAACACTCTCGATTATACCACCGAAGAAGAGGGCACAGGCGGCGATGACATTAACGTTAGTGACGCCGCGAGCCTGGCAGTTGACCAGAGAAACGACGAAGCAGCAGATACAGAATCCAGAAAGTCCGAGTGGAACTGGATTACCCATTGGTCTAAGTGCTGGAGGATGAAGGCCCGGGTTAAGGTCGCCGGCGAAGGCATTGATGAGGTCTCTCTTGTTGTATGCTTGGTTACCCAAGTAGACAACATCACCGTTACTTGAGGTCGTAACTCTGAGAATTGGGTTCATTGGCTCGTAGGCAGTGTCTTTGGACTGGACACCATGATTCTCGTACTCTGTGGATGAATAGTCCTGTTGTGTGACACCTTTCTCGAGGTCCCGTGGAAGGTCTGTGTTACTCATGTCGAAGAATGTAGCTTATAGCAAAGTTGAGCTAATGCTTGTGTGCAATGAAGAGAAACCCATCTCGGCCAACACAGAAAAATGGGAGAAATGCTTTCCTTTTATAGCTGAAGGGCGTGACAATTATTTTGGCTTTGTGGGCCAAGCGCATGAGGGGCACAGATCTTCGCTCTCCGCGGGGGAAGCTTCCCGGGTTTTAACATGGGCACTCCTTAAAGCTTACCGGAGTGCGATACACTATCATTCCCATGTCTTAATAGAGTTAAAGTGTGCTATTCTAACAGAGCATCTATCTATACACTACTATAGGTTGTACTCGTAGCCCTGTGTAGACTGCATGTCGACAGAAAGCACGCCATTAGGAACAGTGCAGTTCTGGACTTTAGAACCATCTCCAGACTCCTAGGCAGTTGTTGCGTGCTGAACTCGCACCGAAAAGTCGGCTTCCAAAAGGTATCCGGGCTCCGTTTGTCGGAGGAGAGAAGGACAGAAAGGACCAAAGGTGCGGCGCTACTACACATGCCTTTATTCAGCCATCTTCGGCAGCTCAGCCGGGCACGGCCGTGTCTGGAGTCACAGCGATGGAGTGGGGCTGTTCCCACATTTACGTCGTTCATCTACAGAGAGGCTGGTGCACGTTTGCTCTGGGTGAAAGGGTTTGTTTATCATTGGGAGGGGCACTGTGGCCCGCGTCCGGTGCAGGGGATTTTGTTGTGCTGGTGGAGCCCGATAGTTCTTGTCTCGGACTCTTGCATGGAGGGGGCAGCACCACCTCTGAAGAAACAATTCTCCAAATCTCCAGAGTTGTCGAACAAGGTAGGCAGCTGATGACCTCTAACATACTCCTATCTCTCCCTTGGGGTGCCTACACGAGTTGCTGAACTCTGCGTTCCGAATCATGTTATGGAAGGGTCCTTAAGGGTGGTGTGTTTTTATGTGTGCGACATGGCAAAAGTTAACTTTACGAGGCCATTCAACAAACGCTCCCAAAGGTGGGGCAATTATGTTGACACAAAACTGGAACCAAATAACTATTGACTCTTTATAACCCCAAGAAACTCTAATTATATCAGCTTGCGCATCGTGCTTGGACTATGCTGTAGCTATGTTTATGACAGTTTTCATTATGTCTCTGTTCCTCGATGTCACCCCAGCTTCATTCTACAAGCATGCAAGCATCCCATAAGAGCCCGTGATCTGTGCATTACCTTCCTGTCACCAGACTATTCCGTCATTAGAGCTTCAGTGGGCCCACAGAGGAGAAGGTGGTGGGGTGCCAGCAGCAGGAGGCCCCCGCCCACTTTCATGGTACGGGCACGGGTACGGGCTGAGGTAATCAATTCTAATTCCGTTGATTGATTATGTAATATATTTATCAGCAGCACCCGAACATGTCTTCACTCCTGTAAACTGAGGGGCGAACTCACACAAGTCCAGATCAAGCTGGGCACTTTGCGTTTTTGCCCGGACTCTTGAATCCAGCAACACTCACCATCTTCTCATACCTTAGAGGATGAACAGGTACAATCTGTTCTTCTTGATCATCTTCTTCACGTTCATTCTTCCGGGTCCTCCGGCTACGCCTGTTGCCTCTGACGAACAATACAGGAAGCTTTCTCTCTTCCGCTCGCATCTCTATTATAATTTCGATTCTCTTTACAACTCATCATTTGATCACAATTTTGGAAACTTGACCGGATTCATGCTCAGTTACGATGATGTGCTACATGGAGAACAGAATCAGACCTATCCCATCAAGGGTAAAGATTATGACCACTGGAATAGCAATCAGACATACTCAATATTACCAGAAGGTATCACGAAGCAAGCTGAGGAGATCTGGTCTCTGGACTCGAATGCACTTGATTCGGGACTAAATTTTTACACGAACATTTCTTCCTCCACGAAGGGTCGCTTCACCAACAAGAACTCCGCGTACTCCAGACTACCACTTCAGTTGCCTGAATATCTCCGAAACTTCTATGAAGATCTTTCAATCCCTTCTTCAGAGCAGCCAAACGAAGCATACCCTGTCAACATGGTGGGAAATGTGACGATTCCGGAGGGTTTTATCACGATGGATGTGAAGGTTATTGAGACCATAAACCACAAACCATTTAACAAGCTGGACACACAAGTGAAGCTTGTCAGTGTTGACCTTGAAGTTTTTGATAATGACGAGTCTTCAAAACACACAATTGAAACAAAGGGTTTTTATTTTGTTGAAACAGGAAACCTCATCACAACAACGGACAGTGCCAAATTCATGAGCATGTACGGAGGAATACAGCATTTGTCACTGAGAGAGAAGGAATTTGAGCTCTCTAAAAACGTTTCACTCGAATATTTCAACGAGACCTTCTTCAAGAGACCAGAAAAGGAGAATTTTGATATCAATTTCAATCATTTGGTTCAATACTTGGAGAATTCCATCAAGCGTTGTGAGTATGTCACATACTTCCACTTGAAACCAGTGAATCTTACAAAAGGTGAACTTTCGGATATTGATAAGGAGTTGGCATCCCCGATTGGCCGACCAATCCAGTTTGATTCGATTCCTAAGCTAAATTTCACAGGACTGATGTATTCTCCCGACTGTGGTGTTGAAATATCTGTGCCAGAAGTAACTGGACTGCGAAACGAGGTGAGGATGCACAATTACCAGAGAGCGGTGATTCTCGGTATGTGTCTCCTTGCTGTCCAGGTCCTTCTCACTGTGAAGCAGATGAACTACACAAATACGCCGTCCACTATCTCCAGAATTTCCTTCTGGTCTATTTGTTTGATGAGTCTTGTTGATGGATCTCTTGCAATGATGTATCTGGTTTGTTCTGCCGTTTGGACACAGCTCTATGTTCCATTGGCCGTGAGTGCATTCTTTGCGTTTATCCTGGCGTCTATGTTCGACATGAGATTTATGATCAGTATTTATATGTCTCAGATCAATGAGAGAACTTTGAATCTTTTCACGGCTCTTCAAGGGAGACCACTGGACGATGACACTGATGTTGGTCTACCAACTACCAGGGAAGATGCAGCACAGCCTACGGTAGAGCCACAGGATGAATCTCAAGTTAGTGGTATCATTTATGCACGCTTCTTCTTTACAATGACCATATTCTGCTTCGTGGTTATGAATGCAGTCATGTGGCCGAAGCATCTAAGACAGCAGTTTGAACGCATTCTTCTGTTTCTGTTGAGTTCATACTGGCTTCCCCAGGCATACAGGAACGTTGTAAGGGGATCACATCGCTCATTCAAGTGGTGGTTCATCATTGGAACTACTGTGGTGAGGACGCTTCCATTGTTCTATGCATTCATGGTTAAGGGCAACGTCTTTGACCATCACAATGACCCCCTTTTCTTTGGTATTATCATCACCTGGTTGATACTTCAGATACTCTTGCTTGTGTTGCAAGATTTCCTCGGTGCAAGATTCTTTTTGCCAAAGAGATGGCTTCCGCAGACCTACAACTACCATCCAGCATTCACAGAACACGACTTGGAATCAGGGTTTGGTTACGATCATGAGCGTGGCGAAAACACGACTCTCAATGAAGGAGAACCGACCGGTAAGCACGAAAATGGGTGCTTAATGGTGGACTGCGCCATTTGTATGAATACGGTCGAAGTGCCAGTCTTGAGATCAAACCTGGACCAGGCCTCGTCCTTCCTCCAAAGGAGAAACTACATGGTTACACCTTGTCGCCACATTTTCCACACACAGTGTTTGGAATCGTGGATGAAGTACAAGCTACAGTGTCCAGTGTGCAGAAACTCTTTGCCGCCTCTCTAATGTTATGACCCTGATGTGTACGAAGTAAACTTTTTTTTTTTTTCCAGCGGCGGATTTTCGAAACGTCATAGATTCTATTTTCTGAAACCTAGCTATAGGTCATAGGTCAGTCTTAACCATATCAATGCAGGAGAGTCGAAAGTAAGTGCTGGGTCTATTATTTTGTTTTGGATTGCAACTAACACCAAATAATAGATTCAGAGCTTGTCTCTTTGGTACGCCACTTAAAATCTATCCCATGATATCACAAACTAACATTAAGCAGACATGGATGGTCTATTGATCAACACGGAGGACATCTACACTGAAGTCACGAATGAGGTCTTGGCTGAGCATGGTAAGGGCGAATTGTCCTGGGATGTCAAGATCCAGCTACAAGGCCGCCCAGGCCCGGAGGCATCGCGTCTCTTAATTGAAGCATACGATCTGCCCTACACTCCCGACGAATTGATTGCCAAGAACTTGATTAAGCAAGAAGCCAAGTGGAAGAAGTGCTCATTCCTTCCTGGAGCTCGGGAATTGCTTCAGTACCTCAAGAAAAAAAACGTTCCAATTGCCCTTGCCACATCATCGAGTCGTATCAACTACGAACGTAAGACTGGTCACCTAAAGGCGGATGGATTTGATCTCTTTGGTGAGCATATTGTTACTGGTGACGATGAAAGGGTTCCAAAAGGTAGAGGTAAGCCATTCCCAGACATTTGGCTCGCCGCTCTTGACTCTCTGAACTCCCAGCTCGCCGACGGTGAACCCGAAATCATCGCAGATGAGTGTTTGGTGTTTGAAGATGCTCTTCCTGGTATCACTGCTGGAAAGGCTGCAGGTGCATATGTCATTTGGGTGCCTGACCACAGAGCACTCAAAGTTATGAATGGTGAACAGCATCAGCACATCGGCAACCAAGGTGTCATCTACTCGTCTCTCGAGGAGTTCAAGCCTGAACAGTACGGTTTGTAAGTCTCATATTGTGTTGCATATGTATGTTAGAGTGGCGCATTGCGGAACAAGTAAGAGATACTCTCACCATTGTGTAAACGACGCACACCTTCCGCTAACACGGAACTGATGTCTATAGTATCAAGTTTTGGGCACAACTTGAGCTTGTCCTCGAAGGGGACGGTATTGGTGCAGACAACCCGATCGAGTTTGGACTTGTTGATGTTGTTAATGGCGTTTCCACTAAGGATTCCGTGAGTCACAATGGCAATGACAGATTTGGCTCTGTTTTCAAGAAGAATCTCAGCAGCCTTGGCCAGTGTACCACATGTGTCAGCCATGTCATCCACGATCAAACAGATCTTGTCTGTCACATCACCAACAAGAACCATCCTTGAGACCTCATTGGCCCTAGCGCGCTCCTTGTGGATCAATGCAAAGTTCAGGTCCAGTCTGTCAGCAAGACCAGCAGCTCTCTTGGCTCCACCAGCATCAGGGGAGACTATAATAGCCTTCTTGAAGTCGACGTGCTCACGGATGTATCTGACAACACTTGGCTCGGCATAGAGATTATCAACTGGTACGTCAAAGAAACCCTGAATCTGGGAGGCGTGCAAGTCCATCGTAATAACATGGTCACATCCCGCTGTTGTAAGCATGTCAGCCATCAGCTTGGCGGTGATTGGAGCTCTAGACTTGTCCTTACGGTCCTGTCTTGCGTAAGGGAAGTTTGGGATGACTGCTGTGATACGGCGGGCAGAAGCTGTCTTACAAGCGTTAATCATGATTAACAACTCCAAAACACGGTCATTGACAACACCAGAGCCGATTTGCATGATGATGTAGATGTCTTCATCACGAACGGACTCGTTGATAGAGAAAGAAACCTCGCCACAAGAGTCACGCTTGAGATGCACATCTGTGAGTTTGATACCGAGGCGCTTCGCCACCATCTCCGCCAGTCCAGTATGGACATCATTTGTGAGAAGCTTGATGGAATTTTTGGCCATTTCTACTCGTTGAAAAGCTGAGGTTGGAAGGAGATGGGGACCAACGCTCTTAAAGCCTGTAGTTGTCTTCCCCCAGATAGCAGAAAAAATTTCGGGTACACCCGGACACCTGGCGGGCAATCGGGTTACCGGCGGATCAACCCCGACGGCTCTACACTTTCCGTACTGTCTTATCATAAAAATGAGCTACTTCTTATTTTTTTTCTTCTTGCTCGTCCGTGAAGCTGGCTGGATAATGATAGATCCATTCTTGATGTCATCAGATGCATTTGCAAGCTTGCTCTGCGTTGTCAGGTGGCACATCAAGTCGTTCACTTCCTCTTGTAGATCCTCACACTTCTTTTTGAGCTCCATATTCTCGGTCTTTATGGTATCCATATTGGCACTTAGTCTTGCCGTTAGCGTCTGCTCCTCTTTCCACTTCTTTTCAAACGACCGAGCAAGATTTTTTGCGGTTGTTATTTCTTTCTTTGAGTCGAGTATACTGGTTGAAGAAACCTTCTTGAGTGACTGGTCCATTATCTCTGATAACTTTGAAAGTTTTTGCTCTAGATCGACAAGTCGGGACTCCTTGTTCATGTTCTCTGATTCTGCGTGTGAAGCAAGATCTGCAGCTTCCGCCAGACGGGATTCATAGTACTCCCTCTGGGATTCCAACTGTGAGAGCAACACATTTGAATACTCAATATTGTGGTCTCGGTTCTTTTCCTTGATCTCATCATTGCCATATTCGCTTGAAGAACACGAACTTGCAGAAGGGAGCTCGACAAGCTTACCATCACTCTCGTTCTGTAAAAGCCTGTGGACGTAGCTATCTCCTGAGTAATCCCACACACGCTGTGTTGCGATATCCATAGAAAAGCAATGCATAGTGCTTTCATAATGCTGGATGGCATGCTTCGAATCATAGCGTCCACATCCGATGTTACCACAAATCAAACAAATCCAAAGGTTTTGAGTTCCACCACATGACGAGCACTTTTGGATATCAGAAGACGAGTTTCTCCGAAGAGGATCTAGGGACAAATTTGAATAACGACATACCGGGCATGTATCATCCCTCCATTTTGTCAAACAGTTGCAGTGGAATGTGTGCTGACATGATATTGTGACAAGGCCAGTGACATCGGAATCCATTCGCTCCAGGCACACCGGACATGTGGGCAATTCCTTCACAACAAGACCTTCTAGTTTGGACTTCTTCACCTGCATCGTGAATGGGTCTTCCAGAAGGTAAGGTATTCCGGACCCTGCATTGGGAGTGTTGAGGGGAACAAAGAGTACTGATTTGACGAAGATGACGTGACAGCTCTCGGATTCCATCGAGTTGAAAAGACGCCCGTTGAACTTATCCTGGAAGTTTCTGGCAGCTTCATTCGTCCTAAACTTGATGAGGACCATAAATCGATTGGGATTCTCGCTCTTGACCATACGAAAGTGTGTCACCTCCCTGGTAGCATCGCCGATGAAACCGAGTAACTCTGTGGGTGAAAAGTAATTGGGCACGGCGACAATAGCGACAGTGGTATCATCAGACTCGACTTCTATCTCCTTGTCTTGGCTGTTATCACGGTATAAACGCACCACGCCGTAGCCCAGGTAGACCGCCTTCATCGGTTCCAGCGAGGGTGATGAGCCCACTACTGTGATCCCATTCGCATCATGACGATCACAAGACTCAGCAGGCAGATCGTCCCAGCTCCACTCTGAAACCTTTGCGCTCTTGATGCCAACAGCAATTGAGTAATGTACCATTTTTGTTTCTTGTTGGTCTACAAGAGAGAAGAACAAAGAAGGAAGTGTACTGTTCAACTATCGCGGCAATCGATCGCCTTGTAACTGCGTAAGGAGCTGACGGCGTTCCCGCTCCGCTTGCTTCGCAGAGAGCCATCCACGTCCAGGGAGAAATACGCGGCTGTGTACCTTGCCATGCTGGTCTGTTCTTGGGAAATATAATACGGATGGCACTGGCTGGTGTGGGTCGTGTGTGTTGACACCTTGGGGTGCACGGAGTTCCTTAAACCTTTCTCTCCATCTCTCAAGCCCGGCTTTGCTAGCCAAGTCAAACGTCTCACCCAGAAGCTTCACCACTGCGCGTCTCTTGGATGGCTCTTCTCTGCTTGCACCAGTGAATGGTGCGGTTACGAACACCGGGAGCACCAGAAGCATAACACACAAGCCCAGGATAATTCGCCACAAGACGTTCTCCCACTTGGCGTTCCCTGTGAGTGAAGATAAGTGCCATGACTGACGATCTTGAGTTATGGAGAGGCTCTCATCATCGAGTTTAATTCCGGTAGCGAAAATGCATTGAGCCACCATGAAGAATATGGTACTCTCTCTCTTTTCCTTTGCAATTCCAGAAATGCATCTGCAAAGTTTGTTAATTCGCATATCCTATGTCGTTCATTGTTCTTCACTCACCGATTGAACTGCTGGGGCATAGAGATACCCTCAATAAGCTCCTCAACAAGAGCGTGGCGGTAAAGCTGGAAACAGGTTGAGCCTGAGGAGAAATCTGTACAAGATATCATACTCATCAAAGTGCTCGATTCTGGAAGCATAGGGAACGGTGTGCTCTCGGCCCAAGGCGGTACGATGTAACTTATCAAGGACCCTATCCAGCACACGCACACAAGAAGTAGCAGGGCGCTGAGGCGCAACGGATTGCGCTTCATCAAAGGAAAATATCAAACTGGATTGGAGCCACCACTTGATCCATGCAAGTCAGATACTAAGTATAGATGCTGTTATTGTGTTTTTTTAGCCAAATTTATATGCGCCTCTACAGTCTGTTTTTGTGTTACAACAGCAATCACACAGATACACAGACACAGACACACAAGCAAGCGAGCACTAGGCTGCTTATCATTGGAACAAGAGTAGCCTGCTTCTTGAGATCGCAGGAGATCGTGTGCTGTGGGTCGTCCAACTCAATTCAAAGATTCTCTTGATAACACCCCAAGCCATTCGTCTCTACAAGCTTTCCAAGACTGTCACGCGTTTTCCCATAACCAAACATTTTAAGTTACCGCCAGCATTAGTTAGCAAATTAAATTACGTATGTTTTACAAATCAATTCATTTTCTTATGCAATGGATGGAGCTGTGAACTTCAGTCAAGAATGAGTTTCGACGAACTCACGTGCCTTAGCCTTGACATAATCAGCCGTCTTTATATCACCCTTCTGCTCCTCAAAAGACAACCACTTGCCAAACAGGAACTTTGCCTGCTTACGAGTGACCTTTCTTGAGAGAACTCTCTCAAACAAGTCCTCAACTTTCTGCTTCTCACCAGTCTTGATCTCCTGATCAATATAGACATTCCACAAATCAATGCGTTTTGGAACATCCGCCAAAAGTCCTTCAAACAAGGTTCTTCCCTGTTCAGGATCTCCTCTGGAGAACTCAAGCTGAGCAAACTTTCTCACGACTTCAACGTGATCACGTTTAGGCAAGGAGTTCAAAGCACTCGCCAAAACCTCACGAGCCTTTTCAGCCTCACCATTATCCAAAAGGAATGTTCCGTAATTGACCCACACAGTGACAGACGACTTACCGAACTTCTTTCCCATGACCTTGTAGATATTCTCGGCTTTCTGGGTCTTCTCGGACATGCTATAGATGTTTGCCAACTTCTGATGCATGACTTGTGAATCCATGTACTCGGTCGAGCGCTTGAACAGATCCTGAAGAGTCTCCTCCGTTCCAGACACGTTCTCAATGTTCAAAAGTGCAAGCCAAATGTTCAACTTCTCCTGTTCCTCACGGTAGTTGATGGCCTTCAATGCACGCTCACCAATCTCTCGCGCCTTTTCAATCTCATTGAGCTGAAGCTGGAAGCCCATGTAGTTCATCCAGTTCACAGAAGCATTTGGATCAGAAATCACCAATCTTTCAAAGTCACCCGCAGACTGTGGAGCATTGTTACTGATCTCACCAGTCTGGTCCTTGACAATCTCCTTTGATCTTTTCTTCTTCTTGGATCTTGAATCTTCAAATTCATCTTCATCGCTGGACTCATCATGGTTTGCTTGATCAAGTATGGAGGCTGTCCAATCGAATCCACTTGTACGAAGCCCGACTGCATCAAAAGACTGCATCTTATCACTATTATCGGAGTCATCATCATCATCTTCTTCTTCTTCTTCCTCAGACTCAAAAGAGGCAAATGCATCCCCAGCAAGTTCGTCGTCCTGCTCAGCTTCTTCAACATCGGAGTTCTCTTGCTCTTCTTCTTCTTCTTCTTCTTCTTCTTCGTCCCCCTCAGAAACATCATTCATCTCGACATCATCCTGGAAGTACGACGCTTTCATTCCCAGAGAAAGCTGCTTCTTCGACGCATCAATTGCAAGGACTTTAACCTTAACTCTATCACCTTCACCAAAGAGAGCAGAAATCTCTGTGACGGCATTGTCGGAAATCTGTGAATGATGACACAAACCACTGATGTTCAAGGTTCCGTCCAATTTGATAAAGACGCCGAAATCTGTCACTCTCTTGACAGAACCTTCGAAAATGTCTCCAACCCTTAGGTCCTCGAAGCGCTTCAAAATGTTGAGCTCACCATTCACTTCTGATTCCTTCAAAGTTAAAGAGACATTGCCCTGTTCATCAGAGCTCACAACCTTACCAATCACTAATTGGTGATGTCTGTAGAACTTTTTCCAGTCCTTGATGAACGCATCCGACAAGTTGCTCACCTTCACAAAGGCAGTGACGGAGCGACCGATGGAAACGAACACACCTTTATCAATCACATTTTTCACAAACCCACGAACAATGTCACCACGTTTGACATCAGTTGAAGAAGAGATGAGTTTATCTGTACTAGCATCGGTTCTGAGCGACACGTAGACCCGAGCATCTTCAGGCTGGACCTCAAGAACAGTGGCAGTAGCAAAAGTGTTGACAGTGAAGACGTCCTGGAGCTTTTTGGAATAGTCGTCCAATGCATCAGTGATGAATGAAACAGCAGAAACATTCTCCGCGAGCTCAACAACAACGAAATTCTCAGCGATTTTAACGATACGGCAAGGAATTTTCTGTCCGGCCGCCAGGTCTCCAGTATTCGTGATTTCATCCTCTCTGGCAGACAGAATAACGGAGTTATGCACAGAATCAATCTTCTTCACCTTGGCAACCAGTGCAGCTCCAACTGGGAACTCGGCTTCAACGTCCTCCAAAGCAGCAGCATTGCTTGAAAGATCCATCAAAGAGACTCTCCCACGAACAACAGGGGAGATGCTAACAAATGAAAATCCCTTGGTCATGTTGTTGACGAAAACAAGTCTGTTAGATCCAACGGTAATCTGGTCCAGAGACAGTGGATCGTAGGTACCCTTGGCAATGTCCTCCGGTTTAGCTGTGAGTTCGAGAATCGTGGTTTTGGATCTTCTGTGGGAGACTGGTAGGAATCTGTGATTGCGAGCGTCGTGGAATCCAATGACCATCACATCTAGCTCATCGCCCTTTTTGAACTGCGACAGTGGGTTTTTCTTGTCCATGATGTCGGAGAAGTCATCAAACACCTGCGTAATGTCAACACGTCCCTGAATGTTGTCCGCCAATTGGACGTTGAGTTGTGTCTGTTTAACGCTCTTGATGATAGCTTTGGTCAATCTTCCTGGCTTCAAGTCATCCATTGACTCGATGGAGGCATCAACAGGATTCTGAGCTGCTTTGGAGTCAAACTTCTTCTCCTTCAGCGTCAACAGGAATCTCTTGTTCTCTTCATCGACGCTCAAAACTCTCACAGAGACAGACTGATTGACATGGAAGACTGTGGTTAGATCATCAACAGGTTTCTCAGTGGCGTACTTGGCAAGAACAAGACCAACAAGTTTCGAACCGAAGCCAACGAAGACACCTTTGGTAGTAATGGACTTGACGTAACCTGCAATGAGAGAGTCTCCTGCCTTGATGTCCCTGAACTTCACTGGTAAGGAATCGGTTTGAGCAGCGCTAATAAGACTCTTCTTGGCAGATAAATTGAAGATTCTTGAGCCTGAGTTCTTCTCCAACACAACTCCTTCGATATCTGAACCAACTTGCAAGCGCTTCAAGATCGCCCTGTTTTGTTCAAAGTTTCCGTCGGACAAATGTCCAGCAAAGATGACACCCTTGAGGTTACTTCCTGAAAGCTCCACAATAACAGACTCCTTAGACTTCTCGGTTATCTTAGCCTTCACAATAGATTTTCCTGGAACAAGTTCCCCGAATGCAGTTTTCTGTGCCTCTGTACTTCCTTCGGAGAGCTTACAACTGACAGAGACTCTCTTTGTGTTGAAATCAACAGAGGCGACTCTCACAGTAACACTTTGACCAAGACGGAGATGATCATCCGGCTTTCTGACAAAAGTTTCGCTGATTTCAGACTTGGGCAAAAATGCCTTCACATCTCCGAAGAAGGACACAATGGCACCATGAGGCTTGAAGGACAAAACTGTGACGGATGTTCTGTCACCAACTTTGACATCTTCAAAACGTGTGATAACTGTCTCAAGGCCAACAAGGGATCTTTTCAATGTAACAGAGATCTCAGACTTGAACTTCGAAACACTGAGAATACGTCCTTTCACCTTGGTTCCAATCTTGAACTTTTTTTCTGGGAAAATCAATTTCAAATCACTCATATGCATAGGTGGAACATGTGCTTCGAACTGATCAAAGATCTTCAGACGGATACCAGCTTCTGAAACGGACACAACCTCACCAGTAACAAGCTCGCCAATTGGAATATCCTGGGGTCTCAAGAACCTCTGGTTGATCACAACTGGATCAAGAGAAAGTGTATAGTGTTGATCCACTGGCGAGTAGCCAAGAACTCTGGCCCTGTGTTTTGATCCAGTGTCATAATGTATCTTGATTTCATTCTTCTTTTGATCAAGTCTGGACAAGTGGACCTGTCCGAATCTGTCGCCAGTGATGGCTACAAAGAGGTACTGAGAATCGTGGCCCTTCACCTCAACATCATCGAATATATGACCGACCGGGAATGCTTCGAGTGCATCAGAGAAGCAATTCTGCTCTAAATTCAGGACATAGGGTATCAGAGACAGCAAAAGCTTTTTCGATCCATCTGAAACAACAACAGCAGTGATTCTTGCCTTAATCTTGGAGCCAATGGCATACTTGTGTTTGAGATCATTGAGGTTATAAGTCCCAACATGAGAGAGATTGGCAGTGGCATCGATCATGCCAAAAGCCTTGGCCACGATTCCATCCTCCTTAACATCGGAAACAAGTGCTTCGATGTAGCTGCCTGGAATCACAGCGTCCACAGAAGAGATTGTGGAGATTGGAACCTTCTTGTTAGTTGAGAACTTCACAGTAACCGTGCGTGGAGTCTTGTTCGAGATGGTTGAGAGGAACACAGATCCAACTTTGATATCATCGGGCTCTAAGCCAGCGGCATTGATCTCCTTCTTCGAGATGAAACCTCCAATTTCCTTACCTGTGTCCAAAATCACACCGTGATCCTCGATCGACTTGACCGAAACTTGAAGCGAGGAGTTCGTGGAGAGGTCTTCCTCTTCCAGGGACTTGTTCACCTTTTGGGGCTCGATAGAAAGCAGGATGCGCTTCTTCTGGTTCTTCTTCTTGTTTGCAGTTGAAACAGACTCAACAACAATAGCACGTAGCCACTGGCCAACCTTGAACATCTTGGAGAGTTCTGGTATGTTCTTGGTCTTTTGTGTTCCGGTGATCTTTGCAGGGTGTTCAGCATCAGAATCATCATCGGAATCACTTGCATCAAGGTCTTCCAGAATCTGGGTCACAACAGAAGAGATACCAATGATTGGGACGTAACCAACAAGATTGTCAGGAAGGGACAAAACCAGATCCATCTTGTTGATTTCAGAGATCTGTCCAAGAACAAGCGTTCCTGTCATCAAACGCTTAAACGAAAGACTCTCGATCGGAATCTTAGTCTTGTCATCATCAGTGTGTGTTGTCTTTGCGATTTTCTTCTTCTTTGCTGGTCTGGAAGATGGGTCCTTCTTTGTTGAAACAGAATCGTTTCCAAACAAAACGTCGCTGGCTGCTTCATTAGCAACCTCTTTCAACTCAAGAGCCGAGAGTTGAGAAGCTCCACCTCTGGGGAAAGCGACTTCGCTCTGCTCAAGTACGGACTGTGTTGGGGCCTTTGTAGAGTCCTCCCGGACAAGAGGCGATTCCTTCTTCTTTGATTCAGAATCGGACCTTCTTCTTTTCTCAACCATCCTGTTTTGAGATTTGAGAGAGACAGGTTAGGGGATACATAAGGGGAGCTTCAGAAAAATTTATGAAAAAGGTGTGCGCATACCATATCCCAAAAGAGAAGGAGGCGATGAGCTAGAGATATCACTTAATAGCAATTCATCAGGGCTGCAGTTTGTGAGATTGGGTTTCCGAAATTTGATCTACAAGTTAGCAATACCAACTCTGACTCCGCTGGTCCTAAGGCATCGCAGGCCTTGATGGCTGCGCAGATTTTATCACCCAAATGGCTTTGATAACTACACAGATCATCTTATCACCCAAATGTACCCGAGATATGGCTCTCGCATTCAAATAAGCTGGCCAAAGACCTTAGATAGCTTGGAGGTAGGAACATCTTCGGTGGCAGCATCTCTAATGATGAACTTGGATGACTTGTTCTCGTTAAATGTGTTTTCAATGCTCTTCACGTTGGCAGCGTCAACCAACTGGCCCATGTTGGCGTTGGTATTCTTGAATTCATCAAGCTTGTTAGACAAGAGCAGCTCGTAAAGGCAAACCAGGTTCTGGATTTTGATGGCGTAAGCGCTCTTAGAAGAGAACACAAAAGAGGGAAGGAGGTGAAGATACAGTGTGAAGTCCTCATCATCGTAATGACAAAGTCCAGTAATTAGAGCTTTCACAGTGGCCTCTTCTCTCTCTGTGGAAGACTCGTCACTCAGCTCGTATAGCTTGAGGAGTGCGAGGTTGGAGTTGACGTCGCTGTATCCATTCTGGTACTGATGCTCGAGGTAATCCTCAAGCTCCTTGATCACGGCTGCATCGTATCGTTTCAGTGTTGAGAGAATCTCATCCACACTGTCTGGTCTCTGGGATGGCTTTGTCGTCAATCTGTTGCTGCTCATTGTAGCAATGTAGCTGTTGAATAACCTGAGTTACCAGTGTCAAAGTGGTTGAAAAATTGTACACTTGTCATCGCGAAAGGAATAACGCTATATATATATATATACACAGACACGCGCATTTCAGTTCGCAGCGTTTCTCATTGAAAGAAAACAGTTCCATACAACTCCGACTGCCAAAGCTGTTAGTAAACGTAGTTCTTTTCAAGAGTAATTTAGAACTTACTGGACGAGGAGAAAGGCACCTGAAACCGTTTCGGCATCACAAGGAAGTTGATGAACTGTACTAAAGGCCAGACGCACCAGTTAGCAGCAAGAGTACTTAGATAAATTTTACCGATCTTATCTGCCAGTGTGGTTTTATCTCCTCCTTCAAGAACAAAATTGGAGTATGTGAAGAAGCAGAACAATGAAATGGGAGAGAAGAACAGTTGGTCTGAAAGGACACGTTCAAACACGGATACTAGAGTAGGATCTGCAGTGAAGAAATGGTTCAAGATCCAATACCAAATAACTTGGACCAATGCCATATTTGTTCCCCAAAGAACGAACCCAATGAACCTGCGAAGATTGAACACGTCTTTATCCGTCTGCTGAGAGAGAAGTTGGTATTGCGTATGGATGGACTCAATGCTATTGTTTCGACGACGAGTAGTACGGGATTCTCCGTAATCTGAATAAAATGAGTCTTCGGGTTGATCACGGAGTCCAGGGCGAGTATTTGGTAGATAGTGATCTAGGGAAATTGAAAGTGCTGAAGAAGACCTAAGTCTTTGCCGCCCACTTTGAGTAATCATTTCAAGAGCACATGACACACTCTGTGCAAGTGTGTCTGAAAGACCAAATAAGAGCGTGTTAGTGGTCATTGTTGTCAAAAGGACACTCTTTGAATACATCATCTCATAGCGTTGGATCAATTTGTAAAGTAGGGACAGCAAAATAATTAGCATCGCCCAATTAAGGACGGGTAGATAAAGGAATTTGAAACGCGATTGGAACTTTATGAGACGGTAAAGCCATGATTGCTTGAACTTTGTGTTGAACGATGTTACCGATTGAGCATCTGTATTGTCAGCTTGTCCTCCAGTAGCCCCGGGAAATGCCTCCATGTCTTCATCGGGCAATCGTATTGACATTGGTTTCTTATTATGTCGTACAAATATCACACACTAATTCAACGGCGCTTCAGATCTAAACGCAAAAGGTGTCAAAATTCATGTACACCATCAAACAGAAGGTTATGATGGCAGTGGCGACCCGGAGTCATATTCGCGATCTTGACTCAGGACGTCAGTAGGGCTTCATAATTTCATCACGTGCTTAGCTCTAGGTCGCAATTCTGGATTCCTTTCCTCTCGTTTCGCGCAACACCGCCTGAAAAAAAAATATGCAGTCCCGTCGACGCTCGGTGAAAAAGTAAAAGTTCCAACCCTCAGCACACTCACTCACGAGGATCGAAACCCATCAAGACCTATTGCCCATCATGCTGATTCCAAAGGAGGACAGAGACAAGATCCACAAATACTTGTTCAGTGGTATGTCCTTTGACTCACTCGCCGTCCAATGACCGTCTGTAAAGCACATTATGAGTTCCTCATCATCAAGACGCCATTCAACTCGCAATCATCGACACTGCACACAAATGTGACTACAGCAGATACTACAAAGGGACCACAAACACCATACAAATAACTATCCAGTCATTCAGAACTCGAGATGTGATGCACCTTACACATGGCCACGATTTCCCTCCAGGATGTCTCACAAGATGAGACTCTATATCCGCAATGATCACTTATTCATACCACACACGAACGGAATCATGAACAACAAAATCAGCATGTTACTACCGGTGCAATGCTTATTTGTGTTTTCATATGCCTATGATGTGATAATACCCTCTTCTCACCCCTGCCATCTCTGCAACTGAACTCATAGCTTTGACGACGTCAATGGATTCTAGGTACACTTCAACTTTCCCAAACCCAGATACTAACTATTCTATTTTATAGAAGGTGTTGTTGTTGCCAAGAAGGACTTCAACCAGGCCAAGCACGAGGACATTGACACCAAGAACTTGTATGTCATCAAGGCTTTGCAGTCTTTGACTTCCAAGGGTTTCGTTAAGACCCAGTTCTCTTGGCAGTACTACTACTACACCCTTACTGACGAGGGTGTCGACTACTTGCGCGAGTACCTCCACGTCCCAGAGGGTATCTCTCCACAGACTCACTTGCAGGAGGCTGCTCCAGAGAGACCAGGTAGAAGAGGTGGCTTCCAGAGAAGATACTAAGTTTGGTTATGTGTATTTTGTAACAAAAAAAGGGAATATAATCTGATGTTTTGTACTTCTGCAATAGTGCCTGTCTTGCTGGCCCGGCCCGTACGGCGACGCGCGATTCTCGAATTCCCAAATCAGTAAACAACGAAACGAGGCTTTTCACCTGGGCTTATCGAAGTCTGGACCTGTTTGTTAGCCTAAAGAGATATTTTATTTCAAAAATGGCTGGGGACGATCTTATGGTGAGTTTGATGATGATATCAGGTCACAAAATTATGGAAATAACTAACAACGAATTGAAGAACTTTCCGACTCCTGCCCAAGCCTTCAAGCGAAACCCACCACCAAATACTGCCCCACGCAGAGGTTCGTCTTCTCAGAGTAGCATACACTCTCGCCATACACCTACGCAGAGTCATTCTCACACTCCACAGAACTACCAGCAGCAACAGCTACCGAGATCAGGCATGACTCACTCTGTGCCTCATTCGTCTCAGCGCATCCCAAGCAGAACACAACCTACGGGCTACGAGATCGGTCTTCAACAGCAACAGTTCCCTCAGCAGAATTACTCTCAACAGCCTCATTATGCTATGAACAGCTATGGATCAGCGCCACCCCCACAGCAGCGTCAGCAGATTGACCAGCAGTCACCTGTTCCAGTCCCACAACCACAACCACAGCAGCAGCAACAGAACGCCGCACAACTTCTGGAGCGTCAGCTCCGTGATATCTTTGATAGAGCTGATAGAAACAGAGACGGGAGATTGACGGAGGATGAGCTCGGAACTGCACTGCTCAACAATGACGGCTCGCAATTCAATTCTAGTACACTACGACTCATGATACGCTTGTTCGATACAGATGACTCCAGCACAATCGAGTTCAAGGAGTTTTATGATCTGTGGACGTACATTCTTCACTGGAGAAAGGCATTCCAACGCTACGACGTCAACCAGAACGGAAAAATATCATTTGGTGAGTTCCAAGCGGCATTAGAAAGTTTTGGTTACAGGCTGCCCACTGATATTGTCCTCTTTGTTTTCCAAAAGTTTGGTGATTATAACTCGAACAAACCAATGTCTCTCAGATTCGATATGTTTGTCGAAAGTCTGATTTGGCTTTTGCGTTGCACCAACATCTTCAAGAAGTTTGATTCTCAAGGGAACGGAATTGCCACCATTCCTTTCCAGGACTTTGTGCATGAGTTTATTTCGTTTATTTGATGTAATCGATATTCATTCTTTTTATCCCATTGAATCCCAAGATTTGAGGTTGTATGTGAGACTCTTCCAAACCTCCTGTGGAATTTCGCTAGGAAGGGGTTGGAAGATGTCCAGAAAAGTATCACTGGTCTCGGCTCTTGAATCATCAAATATCTTCTCTTGTGACAAAGAGAACGTGCTGGAGATTGTATCCAATAAAAGAGTGTTGGGGCTTGTTTCCGTTGTCGATATCTTGTCAATTGGCGCAATCTCCCTCTCCAAAGGCGCCTCTCTAATCTTTTCAAAAAGAGTGTCAAGCTCCTGGAATCTGATCTCGTTCTCAAGTGCTGTGAAGTTACCACAGTCACGCATCTCCTTGTTGATTGCTCTTCCTTTGGAAATGAGGTCCTCGTGTCCAGAGACCATGTAAAGAACAAGCAAAGCGGAAAACAAATATCTGGCATCCCAGAAACCATACTTGGAAAGCATTCCAATCTCTTTTAGTTGGTACAGGATGTTGATGTTGGACATTGCGGCGCTGACACACTTCTTGATCGCTTGATGATGCTCTGTTTGGCGATGCCCAATGAAGCTTGTGAGTAAGAGCGGGCGTATCGTAATGATCACAATTTGATTCAGCCTCAAATAAAGGTTGGCATTGGTTCTGTCATTGGGAATAATCACGGAGGATCTCATCTTGGCAGGTAACTGTTTTTGAAAGTTCGAGAGTTTGTTGAGACACAGTAGCAAGTCGGAAATGGTCTTGATCTTAGGCTTGTAGACTGTTTGCATAACAAAGCCAATAATCTCACTAAGCTGGCTGCCCTGTGTTAGAACGTCCATTTTAAATCCATCATTCAAGTCCAAAAGTGGCTCCTTGGAAAGTGTGATGTCATTCGAGTGAACATGCGGAGGTTGACCAAGCTTCGCCGACCAAATCACATCCATACATTGGCAAGTCCACCAAAGTCTTCTACGACGTTCTTGCTCTTCCACTGGAAGTGTGGTGATTCTTCTGTGTAAACCCATAACAAGTGAGGACCTCACAGCAAGGCCATAGTATGCAAAGGCAGTGTTCGATCTATTCAGACCTTGTTGGTAGAAAGCCATGAGCAGCAATGTTTGTATGAACTTGGTTGTTGGCTCCTCGTAGTCCATCTTGAAGTATTTGAGCGCCATGTTGAAATAATGTATTCCCGGTACATCTTCATTTGTCTTGTCGTTCATATACTGCTGTCCAACAGCCATAGTTGCAAACAGGAAACAAATTCCGTCACCAGTCTGGTATATAGAATTCACTTCCTCGATCAAAGTCCTGCTCTGGTCAAAGAGGTAATATTCTTGTCCAAGGAACAACATCACCTTCTCCATTAGGAAGAGTGCATAGTCCTTATCTGGTAAAGGAACTTCAGAAACAGGAGTATGGCTGTAGAAGTACCTCATTCGGTCGTGCTGAGCACCATCAATATCGAGAAATGAATACAGAGAACTGTCTGTAACGGTTGATGTCTGGAAGAGGCTCTCCTCCAAAACATCGTCGGGTGTTCCCGATCTGGACTTCCCCTCAAGTTCCCGGATGCGTCCTTGGAGCTTTAAGATCTCGGACTCCATTACAGTCACCACACGGTCCCTTCCAGGATAGTCACATCTCTTATCGGCTGTAGCACAGTTTCGGCAACACGGCTTCTCACCTGAGCATTTGATCTTGTGAGATCTACACCTCAAGCACGCAAGGTGTGCCCTCCCAGTCGATTTAACAGAGAGGTATGGGACTTCGTTGCTGGACATGAGTGCCTGCGCTATAATTCAGTTATATGTCAGGTCGAATTTGTGGAATATTAATGACGCGCCTAGCTGTGACAATGTTTATACGTTAGTCTTATCCCATACTGAAAGAAATAACATCTCGCAATTAACACAACTGGTTGCGCGCGGTTGACTTATTTTCTTATTTGCCACGAAGTGTGTTTTCTAGTGAAGACGGCCTCCTCATAGCGCCCGGGTTTCCGTAGGATTACCCGGCTTCCATCACTTTTGATATAGATATATATTAGCCATATAGACAGTGATAAATCAGAGAAAGACTGCCCACCTGGACTCAGGCCAGGAGTTTCTCCCGTTAACTTGCATAAGCTATTTAATTTTCCAAAGGAGTCCGTATGAACGAGCGGCAGCTATGAATAATGCACTGGCTCGGTTGATCGTACAGGTGACCTTTGGGAGATAATAGTGTTCGGGTGGTGTTCGGGTGGTGTTCGGGTGGTGTTCGGGTGGTGTTCGGGTGGTGTTCGGGTGGTGTTCGGGTGGTGTTCGGGTGGTGTTCGGGTGGTGTTCGGGTGGTGTTCGGGTGGTGTTCGGGTGGTGTTCGGGTGGTGTTCGGGTGGTGTTCGGGTGGTGTTCGGGTGGTGTTCGGGTGG